>CM066328.1:111356150-111708650 GCA_033807585.1 Hydrophis major | reverse complement strand
TTAGTTACCACAATTCCATTTATAAATTTTTATAACTGAGCATCAAGATGGAGCCACAATAATTGAATTCAAAATATACACCTTCACCTTTACAGCTGATATTTTCTTTAAATAAATAAAAACAAATATAGGAATAACGTCCTAAACATTAATAATAAATATGTTATTTAGTTAAAACAGATCACAAATTAGAACAACTCCCCCTCCCTGGAATTTGGAAATTGTATGAAATTTAAAACAACCACCACTTTGAAATTTTCTGTATATGAATTGGAATTTGAATCTTGAAATTTAAATAAATACTTAATGATATAAGTACACTGGTACTGAATTTAATGTAAATGCAATTTCATGTGTACCTACTGAAAAGCATCTCCTGAACATGGAAGGAGACACTTATATGCATGAGGATAAGATTTCAGTTTAAACTCCGACTAGATAAAAGTTGCAAAGAAAACAAATTTCAGTCCTGTGTAAGTGTGAATATGATTGTAGTGGCATACCAAACATAATTTTACTTCAGTGGGTATGTTTAATCACTCTGATGTATCTCCAGTTCTTAGGGTTAAACTTCACAAAATCACTTGTTTTGTAATCATACTTATGTAATGATTCTTTTTTTTTTTAAATAAAGTTTTTTATTTTTAAACACATACAAAAACATAAAAACATAAAATCCTCTTCCATTTTATATACATACAGTGTGTCAGTTGGTTACGTATCTTTTGTGCTATACTTTTGTAGTCATTTACTCACAATTTATATCAGTCTTCACATTGTCAAACTAAGATATGTTGATATATTTATCAGTTATTAATCATTCTTGACTAAACTATTTATTCCATCGTTTTATACGAGATGTTCCAAGTTTTATCTTAAAATTTATGTTATACTTTCAACCAGTGGTTATATATATCTATATTATGTTTTATATCAATCTATTAGATTTCTATCACAAAATTATCTATCTATTATATTACTATGCCTTTTTATTCAATCATTGATAAAACAAATCCCATATCATATAAAATTGCTAATATTCTTGTTCTCTAATTTCAAATGTCAGTTTACTCATTTCAGCACAGTCCATAATTTTTTGATAATGTAATGTAATTACATTACATTTATGTAATGATTCTTGATGCTTTCTGAAACTGATGTCAATTGAAGTCTATAAATCCTATTATTTAATAATGATTTCATAATCTTTTCAAATTCTCTTACATTCTGGGCAAGTTAGAAAATATCTCAAATTACATAATAAAAGAACACTTCTAACTTTTATACACCTGCCTTTGTTTTTAATCTATGGGTTGAAGATCTTAAATTTATAATGATTTATGATTTTAAATTCTATGTAAATGTACAATGCAATTAATAATAAATGAAATTAATGTTGCCATTTCTAATCTTGGAAAGCCCATTTTTTTCTATATATTATACAATTATTTCAAATAGGTTTCAATTATAGAAAGGGTAGGAATGAGCAAAAGTGAACATTTTAAAATGGGGGTAATGGTTAATCCATATTTTCTGCATTGTGCTTGAAGGGAAAATGGCCCATGAAAACAATTTAAGAGAAAATGAAGACACAAGAGAGATACATTTCTTTACTTCTGATCATGTTATCCAGATTAACTATCTGCATTTCACATTACCTTGACTGGCCAGATTATATGTAACAATTATAAGAAAGGAGGAAGGGGGGAAATAGTAGTTTTTGGTAAAGATATATATAGGTAAGGGATTTAAAATTATTTCACACTACTTTGGTTTTTGGTTTCTGACTCCTTTGATTTCTGTTGCTTGGGTAGACTTTTTGGAATCGGAGTTACTGTTATTCTTTTGTCTTCATCAATCCCAAATCCAGAACAAGATGATTACAGGTGGACCCAGGGGTGGGATTCTACCAGTTCGCACTTATTCACTAGAACCGGTTGTTAACATTCTAAGCAGTTTGGAGAACCGGTTGTTAGAAGAAATTACTGGCCTAATCCTGTAAGGAAGGCAGGAATGAAATATTCTGGTATTGCTTACAGAAACTGCCTCTCTGTTAACCCTTATTACATTCTTGGCAGAACTAGACGAGATGTCTAAGGAACTTCTCTGGAGTTTTTTCCCCCTCCTTTGCTATTACTTTGCTTGTGTGGAGTGACCATTCAAAGTTACAGTGGCTGAAAAAAGTGACTTATGACCATTTTTCACACTTACAACTGTTGCAGCATCCCCACAGTCATGAGAGGTCAGGCGAGGAGATGTGTGCCTCGATGTGAGTGATATTGAGTTGACCATGCCCAGCCAATAACAAGCCACGCCCACCAACCAAGCCACACCCACAGAACCAGTTGCTAAAAAATTTGAATCCCACTCCTGGGTGGACCTCACTATTTATGGAGGTTATATTCTAACATACAACTGCATACAATGAAACTATCGTATATACTCGAGTATAAGCCGAGTTTTTCAGCACATTTTTTGTGCTGAAAAAAACCCCCTCGGCTTATACTCGAGTCAGATTCCCCTCTGAAAAAAAAATGGTGTGGAGCTCTGAAGCTGGGCAGCCGCTTCCCTGCTTCCGTGTTTCCTTTTCAACTTTTAAGCATGGGAGGGGGAGGCTTTTCTGAGCTCTAGGCTGAAAAAGCAACGCGAGCCTAGGTCGCTCCACTCAGTTTCATTTCCTCAGCTCCAGCTGCTTTCAGTCCACTCGGGAGGAGGGGGAGGAGGGGGAGGCTTTTCTGAGCTCTAGGCTGAAAAAGCAACGCGAGCCTAGGTCGCTCCACTCAGTTTCATTTCCTCAGCTCCAGCTGCTTTCAGTCCACTCGGGAGGAGGGGGAGGAGGGGGAGGAGGAGGGGGAGGCTTTTCTGAGCTCTAGGCTGAAAAAGCAACGCGAGCTGAGGTCGCTCCACTCAGCTTCATTTCCTCAGCTCCAGCTGCTTTCAGTCCACTCGGGAGGAGGGGGAGGAGGGGGAGAGAGAGAGAGAGAGATATCATAAGAACGGCTCTTGGTTTTTTCTTGCAAGGGAGAGAGTGACTCTTGCCTACCACTGTCATCATCATCATCTTTTGGGTTAGTGAATCAATCAAACCTTTCATGATAGTGAGATCGTTTCCCAAATTTCCCTTAAATCAGGGAAGAAATCAGAAACAAACCTTTGGACTGAGAATAAGCTTGTTCCTATGATGCCATTTTTGTTCACTTCAGTGTGAAAAGTGTGAAAAAACACACTTCTTTTTCTTCATCTTCTTGTTCCCTATTTACTGGTCTCTTTCAAAGAGGAAATTGTGAACATCAAACTTATTCTCAACTGTCCTAGTGAAAGTTTTTATTGGCATCTATTTTTATTTTTGAAATTTACCAGTAGCTGCTGCATTTCCCACCCTCGACTTATACTCGAGTCAATAAGTTTTCCCAGTTTTTTGTGGTTAAATTAGGTGCCTCGGCTTATATTCGGGTCGACTTATACTCGAGTATATACGGTAAGTTTTTGAACTTATGGGAATTGGAAAGTTAGTTCCAGAGCCAAGGAAAATGATACAAAAACTATAGTGATGATTAAAATGATTTTTAAATGACTAAAAAAATACAGTGAAGAGAAAGCCATTTGAGGACTGAATGATGTATATTGCTGGGTACAGTGGGAAATTGAGAGGAAGGAAAAATCAGAAGTGCACATCAAATACTGTGGCTATGCTAAACTTTTTATATTCCTGCACATGTATGAAAGTAAGGTTCATCTTATCTATCATTTTTGTTTTAGAGTCATAATTCTTTGGTGTCCTTAGAATGAAACAGATTGATTTTTGTTCCCTTATCTTCTGCAGTATTCTCACATTTAAAATTTGTTTTAGCAAATCTGTCCTTTGCCCCCTTCAGTTTAAAATCATTAAGGAAACTGCTGGTTATAGGCAACATTTAAATATTTAATGGGCTGGTCATGAAAAATAATCTCTATCCATTTTAGTTTATCCTAAATTGTCACTCAAGCTATTATGTGCAGACATTTACACTTCATCCCAAAATGCATGCAGGTAACATTAACTCACATTCTGGAAGATTATTTAATTGAGTTTTAAGTAATTACGAAGAATTACTTGACAATTAACAATTAACTTTTGGATAACTTTCTAAAGTAGAAAAACTGTTTTTGCAATATTGTTGCAACCATGTGTAAGCAGATATGACTCTACTTAAGACAAAGTGGAAATTTCTGGGAACAGATATCCTCTTACATGTTATAAAAATATTACCATTGGCTATACAGTAACTCACAGATTAACTGGTATGCATAAATACACTTTGTTCAATAGCATTATTGAACATTTGTTAAAGTCTCTGCAATAATCAAAGTACTCATTAACCAGAGTATTTGATGAAAAGTGAAAGTGTCAATAGAAAATGTAGCTAACAAATTGCATTATAGGAGTATATTAAAACTTGAAAAATAAATTAAGCTTGAAATTTTTAATAATTGGTTGTTTTTGCTTGTTACTACCCAAAGAGATAAATATCCTGTCAGATGCCTTGGAACACATTTTAAAACAAACAAGTAATGGATAATTTAAACAGCTCAGAATCTTTGGCAGCAGAATGTATATATTTATTCACAAAATATGATCTGTTGTGCTAATATGAAACAGATGGATTTTTTTCAAACAAATCTAGTATTTGTTTATTATATATAACTCATTGTAGCTTATATGATTTGCTTTTTATATTCAGTGTAGTCAGATAACAACTTTTATCTTTCTAAAACCAAGATTTAATTTTATTTTGAATACAAATGTATTTGTTTCTGATTGCCAGTAAATTGCCATAAATATTTACAGTTGTATAAGCACTATGCATTGGCTTCATATTCAATATCCATATGCACAACTATTGTTTGTTTGTGTAGTGCAGCATGCACTTAAATCCCTATTAGATGTGTGGCACTATCAGCTTTGACAGCACCAACTGTTTGCAAAGTAGGAAGTCTCAGTTCATGCTTTTGATTTGCAATCTCAATGACCAAGAGAAAACTAGATGCTGTTTTTACTAGTCAAAAAAAACATGGGTTGGTTACTGTGCAATAATGGCACATGATACACTACATTATGTATAGAATTCTGCTTCTCCTGAACATCATTTTCAGGACTGAGTATAATTCAGTATCTCAGAAAGTTTTTGTGCTCAACAGAGAAGTTAAAGCTAATACCACTTGAAAAATGTTGAAAGGATCTTTATTACAGCAGTGCAAAGCATTGACAGAAGTGCTTCATAAAGCATCTCTCTGCAAAGTATTAAAAGCAGTTGTGTCCTTTGAAAGGCTTACACAGTTTCTTTGAAGGCTGTCCACGCTGGTGTATGCAGGGACAGATTTTTGGCTTCACTGCTGGGTCCAGAAAAAGTGTTGTCTATGGCATTAATTCTGAGTGCCTTTTAGAAGCAGTTCTGCTTTGAACTCAGAACACTTCAGAGTTATCAAAACAGTCTAACTTAATGCAAAACAATGCAGGGCATAGATCTTGATCTTCTTTCATGGGACATGGTTTTAGGTATTTGAAGAATGCTCTCTATCCCTCCTAAACTTGTCTTCTCAAAGCTAAACATACCTAGCTCCTTGCATCACTATCAATACTCTACTGTTGGTGCAGTACAAAATTTGCCTCTTATCGTATAATTGTGTTTCTGATGTTTGTTTTGTAAGTGCATTTGTTTTTTAAATTTCATTCTGTACTTTCAATCCACTGCTCTAATCTATCAAGATAGTACACACACACACACACACACTCACAACCAAACTCTCACACATACCTATCTATATTTGACTTTTGTATTACTTGAAAATTTGATAAGTACTCTCCATCCAAATAATAATAAATATGGTGCTTAGATTTATTGCCATTTTCTGTTAGTAAGGGATCCAGAACTGATATTTATGTCTTTCCATTTCATACTACTCTGCAGACCAATGAGAAACCATGGATAAGCACATTTTATTATGAGTTTGAGGCCAACTATATACCCAACTAATTGGTGTGCCATTCAACTTTCATTTAGATATGCATTTAGAGAAAAATTGCTATTGTTATCAGTACTTATTGGTTGGGAAGCCAATTTGTGTTCTTCTATTACTCCCAAGTCTGATGAGAAATCGTGGCCGAGCATATTCAGATTAGTGTGGCAGTGAAGGCGTATGCTGTTGCTTTCATTCCTGTGACTCCAGGATTGTTAGCTATTGTCATCTGCTGATCTATTTTCAGGTACTGAATTAGTCCCAAGACACCATTTTTATTCAGAAATCATAAGTTTCAATCCAATTTGTAAACAGGTGTCTAACTTTATATCTTATAATATGGTGAGAATCCACAAAAAATCAGATAGTATTATAATTAAAAGATTTTATTTTATGACTAAGACTTTTTTTTATGACTGTTATTAACAAAGATAAACATGGAAAAGACTGAAGAATCAGTTTAATGTGCCATTGGCTGCCTAGGAACACTCATAAGAACTATTTTACTAATTTACTAATGCTAAACATTACGGCTGCAATAGCATATACTTTTTCATATTTTTCCTTGGGTGGAGAATTAAAGAATCAAAATAAAAATGTATGACTGTATTAAAAAGTTCAATGGCATCTTCAATTGTCCATTTACTTTAGTAGCCACATTCTAATGCTGGAATTAAAACTAACTGTACCTTAATGAGCCAAGTGCAAACAAGTTTAATAGTGTCATAATTAGTTTTATAAAATATTTTGTGTATATCTTTTATGAATAAAGTACATAATTAAAAAACTTCCATTTTAGAAATGCTAAAAAAAATTAACAATTTTACCTCAGTCTATTATTATTCCAAGCACTATTTTTAACTACTACCCATACAATCAATATTGCATTTTAAAAAACCGCAGAATATCTAAGAGATACTTGTTTATTATTGATTGATAACAAATATTAAATTATCCATGATAAAAACTTATGAAAAGGCTATATGTTATTTTCTAAATAGAAATACAGAATCTGCAGGACAAATACTTACCTGTCAAATCTATAAACCTCACAAAACTAAGTTACAAATTTGAAAGTCAGAAAACTAGAAATTTCAAAAGTATTTGTTCATTCTGTGAACAAGTGAAATTTGCACACTCTAATGATAACTGTCTATGATTTTATAATTATTTAATGCTGTACATCTTTTGGACTGTTCTGAATTTTTAATAATGTATTATAAGTGAATTGTTTTAAATATTTATATCATAGTTGCATAATGAATACTGTGCATTATGTGGAATAGTCTGTTGTTTATGGGAAGAAAATCTGATGTGGTTAAAAAACAAGAACAGATAATTAATGGTCCACTTTGAATGGTCAAATCCTGCTTTAATGTGCCTATAAATAAACTCTTTGTTCCTCCTTTACTGCTTTCTTTGTTGAACAGGCAAAACAGGCACAGAAGCCACTATGTTTAACTGAGTAATAGTTGATCATTTCCAAACAAGACAGCATACATAGCTACAGTTTGGAATCCTGTCTTGACTACATTTTTCATAGTTTCTGACTTGGAACATAATAAAGTTGCATTCATTATCATTTATAAACATAAAAGAAAAATTAAAGTCAAAGAGAGGGCCAAGGTGTACATGAAGTTTATAAATATCCTAGTTGATGGAAGTCTGGATTGTCTGAATACAGCCATATTTATAAATTAATGTTAGCAAGAGTAACTTAGAAAGCAAGCAAAAAGTCACTGTTGACAAAACATTTATTATTGATTATGTGCCATCAATGTGGCTCAACATCAACATATAGATCAACCTTCAGAATCATCTATCTTCAATATGTTCCTTCAGATCAACTTGTGCTGGACCCACCATTGCTGCAATCAAGTTTGCTGCTGATCATTCTCTTCTTCTCTTTTCTTTAATTTTTCCCAACATTATGGACTTCTTTGTAAAATTTCAGATTTGATTTATTTCTATTTATATGGTCACCTCTGTCACCAAAATGACTCTGGGCAGCAAAGATAATTTAAAATTTAAATAACAATATAAATATTTATAAAAATACAATATATTGTATAATCGTAGAAAAAAGAAATGGCTATCAAGAATAAAAATTCCAAAGTAACCTCAATTTCCTGACCCCCTTGCCTGAACAATCAGAATCTAAAACATTTTCCATAACACCAGTAGGGTTATATTCAAAATATACTAATTTGATCTACCCAATTGTGTCTTGAGTGAGAACTCTGAATTTTGTTCAATGAACAATTTGTTTTTGTTTGATTATCCATAGTATTCTTAGGAGACTTCTCCAACACCAAAGTTGAAAAGTAACAATGCTATTTCTATTCTGTTTTTTTAAAATCTAATTCTTGTGTGTAACATATTATGAAACTGCAGAGGTCTGATTTCTGTAGGGATAGGAATGTCACAGTATCTTATTTTCTTTTACAAGGCTTGCTTTGCTACTATATAATATATTAGTCTACAGTCTACTTGATTGCAGGTTCTTTTTTGTTGATAGTTCTAAGGTTGCTTGCTGGAGATGCTGTTATTAGTTTGGTCTTCTTTATATTTAAGCTTACATTCTTTATATATAATTTTAGTCCCTTTTTCCTCTACTGTGTCACTATGGCTCCAGAACAAGCATTTGTACTATTTTTAGCATGCCAAATTAAGAATATTGTATGATAAACACTCTGTAAAGTTTCTTTCTTTGGTATTGGTATGTGGACTTTTTCCAATCTATTGGTTACTACTGTGTTATTTTCTTCACATTGATTTACAGTTTACACTGTTTTTTCTGTTGCTTGTCATATTTTTATGGATATTCTATCAATTCCTGTACTAATCCTTGGTAAGGAACAGAATACTGATTTAATTATAGTCCAGAAATTGTTGTAAATAAGGAATACCTTCTACGGTATCTTGGGTGTTGACATTTCTAGTGTAAAGAATTTACACAAGAGCACAGGAACAGTTCATTATAGCAGTTCCCCATATAATTTCTTTGCTGTTATAATTGAGCTCTTCTACCTCTTTGTATCAATAATATAGTCAATTTGATTTATTTGTACTCCATCTGGTGATGTCCATATAAATAGGCATTGTTTGGGTTATTTGAAGCCTGTGTTAGCAATGAAGAAATCATTTGAGTGGCAGAAACAAATAAGTTGTTCTCTTGATTCATTTCTGTTTGCTATGCAGTCCAACTACATTTTCTTTTTTACTATTTCCAACTTTGGCATTCCTGTCTTCAACCACAAGCAACACATCTTGTTTGCATACTCTATTGATTTCAGATTGAACTTGACCACAAAACTTGTCAACCTTCTTTTTCCGCATAATTTTCTTTTCTATGGCAACTACGCTACATTTTCCTTCTCTTACAAAATAAAAAATACAAATCACGAGTTAAGTTGAAACACTTTTTAAAATATGTTAATTCAATGTAAAAACAGCATTATGATGTCATTCCAAAAAGCAACAAATAAAATAAATTAGCTTGCATTGAGAACAAGAAAGAACAGAAACAGAACAGTACAGAAAGAGAAACCTTTCTGAAATGTCTAAAGTGGTGCTGCCTTTGGAAACCTCTCCCTGAAGTGGCTAAAGCTGCAGTCTCTTCAGAAACATTTCCAAAAATAGAACTGATTTAACTACATGTAGAAAACATTTGCTAGAGAAGTTGGGTCCAAAAAAGAGACAACCAAAAATAGCAAGCACTGGGAACCAAAGGTTGGTATAGGGAACTGGAAGAGAAGGCAGTTGGGTGAATGAATGCCTTCTGATGCTTACTGAAATTTCTGGGGCATGGCAAGCAGCAGCAGAACTGGTGGGGTGCAGAATGCCCAAAAAAGCAGAGGTGTGTCTGTGGGAAATAGATGGGTGCGGAGAGCATACGTATTTCAGTACAACATCCTTAATTATAATTTGGAGTAAATATATTGGAAATATAGTTACTGGAAGAGAATTTGCCATCCTCATTTATAGAGTTATTTAAGGCAGAAACTTTTCAAATTATTTGAAATGTTTCTTTCTACTTGCTTAAGTTGTCATTTATGAGATAAGCTGGCAACTGACTTGCCCACTGTCTCTTAATTGTTTTACACTTGTTTCTATTCTTTTCCCAGCCTCCCCACAATCTCTCACTATATAAATATGAAACATAAAACTCTTTTCCTTCTCCCTATCTGATCTGGATAACTAATCAGTATAGCTTTTTAAAATAGTTTATTTGGTTTAATTTTTCAGGTTTGCATTTAAAGGAAAACAAAGTAACATGGAATGCATTCATTTTAAATATATGCAAATGTTGTTTTCACACTGGGATTACCTTATTCATTTGTGATTCATTCATATGTGATCTCAAGACCTGCATTCTAACGAACCTATTCTCATATGACTTAAGTATACAATATCTTCCAATGCAACCGATATTCATGCAACTTCATTAAAAAGCTCTTAGCTATACAATCTATTGCGATACAACTGTCACAATATATGAAAAGGACAACTCTTCCATACATCAAAAACATATCTGAAACAACGAACAGATCAGTACAACCACGAAAAAGAGAAAGTTGGAGAAAGACAAAGAACAAATCTGATCATACACTGGTGTGAATCTATATTTGGACCTATATCATGCCCATAGGCATAGTATAATGTTGTTATTTCTCATCTATTAATGCATGTGTTCATAACCATCCAGTAGTTCTGTTTTGTGAAGAAGGGTTGAGCTACAAAGATCATCTGCAGGGCCCTAAAAGGAGCATTCACAGCTATATAAAATTGTTCTGAAGTTGGACATTGTGTATGAAGTTGTTCTGGAGTTGGACATTTACTGGGCAACTTTAAGTAAGTTGATTGGAGCACAGTCTTGTGAGGCTATTTGGACTGAGTTTGATTTTGTGATGCCCAAAGAAATGGACAAGACTATTCTGTCTGTTAGCCTCTTGTCCTACTTGTTTAATACTGTATCTACATGAGACTTTGGGTGTGATGTACAGATGGATATGCTTATGATATGCAGCTGTATATCTCAATCCTGAGATGACCAGGAAATTGTGTCAAAACCTAGTTCCGGTGTCTGGAGAATTAATGGGCCCCGGAAGTGGATATTTTCTTTATTGTGCCTTCCATCTGGAATGATACCTTCCCCCCTCCAGAGAGATATGATTCATATCCTGAACTTATTTAGGTGAACACTTAAGATCTTGCTTTTTTCTCCAGGCTTAAGTAGAGGTAGGCACCTTGTGAATTGTTTGGTGAAATGATGGCTGTTCCCCCCACCGAACATTACTTTTTGTATTATGGGATTTATATGGTTTTAAATTATGTATACCTACCCTGGATCACAATTAAATCTGGCATCTATAAATTTAGTAAAATAAATACAATAAAGTTAATCCTGTTTGAATAGGACAATACAGTGCTATACAAGTAATACAATATGATCAAATATATCACTATGTTATCTACAAAGAGAATACCAATGAAAAGATTAAAACATTACTTTACATGAATACAGTGTAGCAAAAGATTACTAAACTAGGTAACAAGAAAATCTAAAGTTATTGTGCTAGTACATAAAGGTGAAACTCAAAAAATTAGAATATCATGCAAAAGTTCATTTATTTCAGTAATGCAACTTAAAATATATGAGATAGACTCATTACATGCAAAGCAAGATAATTCAAGCCGTGATTTGTCATAATTGAGAAGATTATGGCTTAAAGCTCATGAAAACCAGAAATCCACAATCTCAGAAAATTAGAATATTGTGAAAAGGTTCAATATTCTAGGTTCAAAGTGTCCCACTCTAATCAGCTAATTAAGCCATAACACCTGCAAAGGGTTCCTGAGCCTTTAAATGGTCTCTCAGTCTGGTTCAGTAGGAATCACAATCATGGGAAA
Source organism: Hydrophis major (assembly GCA_033807585.1). Classification (NCBI taxonomy): domain Eukaryota; kingdom Metazoa; phylum Chordata; class Lepidosauria; order Squamata; family Elapidae; genus Hydrophis; species Hydrophis major. Next base: position 111,696,740 of record CM066328.1, on the reverse strand, counting down.
GACTGCCCCTGACAGTTGTGCAGAAAATTATCACTGACACCCTCCATAAGGAGGGAAAGCCTCAAAAGGTAATTGCAAAAGGATGTTCCCAAAGTGCTGTATCAAAGCACATTAATAGAAAGTTATGTGGAAGGGAAAAGTGTGGAAGAAAAAGGTGCACAAGCAGCAGGGATTGCTGCAGCCTGGAGAGGATTGTCAAGAAAAGGCTATTCAAAAGTGTTGGGGACTGTTATGAACTAATAAAAGCGCTCAAATAAAGTTTTAACAAACCTTAAGAAAAAGCAGGGTTCTAATCCTGCACTTCTGATTGGCCGATAATAGCGATATCGGATTGGTCTGTTCTGGGGAATCTGATTGGCTGTTAACGAGCCACTCTCATTGGTTCAAGGGTTTAACACTTCCATGTTTCTCATTGGCTAATAGATCAGCAGCCTGCCCTATAAAAGGGCTGCTGCTGCCCTAGGGTTTTTGCTCTGTTCAGAATGATTAATAAAGAGCTGAAGTTCACTGTTCACTGCTCGTCTCCGTTCCTTGCGCCCATGCATAGAACTTAACAGGGACTTTCACAAGGAGTGGACTGAGGCTGGAGTCAGTGCATCAAGAGCCACCAACAAACAATGAACAACAAACAATGTCAGAAGCGTCTTACCTGGGCTAAAGACAAACAGAACTGGTCTGTGGCTCAGTGGTCCAAAGTCCTCTTTTCTGATGAGAGCAACTTTTGCATCTCATTTGGAAACCAAGGATCCAGAGTCTGGAGGAAGAATGGAGAGGCACACACTACAAGATGCTTGGTGTCCAGTGTGAATTTTCCACAGTCTGTATTGATTTGGAGAGCCAACTGTCATCTGCTGGTGTTTGTGCTTCATTAAGTCTGCTGTGCTTCATTAAGTCCAGGTTCAACCCAGCCATCTACCAGGAGATTTTGGAGCACTGCATGCTTCCTTCCACAGACGAGCTTTATGGAGATGCTGACTTCATTTTCCAGCAGGACTTGGCACCTGCCCACATTGCCAAAAGCATCGAAACCTGGTTCAATGACCGTGGGATTACTGTGCTTGATTGGCCAGCAAACTCGCCTGACCTGAACCCCATAGAGAATCTATGGGGCATTGCCAAGAGAAAGATGAGAGATATGAGACTGAACAATGCAGAAGAGCTGAAGGCTGCTATTGAAGCATCCTGGTCTTCCATAACACCTCAGCAATGCCACAGGCTGATAGCTTCCATGCCACACCCCACTGAGACAGTAATTGCTGCAAAAGTGGCCCAAACCAAGTATTGAGTACATCTGCATGCTTATACTTTTCAGAGGTCTGATATTGTTCTATGTATAATCCTTGTTTTATTGATTACATGTAATATTCTAATTTTCTGAGATTGTGGATTTGGGGTTTTCATGAGCTGTAAACCACAATCATCTCAATTATGACAAATCACGGCTTGAACTATCTTGCTTTGTATGTAATGAGTCTATCTCATATATTAGTTTCACCTTTTAAGTTGCATTACTGAAATAAATGAACTTTTGCACGATATTTTAATTTTTTGAGTTTCACCTGTAGATGTAGGTTTTGTCACATTTGTTTAACTTCTTAATTGGTGGTTAATTCCCAGTGAACTTTACAAGGTTGAATTTTAGCAACCTTGTATGTATAGTGTACAATCAGAGAGATCTTTAAATATTTCTATAAACTTAGCAATTAAGGCCTACATATTGCTCCAAGCATACATGATTGAGGACCTTAAAGGCTTATAACCAGCAGTAAATTAAAAAATAATATGAAAACTCTCCCTAACAGCAACAGTATGCTATATGCATACCTAGGAGCAAACCACAAATATAAACATTCACCCTGACAGAGTAGCAAGAGAAACACCATTCCCCAGACCCCATAGGGTCATTGAAAAAGCCAGGTTTTAACACCTTTTCAAACGAGAAATGGAGCCTATTCTAATATTGGGGAAAGCTGTTCCAGATAAAGGAGGCAATGACAGAGAAGGGCTGATTCCAAGATCCCAGCAAATGACACCTCCTGAGGGATGAACTATTGACCATTAAATGTATTTCTTTTTCCTTTCCTTTCCTTTCCTTTCCTTTCCTTTCCTTTCCTTTCCTTTCCTTTCCTTTCCTTTCCTTTCCTTTCCTTTCCTTTCCTTTCCTTTCCTTTCCTTTCCTTTCCACCTTTTCTATAAAAAAGGTTCTTTTTGGATGACATTTTGTGTTCCAATACATAAAGAGTATTGCATGAATCTTAATCATATCTCTTAAACTCTTTGCTCTACTCTAAAAAAGCTTAATTTCAATTTATGTCTTCAAAGGGAACCAGGACATTCCTCTAATACAGGGGTGAGCAATTAATTTTCCAAATGGGCCACATGAGAGCTGTATATTATCTAACTATTTCATATCTTCTTTTACTCCTCCAGTTTATTAATCCTCGACTCTAGGATGTTTCTCAATTAAGAGTGAGTAGTTCTTTGCAACTAGTGGACAGTTCTGGTTTCTGTAGAGGCAAGGAAACAACTCGGCATCACTTATATTATAAAGATATGAAGTTAAAACATAATCAGTATAATTTTAAAAACAAATTAAAATTTATCATACAAAATCCTTAGAAGATAAAAATATCTTCACTAGCTTATGACAGATAGCCCAAGAGGCAATACCTATATTTCACTAATAAAAATTTAAGAATTGTTGACATTTTGAGGAAGATCAATGTATTCCAATATTAAAATATACACAAATAAGAATTATGCTACACTTAGAATTAGTACTGTATTATATGTATTGTATTATATTTCTAATACAAATAAGAAAAATTAGATATGAAAAATTCTTAATGGAAAAGAAATGGGAGTTTGCTCCTTGCATTTTACTCAGTACCAAATAAAAGACAAAATATTCAGTAATCAGTATATTTTCTTCAGGATCAAAACACCGATAACCCCCATGAGGTTTCAAGAAGAATTTTGCTGTTAGAATAGATTTACACTTCTTGACATGTCAAAAGCTTGAAAGAAACACTGAAGAATTTACTGATGACTGCCAAAGGCAAGAATTTTATTTAAGATTAGTTCACATGTTTATCTTTCCTAAGCTAGTCCTCAATCATATCAGGGAAACAGAAGATGCTACAGTAAATAAAACCTGGATATACATTTAGAAAAGAAAGGGCTTAGTTAAAACTAACCATGCACTAATAACATCTGTCATCATCTAAGCTAAGACATTACTAAAGAAAGCATAACCATTCCAAAAAAAATAATCAGACTGAGACCTAGTTATTTATCACATGAAGGGCTATGATTCCTTTTTAAGTGTAACGAAAGCTCTAAAATCTGGAAGAGCCACTATTGCAAGAAAAAGTAAACAAACTAGTTGGAATCATGATGAATCCTTTAATCTTTTCACCGTAATAAGCACCTTATGCATACCAGGGTTTTGTTACGGCATAAAATTACCACTTAATGCAAAATTGTATGCCTAAAATTCAATGGGCATGAACATAGTCATACTTCTAATTTGCATATGTTAATTACACAAATAGATTCATTCAAATATATGTAAATTTAAAATGGCCAATTACTAGCACAGGATATAAGCTAATTTAAAAAGTGTCTGGATTTAAAAGACAAAAAGGTCAAACTAGCTTATCCAGCTAAACAAGAACAATCTCTCCAGCCCCTGCTGCTCTTATTCTACAGAGATATTCTGGAATTCTGAATAGAACTGATTTACTCAACAGATTAGTTCCACTAAGGAGAACTGAACATACTCTCCAGTTAGATTTTTGAGATCAGGTCACTGTTGCCACTAGAACAAAGAAAGAATTCGTTTCAGAGCTTTATTTTAATAGGGATTCATTATTCTTTGAACCTCAGAATCTATTTCAGAGGCTACTGCCCACTTTATATCATAAGGCTGCAGGAACAATTTTATGCACCTGGAAGCTGAAGATGAGAGTTCCTCTGAACATCAATGTTTATAATACTCATTATTAGAAGTCTGCATAAACTGTATAGAAAACATAGAGGGATACAACTCACTTTGCTAAAAACGATACTATGGTAAAATTAACAGTTAAAGAAAATTTCTGTTAGTAACACTTGTCCTAATAGTTAGAATTATATAGTTTACTTATTGTTCATCCAAAATGAAATTTAAGTTAAATTACCATGCTACAAAAAAACATCATGTTATGCAGGAATTTATACAGAAGCAACAAAAACCAACCTATATATTTACACACATATAAACTGTGTTGAGTACAAATATTTAAAGGAATGGCATTATATAAATAGGAGGTAAAAGTATTACATCTTAAACTAAATATAATTAATATTCAGGACTTTAAAAAAACTACTATGATCCACTATTTGTCTTCCTTCTGGTTTCACCATTCAAAACTGAAAATTATCTCTTAGGTTTTAAGTAATCAATTTTATTCATACTTGACTATTAGGATGTTTGTGCTATAATCCAATGTGTTTTTTATTTAGAGCTTTGATTATCATGATTGGGACAGATTTATTCATTCACTAACTTCTAAAAGCAGGGGAAGTCAATAAACAGCTTTTTGATGCTCTTATGATAGTTGCAAATTAATAGTTTCTTGCAATTTTGTTTATTTTCTTCTAAAACTTAAGAAAAAAGGAGAATCCTGGGCCTCTCCTCCTCTAACTTCTATGTTGCCTAAACCGACTCTAAGAGTACTATACTGCACCATTCACTTTGTATTATCACTTTTCTCACCTCTGTCCATATATAGTCCTGTGTTAAAAAGTCTTACAAAGACTGCACATGACTCAAGCTGTGATATAGTGCTAAGAGTTTAGGGAGGAAATTCAAAAAAAGATCTGGATGAAAGTGATGTGATCTTACAGAACTGAGTTGATGAGTACAGACACAGAAATGAAAATGAAGGTTTAACAGTGAATGAAAGCGCTAAACATGTCAACTAATATGAACTGATATCATTTATGTTGCTGTGGCTTGCAGGAAAATAGGATGTAAATGGCGATAGTATAAAAATCGGCGCTGAGAATTGGCAAAAGATATGCAAAACTTTCTAAATGTGATTCATGGGATGAAATATTCTGTTAGACCAGGGGTGTCAAACTCGCGACCCGCAGGCCGGATGTATCATACACTGACCACGCCCACTCCCAGTTTAGCAAGGGGAAAAAGTCACGATACATCATGTGACAGGGTGTTGTCATGAGTTTGACACCCCTGTGTTAGATAGATGACATGGAAAGATTAAGAAATTGGGGAAATGCTGAGCAAGCAAACAACCTAACACAGTACTGAAAAAATTATTGGGCTTTTTACAGCCCTAAAAATGAATAGGAATAGTATCTGCTTAAACAAAGTTCTGGTTTGAATGTTGAATATCGTTTCAGCATATGTTTATATTTATACATAATGGTTTCGCTAGATATACTGTGTTTCTCATAAAATAAGGCCGGGTCTTATATTTTTTTGAGCCCCCCAAAAACAGCTAGGCTGTCTTTTCAGGGTGACTTAATTCCCCCCCTGCATCCTCATCTAGAGTGCCCCACGGGCAGCCTCGCCACCAGCCGCTCCTAACGGGTGATCATGGCGAAGTGCAGAGAGCTCCCTACTCCCACCAAACACCTTTGCTGCAGACCCAAGACCTTTGGCATCCACCGCTGTTGCTTTCCCTTTCGCCCATTCCGCCGCCACGTTTGGAGCTGCCGCTTCCGTGTTTGGAGTGCCACTGCCATTTGGAGCACCGCTGCATTTGGAGCTGCCGCTTCTGTGTTTGGAGTGCCGCTGCCATTTGGAGTGCCGCCACCATTTGGAGCACCTCTGTCACGTTTGGAGCTGCCACTTCCACATTTGGAGCTGCTGCCGTGTTTGGAGTGGCAGCGGCGCTCCAAATGACAGTGGTGCTCCAAACAGCGGCAGTGCTCCAAACGCGGAAGTGGAAGCTCCAAATGTGGCGGCAGCTCCAAACAGAGGCAGTGCTCCAAACAGCGATGGGGTTCCAGATGCGGAAGCGGCAGCTCCAAACAGCAGCAGTGCTCCAAACAACGGCAGCGCTCCAAACGCAGCAGCAGCTCCAAATGCAGAAGCGGCAGCTCCAAACAGCAGCAGTGCTCCAAACAGCAGTGGTGCTCCAAATGTGGAAGTGGCAGCTCCAAACGCGGTGGTGGCATGGGCAGAAGGGAAATCAACAGCGGTGGGCGCTGAAGGTCTTGGGTCTGCTGCAAAGGTGCTTGGCAAGAGTAGGGAGCTCTCCATGCTTTGCCATGATTGCCCATTAGGAGCAGCTGGTGGCGAGGAATTGCTGCCCGTGGGGCACTCCTAATGGCAAGTCCCCCTGCCCTTCCCTCCATTTTGCATGTTTTAAAATAGGCCTAAATTTGGGGGGAGGGGCTTAATTTCATTTTATGCCTAGAAAACATGCTGGGTCTTCTTATTGTTGGAGAAACATGGTAGCAATAGTAATAGCAATAAGGCTTATATACAGCCCTATAGCACTTTGCAGCATTCTCTGGGTGGTTTACAATGTAAGCATTATTTGCATATTGCCCCCAACAATCTGGGTCCTCATTTTACCAGCCTTGGAAGGATGGAAGGCTGGGTCAACTTTGAGCTGGTCAGGGTTGAACTCCAGTTTGCCTGAAATACTGCACTTTAACCATTGTGCCACCAGGGCTCCTGGTGTTGCTCATTATTTTCATTGATTATATGCCATCAACTTGTTGACTCTTTGCAACCTCACTATCTGATCCTAACCTGGTCTTTCAATGTTAACATTTTATATTTAATATTCATGTAGTTTCTTGGTAAAAGTACAAGAGTGATTTCCATTGACTTCTCTGATGGTATGAATTGAGGCCTTTATCATTGTGATAAAAACGATCACCGGCTTGTGGCATCTTCCTACACTGCTGCTGCCCAATATAGGTGCCTGCTTATTTTGGTGGGCAACTGAGTTGACTTTTCTGGGAATATATACTACTGGTATCCACTCTTAATATTCCAGGAATATCTCCTCTCCCTCAATCTGGTAGTACAATAGGCTTGGGTGTGTGTACATATTATAAGTAATAATATTGCTTCAAACATTGCTGTACATAATAAAACAGTACATGGGATTGTATAAAATAGCATGTACCATATTGTTTCATGTAATATGGTATTTTTGATTATTCAAATATTTGCAGTATGTTTTAAATATGCTTGTTTGGAGTGCACAGTATACTTTGGTACTGTTTTTGGAAGATTATATTACATCATTTCTGAGTTTGTACTTTTGTTTAACATGCAAAACTTTAAAATATTTCATGCATTTGTGTCTGGAGGCATTATATTTTGTTTGCCCTTAACCATTTGAAATATTTGCTGTGGTATAAGTTTGAAAATAACATTCTAAGAGTGTTTCTGTCTGATGACAAAAGCAAAAGGTTATTGTCCACATTTGATGAAGAAGTTAGACTCAACAGAAAAACTTATTATTGCTATCTTACACCACATAATAGGGTATTATCAACACAAAAAAGTTAATTAATTTCCAATTCTTTATTCTTTTATTTAGATTTTATGAAGGTTGATTGGACTTGCTCCATCATTTTATGGAAAATTAATTATTTCAAATACATGCACTACTTTATGCAACCTGCCTGATTTGCATTGAAGAAAATTCAGCAGAAGTAATTGAGGCACAAGCAGATACTGGCACTGACTGAACTCAATTTTCATTCCAAATTTCTGTAAAATCCCAAGACACAACAATATCAGATGCAAGGGGGAAAACAAACAAAAGCAATGTGAAAAGGGAACATGAAGAGAGAATATTACAAGAATCAGAGAACAAAGGGATTGCAAAACTATTTTAGTGCCATAGAGGAATTCTGAGGGCTTCATTTATGCAAGGTGGAATAAGATATCATATGGCATCCTGACAATTGATGTCTTCATTTAAATGTAAGAATTTACATTCTAATTAGAAAGAATTTACATCTTAATCAGAGGCAGCTGTATTATCTTGTTACTGTTTTTTTCAAAGGTAATGAACTAAAGTACTGCTGTGCTTTTTCAACCAGAAACTAAACAGACAGTGTACAGTGTTATTTTATAGTCTACCTACTCTAAGCTGTTATTAATATTTTCAAAGATTAAATTCCAACTACAATCTCTTTAAAATAAAAATTAAATTTGACACTGCTTACAATAATATAATGAAGACCTATTTAAAACATTTAACCAGTACCTTTTATAACTCCCCCATCCCATTTTTATTACTCAGGTTATTAGCAATACAGTAATGAAACAGAACACTATATTTTTAGATATTGCTAATATAATGTTGGCTGCTGTAAAAGAAATGTCTTCAAAAGATACATAAGCAAGATTTTAAAAATGTACATTTTTCAATTTTCCTCAAAGATATCCCATCTAACATTGAAAGGTGCTACAAGGTGCACTCCAATGTAACACTCACCTGAGAGTCTCAGTGAACAAACAGGTATAAGCCTGAAAAATATATATTTTCTAAGAAAAATACATGCAGTCTCCAAAATGAAATAAAATTAGGCTTGTAATATAAGTTGAATTTGACAAAGAAGCATCTAAGTGATATATAAATATTGTTAGGCATTTTCTATGCCTTGGTGCTCTGTGTAAGATGATTTGGGTATTAATGCTGTAGTTATAAAAATGTATAATTTAAAAAGATAATATTTACTATTTAAATGGAAATCATATTTAAAGTTTATACAGTTAACAAATATACATTTCTTGCCTGTAACAGCTGAATGTTGGTATCATTTCATGATACAGTGCTATTAAAAATTATGGTTTTGAGATCACTTTTTCTCAATTACAGTATGTCATTGTTTAAAATTTACCCCATCACATAAATATCACATAATTTAAGGAAAGTAATAACTCATCCCTAAACATGCAGTTAATGACCAACTAAAGCATGCCATTTACCGAAACCTGCTTTTAATGCCCAGTGTTAGAACTCTCTGTCTTAGGTGCAGCTTCTGGGTTCTTTTGCAGGATAATGATCCAAAACATACATTTAGGAGTATCTAAGAATGGTCAAAAAGCAAATATTTGTTATGAGTCCTGATCTGAATTCAATAGAACACTGATGGAAGAAGCTGAAACTGACAGTTTGGAGAAAGAACCAAAGGCCATTGGAGCAGAAGAGAAAGAGAAACAGTGCCAGTTGAGAGGTGGAAGTCTTATTCAGAGCTCAAAAAAAGCACTTGATTGCAGTTATTGCCTCAAAAAAGTGTACCTCTAATACTATTTTCATTTGTTTTATTATTTACAAGAATATGTTTAGTTACACATCAAAAGCAAAACATATGATCTATGGGCTACATCAACCCAAATAACTCAGAATAACTTTGGATTAGACTCTCTCCTATAATAAACATTTAGAGAACATGTCTACTAAAATCAATACCAGGACAACTTACTCCAGAAACTAAGAGGATCAAGATGGGGAGCCTCAGCCTCTACTCTCAGAATATCAACACCAGTGGTGGGATTCAATTTTTTTTAATTGCTGGTTCTGTGAGCGTGGCTTGGTGGGCATGGCAGGGGAAGGATACTGTAAAATCTCCAGTCAGAGGTGGTATTTGCTAGTTCTCCAAACTACTCAAAATTTCTGCTATCGGTTCTCCAGAATTGGTCAGAACCTGATGAATACCACCTCTGATTAGCACTAGGATTGGTCTACCCCAACCGCTGCACCCGTTTGGTTTAATAGCTGCCACACTAGCAAGATCAATGCTAGACTAAATGATACAATGAGAATCATAAACGGCTACATAAAATCTACTCCTATTTGCTGGCTCCTTGTCTTGAGTAACATTGCACCATCAGTTCTATGAGAGCAGGAAGCCTTAGTGAAGGAGTACAACAAAATTATGAGAAACCCACTTCTTCCTGTGCACACTAATCTTCCTTATCTATCAATTGACAGGCTTAAATCCAGGAAGCCCTCTCTGGCACTCACTCAACAGCTGTGTGAGATGCCACTTTGACATCAACACACAATGGAAAGCCAAATGGACTGCTGAACACCCAGATACAGGCAGTTATATAGTTGACCCTATACAAAAGGTACCAGGTTTTGATCTTCCTCGCCTTGGTCAACTCTGAACAGGATCCTTACCCAACATGGTATTTGTCAGGACTCATTGTTTAAGTGGGGTCTTGTCTCTACCCCTCAGTGTGATTGTGGAGCTCCTCGACAAAATATCCATCACACTGTGTCCAAAATGTCCATCAACAGCTTATACCAGCCCAATTTTTTTCAACATAGACCACCCTGTCCTTGAATGGCTGGGTGGACTGGATATTAACATTTGAACCACTGTAAGTCGATGTATTTGCTATAAGCTAAATAAATAAATAAATATGAATTACACAACAACAATAGTAGATACCATTTGCTTAAAACACTTTCAACTTATTCCATGGCAAACTAGGATTCTTCAAGAAAAGTGGAAGGCGAATGCAATCAATGGGTGGGGGGACTGTTTGTGTACATATAAATATGCATGTGTACACACACATGGATCTTTCCTGGGTTTCTTCCTGCATATAAATGACTCAATTCTGATTTGTCTTTTCACTTCCCTCCTGCAACTCAGGGTCAAATTCTACCATATAGAGACCCGTAATGTCCACAGCCATTGCAGGATTAAGTTGAAGTCTGTTCCTCTTCATTCAGACCTCTATAGACTTAGGGTCTGAGACAGGATGTAAACAGGATGTATGTATGAGTATAAATCATTCTGGTGAAAAAGAACGTTGGAGTGTACCATATGGCTAGTTCAATTTCATTGGGCATTTATTGGATGAATTCTAGTATAAAATTCTTTTCTCAGGCAGTTTAGTTGAATGAGACAATATTTGGCTAAAATCAATAATAATGAGAAAGACTGTGCTGCAAGTAGAACATTCAGAAAGTCATAAGCTTGTCATTTTTAGTCAACCAAAAGATGGTTCATAAAACCTTGTTAGCAAGGTATTTCAACATTAATGGGATATCTTTGAACAAAACTGATGAGGAATTTTGTTTCAAAGAGAGAGTTGATAGAAACTGTCCAAAAATCAGAGAGAGCATTTAGACAAAGCAAAATCTGGCACATTTTTACAAAGCCAATTCTTTTTCCCTCTCAATTCTACCTAAATCTGTAGTATATCTGCACAAAGTATTTAATAATAGTATTTTAGTAATAATAAATTAATAATAAATATACCGCGTTTTCCCAAGAAGAAGACCCAGTCTTATTTTCTTTGGACCCCTGAAAAAATGGCTAGGGTGGTCTAATTACTGATTTACCTTGTGGTGGCAGCACTGACAGCCCTGTCCAGCAGGAGTCTGCTGCTTCTGCTGCAGCTACTTCTTCTGCAGTTGCTTGCTGCCACTCGCACTCGTCACCCCCGGCCTCCATTTCGCCATCAGACCCTTCCGGAAAGTCCTCTGCAGCTGAAAAACAGGCTCTGGATTGATGCGTATGGCACCCCTTGGCTTCTGTTTTGCCATCAGATGCCTTCTGGGAACCCTCTGTAGCCAATAAAAGAGCTCCGGATCAAATTTTTTTTAATCGGCTGCAGATACCTTCCAGGAAGCATCTTGTTTCTTGGCTGCAGAGGGCTTTCTGGAAGGCTTTGACGGTGAAATGGAGGCCGGGGGTGATGCATGCGAGTGGCAGAAAACGGCCACAGAAGTAGTGGCCCTGCAAGGCAAGGCAGGTGTCGGGGTGTGCAAGGCCTGGTAAGTAAGGCAACTCCACTTTCCTATCCCCATCCTAGCTTAATTTTTACCTGTGCACCTAACCCCACCCCCTGCACCCTGTGGTCGTGGTGTCTTAAATTAGGGCTAATTTTGGAGGTAGGGCTTAATTGTAGTGCATGCATTAAAAAAACATGATACGGCTTCTTTTTGGGGTGGGTCATATTTTTGGGGTAACACGGTAGTTATTAAACAAGGGTATATCAATATAATTGGCAGTTATTTCTTAACTTATATCTATATTTTCTTACCAAAATATTACCTTCTTGATTTGTTAAAGTTTAAGTCAGTTAAACTCAGTGCCATCTTTATTTTCATATCCAGTAATATCTAGCCAAACTGATTCATTTTAGAAATTTTGTTGTCTTGAAAAAATATTGTAGATTAGCACATGGGAAAAAGCTTTCCTCCCCTGCTAATTATTAGGATTAGGAATATTATTCCTCTCCCTATAAATCTAATATTGTAGAAACTGTGGGTTTTCCACTATTTATCCCTTTTTCCCATCTATCACATTTGAACATGATTCAGAATTGTGATGGCGCTTCTTTTCTATATGCTACTACAGAATAAAACACAACCAGAAAGGTTCTACAAAATTATATTCTACTAAAAAGCATCTGTGGTATTCATTTCTTAAATTCTGTCCTTTTAGAATGAAACAAAAATGCTAATATGACAATGATGGTTTCTGAAATCGTAGTATTTTTTGTTACACCCAAGAGTGCAAATTTCAGAGAGTTAAGTTTTTTCTTTATTAAGTATCCTTTTGACTTAAAGGATGAAAGCTATGGATAAAATTAGGTATACTTTATCTTGATGTCTTCTCTCATTAGCTGTGCTTGGCACCAGCTTTGATGTAAATAACTCTGATAGTCCTAGAGTCCTTGAGTCAGAATAATAAAAATTTAAAATATTCAAGACTAATAAATCATAAAAAGTATTTATTACAGTAACAGACCTGCATAAAGACTATTGCAAACAAACATTATAAAATGCTTTCTCCAAAATTCAAAAAAATATTTTATAGTTCTATTACATAAACAAAATTAGCATTTTTTTCTTTTCTCTCTTGACAAGAATGAAAAATATTGTCTTGTTTGGATTCAAAAGCTTTCTTATTTTTTACTCACAAAACTTAATCAAGTTTTTGTTTGCATGTGGTTAATCAAAAATGAATGTTTTCTACTTGTACTATAAAAATGTAGTTTTATACTGAATCAACATATAGGTTATTATTATTTCTATCACCACAATCCGATTTAAAACAGAAGGTCCACTACCTATCTTGAATTTTGATCATTCAACAGACTACTTTTACTTTGTCTGGATTCAATTTTCACCTAACTCATTACTAATTATAGCAGGGATTCAAGTATACATGCCTTGCTGTTATAGAAGCTCACCTTTTAAGTTTTCTTTTTCCAAACAAAACATTTCTACTAAATTAGAAAAGGTTATGCCTTGTGCTATATTGACACTGGGTATATGATTCTCTAGGATGGAGGGATCTGACAATCAATTTGATTTGCATGGCTAAAAGCTAAACTGAGTTGGTTGAATGAGTTGATTTCTCTACTTACTTACAGGATAGTTTTAGATCTTATTAGTGGACACACATGGTAAGTAAAATACATCTAATTGGTCTGTTTCCTGAATTTCTATTAATTTGGTTTTTAGATAAGGACAAAAATCACTAGGCAACAAATTAGAGATACAGAATCACAAAAGAGCTGGACAATACACAAACAAAAATTTTTCCAAACTACTATGAGAAAGACAAAACCCTAAATATGCAAAATCTTCATGCTCTCTCATATATTCCAATTATAGACAAGTCCTTCCCAGGATTCACTTTGATGTATTCTCTTCACCCATCTTGGAATGTTGATTCTAAAATATTTCAGCCTCACAGATACTATTTCTCTTGTAGATCAGACAGAATTGCATCTATGGTTTTGTCTTTTAATATGAATGAGACAACTATTCTAGTCATTTTAAAGCATCTTCCTGGTTATGTAAGCCAAAATCACCTACACCTGGCAACATTTTGCTACTGTACTGAATACTACTCACTCAGATACTGTGATCATAGGATAGAATGATTACATGCAGAAATAACCTTGTTGAGACCTGAGAATTTATTGAATGTTAACTTTTATTATGTATTTGTTTATTATATCAGATTTTTGGTTATTGACTGTAATAACATTTTGATTTGAATCACTAAAAATCTTCCATTCTTAGAAATGGCTTTCTAGTTATGAAAAAGCACTTCTGATTCCAGTTTAGTAATTTCTGCTTCTATAAAAATAACACAAAAAGATAAAACTGTATGATAGGCTGTAAGAAAAACAAGAAAAGAATACTTAAAAATGAAATAGATTAACTATCAAAATAAAAATAACGTAATAATTAGTGAATGGTAAAGTATCACAATTTTGTAATACTGTTCATTATCAAACATAATTATACTACATCCATTTAAGTGATTCTGTTCTGATATTCTTTCTGACTGATTGAGATATATTCTGATTGAGATATATCCAGACATACTATTTCTGGAGAAGTGTGTACTTGCTGGTTCAGGAAACAATAAATTAACACAGTAATCACTACTGTCTCTATATTATTGCATTATGTGGGGTTCCCAATAATTATTAGAGAGGTCAATATCCACCCACAAATGCAGACTTATTAATGCTAATTTTGTTTTATGGTATGATGTTTTATTCTTGCATCTCCCTCTTTGGGAGTTTAATAGATTCTTAGGCTGTATTGTATTTTATATTCTACTGAGCTTGAGATTCACAAGCAAATAGAAATAATATTTTATAAATTGTTTCTCAATTTCCCATACCCACAAACCTTCATTATCACTCTCAAAGAATAACACTCTTTAAGGCTGATACCTTATGCATAATAAAGTGCAGAATTGCAAAGATCAGCCTGATACCAACAAGTTATGTAAAGAGAAGGATTAAGATAATTTGTTTCAAAGAAAATTTTGAACTGGCTCCTTATTTATTTTATTGATCCCATTTTCTCCTTGATGGGACTGGATACAATACAACAAAGTTGATATTATCAAAAAAAAGTTGACCAAATTATTTTTTTTAAAAAACCCAGTACATATTTTAAAGTTCTTATTTTAAATAAATACAAACATATAAAATACAACAAGAAAATCCCTTTATGGAAATATGTTCAAACCATAAACTGTAACTGCCTATCATTTTCCAAAATTTTCTGCAGAGATATAAAGGACAAAAAATTCACAATTTTTTCCTGCCTACCTACCATATTATAACTGAATAAAGAAAACTAAAACACAAGTGATTGTTATTGCATCATCCAGATATTTGATTAATTTTATCTGAAAGACAATCTTAGGTGGAGAAAGCTCTTTGGCCGTGTTCTCAGCCAATGTAAGACAATATCCCAAATTTATTTGAAGAAAACAAACCCCTCATCTTTCTTTCAGATAAATAATATATTAAATTTAAGATAAGTTATTGCTGTATGTATACACACATAGAGAGAAAGAACAGAATATTTAATTGATCCCAATATAGTATTCTGATATTTATAATAATATAAAGTTTGATATGATCCAGACTAAAATGAATCAGAGACTGCCAAATTCAAGTTGGGGGTCCAAGACTGAAATTATGATTGATGCTTTCTATGGTACACGAACAGACGCACCATCTCCCCTCCCTTGTGTCACCACCACCATATCAAAATGATAAAACTGATATTTTTCAAGCTACAAATGCAAAATTGCAAGGAATTTCAAACCAAGTTTTCATTAATTCTATTTTTCTAAAGTAAATACACATATAATTTTGTGGATTTTGAACTGCTTTAAGTGCAAAATTTTAGTGTATAATATTCTCGCTGTGGTATAGTTTCTACAATGATTAATTTCATCTATGGCAAGCATTTTGATTGAGAGAAGTTCCCTAAAATATTCAATACAGGACTATGAGTCAGTTGATTTCATTCATTTGCCATCCACCTCCCATCAGTCTGGCATTTATGGGGTAACAAAAGACGAATATAGCCTTTCTGACAGACACAGTGTCTACAATACTCAACAGCATCAGATTGTACATGCATATTCCTGAAGGTTCATCTTCTCATCAAGCTACAGAATTGGATTGAAGCAGCCTAATCCAATTTGAAAACCTGCCAAAACCAATGACTACTATGAAAATATTAATCATAATACAATAAAGGTATTTTTTATTGCTTTCTAGGAATATACAATGAAGACCATATCCCTGCTTAAACTAAGTTTTATCCATTATATTTTTTTAATCAAATTATTTATCTATGCTGCTATTTCATCTAAACATAAGCCTTACATGGCTAACATCATAGATATGCAAATGCAATTGTTTTAGAAGTGAACAATATGCCAAGATGTTTAACAAACTAAAGATGATGTAGAAATCTTTAAACAGAATTTCAACTTATATCTTGTCTGCTTGCCATTTTTTTTTGTCTTTTCTAACCCCAGGGGTTCACAAATATTTTGAATCAACAGATCACTGCCAAGCTGCAAAAATATTGTATCGTCTACCATCTGTTCTCAACTGTCAGCAGTAAAACTCCAGATCACTGGGGATGTATTTTGGCAATGCTTGTCCATCTCTCTATTCATTCCCAATGACTACCACAGCCACTGAATATACAGTCAAACTAGCTCAAAGCAGTTCCTATGAAGAAAGCAGGTGTCTGCCAATACCCAGAAAACAGACACAAATAAGTTACATTACCTTACTTAAACATATTTATTCATTGAGTAGACTTAATTATTAATCAAGCTGTCTTAAGATTGAAACCCTGAACAACAAATAATAACTAATAATTATTTTTGGAAGTAAATAATAAAAGAGATTTTCATCCAAGATAAAAATAGAAGTCTAGTGTAACACAAAGACGTTTTGATTGTTTTATACCTGAAAGGGTTCAAAGATATAAGCACAACCATTTACAGTCAAAGAGTCATATGTATAATAAACGTATACTTTGAAGTTTAGTTATTGAATGTAATTCCATCTCTAACAGTTTAACCTTAATCAACAAAAACCCAGAATGATTTATCAGACTTTGTGGAGATGTTCAACTTAGATTTTCTAGTAGAAAAACTTTTATATTTAAGGACGAACCAATAAATCTCCATTTCATCTACACAGTGATTCATCAAATATCTATAACTTAGTATCAACTCAGACAATAACTTAGTACTTTCATAGAAAGAACTGTTTGCCTTGGAATCCTCAGAGAGTTGTGAAATGTTGCCTATGTGCAAATTTGGAATCTTGTGTTTCATAAACGGTATCCATATTTAATGCTACCCAAAATATTCAGTCACACTCATTTTAAAAACCTGCATTTAACTGTTTACATATAAATCCAATGATACATATAGGACCTGGATTGATTTAAATGTGAGAAAATTATGAACTAAAAGCAAGGCATTAAATCACTGTTAAGCACCAAACACAATATATTTCCAACTTTAAAAATCATTCTTAAAAATTAATTTGCATGGAAGCCAGAAACTGAATGAAACATAATTTGTGGAAACTGATACCTTTCATCACAACCTCGAGCTGAAAAGGTCATTAGATACATTATATCTAAGTGAGCAGCTTATCCCTGCTTCATTACTGATAATTAAAGCAAGTAATATTTTCTTGACAGTAATGTGTCCAGTAAGAGATATAGTCTAGTTTTGCATAAAATAAGCATTAATTACCAGAATAGTACCTCAGATAAAAAAAATTAAGTACCTGTGTAACATGATTTCATTATTTTTTTTCTTCATTTCCTTAAAGAATTAGCAGACTCAGAAACATAATGAGCATATTAAAAATCAATTTTCTGGCACCCATTGAAATTCATAATATATGCCTCACAAAGATTTTCTCTCTAAAAGCACCAACTATAAAGACATTACTCACACATTATGATAAAAAAATTGTGATAATGTAACAAAGGTAGGGTCTTCAAGCAAGATCCAACTACTGTAGGAAATAGGAAGTACCTTAGGTCCCATAGAGGACTAATGCAGCCAACAGGTAACATATATCTTTGCAAAACATATGCGGTTGCTACTAATAATATATTGTGTTAAATAAAATTTAATACTATATATTTTGTAGTATGTGCTATTTGTATACTTGGATCCTAACCTTAAAATTAATAGATTTGATTAAAAGATAAATATTTATTTTGTATTATCTAAAAATATAATGAAACAATGAGATTACATTTGGTCTAGCAGTGAAAGCATTGGGCTAGACTGGGAGACTGTACGTTTTAGTCCTGCCTTACTGTAGGTGCAAAGCTAGCTGGGTGTTCTTGAGCCAACTTCTCTCTCTCTCAGACCTAGGAAGGAGGTAATGGCAGACCACTTCTGAAATCTTGCCAGGGACTAGTCTAGGCAGTTTCTGGGAGTCAATACTGACACAAAGACAAAACAGAATAAAACAAACCTCCCAGCCTAGTAAAAATGTGAAATCCAAAGACCTGTTCTTAGAAATTAGGTTCGAGATGAAGTCCTTTAACCTATTTAAGGGTATATCTTGACAGAAATATTCAGGGACCATTAAAGATAAAGAGATTACAGAGATAACATTTGGAAGCAGCTCACTTAATTCAATGAAGTATAATAAGAGGTGGTACAACTGCGATGGCGAACTTATGGCACACGTGCCACAGGTGGCACGCAGAGTCATTTGTGTCAGCACGTGAGCTGCAAGCACAGTTACTTCACTGGGCATGCACGCGCGTCACAGCTGATTTTCAGTTGGTTTGAGGCCTCCCAAAGGCTTGAGGAAGGCTTCTGCAGGCTTTGCAGGCCAAAAACTAACCCCGTTTCATCACGTCCTGTTTTTCTGAAAATACCGGAAGTGACAAAACGGGGCTAGTTTTTGACCTGCAAAGCCTGCAGAAGTCTCAAAAAAAGTCTCAAACCGGCCAAAAATCAGCTGTGAGGCACAGTGCAGGTAAGGGGGTGGATGGGTGGGTATTGCACGCGTATGCGTAGGAGGCATGGGGGGACACATTGCCTTCTGGGTGCTGGTACAGTAGCGTGAGCATGCAAGTGTGCGCACAATTTTTGGCACAGGAGCAGAATTAGCCACCACTGTGGTACAATACAATCAGACTGGCAAGACTGATCTCAGACACACTAAGAAGACCAGACCAGTAAATCAATTCCACACAAAAACTAAAACTACTTTTATTGTAATTGGCTACAGTAACAGAAATGAAGTTGTTTCTGCCCTGATATTTTCCCATTTTATTTATTAGATTTATATTCCAGCAGCTCACTTCAATGAGTGAAGATAAGCCTTTTCTGCTTCAGACCCCACTCTTTGGAACATCTTGCCTCAGGAGTTGAAGGTCTGGCCCCACTCTTCTGGCCTTCAGGAAATGCATTAAACTTGGCTATATGGGTTGACATTTGGCTGGAAGTGGCTAGCATAGTAATATAGAAGCCACCAATATCCCTCCGCCCTAAACCCTATTTTTTCCCCAATCTCCTGTAATTTTAATGTTTTTATATTTTAGAATCATTTTTCTTCCATATATTTTATTATGTTGTAGACCACTCAGTGTTGCCTTGCACTGTGAGATGAGTGGCATATAAATTTGACAAACAAATAAATAAAATAAATGATCATGTCACTCCATAGTGGAAAGATCTTGTTGAAGTAAAATTGTCACTTGATACAGATCTAAGTTATAATACTACAGGCTGGAAGTAAGCATTACTCAGCATTGCATAGAAGTAATATTCACTCCCAAAGGCTGTTGTAATGGTACACAGAGATAAAATTGAAGAAAAAATATTACTAGGTTATTTATTTTTAAAAAATGATTTATAGGACTGGGCATATAAGATTAGAACTTACAACAGATAAACAATGATATTATATAAAAACACACAATGGCAGCCAAGAACAACAGAAATCAATAACAAATTATACATCAACCACATAGGCACATTGATTTGTATCAGTGGACTTTCAATGTATTGTTCTAGTGAAGTTGTTGATCTAAGAATGGACTTACGTAAACTCCACTGTCAAGGACAGCTTACTTTCTAATCAGGTTTATTTTTGTTGCTGGCATGAATTTCTGCAGGGGTGCTAAAATGGTTAAAACAGATCACTTCCAAGATACCCAATGGATTAGAATGGTCACTTGCATTGGGGGATTTTCCTGGATTCTTTGTTGGCAACTCTGTTAAAGCCTTGACTGATCTTTTCACAGAATTAAATTTTCATTAGTGCAATGAAACAGAAAGGATAACAGCTTGAGAGCAAGTGGAAGAAATCTTGGGATGTATGGATCAAGCATGAAATAAACCCAATTTGGAGCAATATTTCATGGTGATACTAATTGTGACGAATGCTTATTTCTCCCATTGCTTTAGCACAGATTAAGTCAGCATTGTTTTACTACATTGTGCAGTGTATCTATGTTCTGTCATATCAATATTAGATTGGACAATGTGCTATATGTGAAACTGAATTCACTTAATTTGATGCCCTGAGAAAGAAGTACATCATATACCAAAGCTATATTTGGTGTTAGTGGGGAGGTAAGAAATGAGACCAAATTTGCAATTAAAAAAAAATCTTTCCTGCTTAACCAAGATTCCATCTTCTCTTTTCATTGTCTGTAGCTTCCTGGTGTTTAGCTTTAGTTTTTATTAAATTAGTTTACAACGCTGCTATCCAACAACATTTAAGAAAAAAAGTAAAATATCAAATATTATGTTTTCCAATCACTGCCACATTGCAGTAAAAATAGTACAACTTTGAAATATTTACTTTATCAAACACTTCCTTCAGTGTTGAGGCTATTGGCATTGCTCCCTGTTCATATACCCAACTGAAATTTACCAAAACTGTAGGAGGAATGATTGGCACAAAATTAATCTGTGGGATTAAAAAGACATGGTGATGGCTATTAACTAGGATGGCTTTAGGAGGAGATTAGATACATTCTTGGAGGGCAGATCTATCAGAGGCTATTTGTTTTAAGACTAAAAATGACCTCTGGATTGGGAGCATCCTGCCAGTTGCATAATGATGGTGTGCCCCCACCTCCTGTCTGCAAGCAGTGGTGTCTGGCTGCCAGGGTAACAACAAATGCTGGATTAAGATGTGTCTTCACTTAATGCTAAAAGACTGTTCCTATGTAATAAAACTTCACCTACATAAGAGAACATATTTATAAATGTTTCAAAAGAGTGCTAAGAATATGAAAATATATCATACAGTGAATATTTTACTTTGATATCATATTTTACTATGTCAGTTCTCATAAAAGGATCCTGATACCATGAACTTAAGTGCATATATAAAATTGATAGATTAAAATACTAAAAATTAAAGTGAATATCTGGATCCTTTCCAGTTATGATTCAGACCTGGGTAAGGGATGGAAATGGCATTGGGTTTTTTGGATGATCTCTGGTGTGGGTGGGACTGGAATTGTTGTTCATCTATCCTTATCCTAGTTGACCTTTTGATGGATTTAAATACTCAATCATGATATCCTTCTGGATTGGCTCAGAGGATTGGTAATATGTGGCATGACTAAGTGGCTTCAATTTAGGGCCCGATGATTCTAGGACTACGTTATCTTTGCCCAGCCGCTGGATGGGGTGGCATTGCCTCAGACAGACCCAGTATGCAAGCTGTGATAGAATGCCTTTGCACAACTTTATGTTTTGATCATTCCTAGATCGGAAGGCTCAAGTTATAGTCACTTATGCCCTAGTCTCCTCCATATTGCACTACTGTAATGCACTCAACAAGGTGTTGTCCTTGAAAGGTACCAGGAAGCTTCAACTTGTGCAAAATGAAAAGGTGCTCTCAGTTATGTATGTTCTGCAAGCTGCATTGGCTGCCAGTTTGGTTCCAGGCACAATTCAAGATGACCTGTAAAGCCCTTTGTCAGCGTTCCAACAAAACTCTAAGTCACTCAGCCATGGCTTCAGTCTTGTTGCCTGCCACGGCAAGATGACCCTCAAGCCCAGCAGACCGACCAAGTCCTAAGGTCAGAAGCAGACAGAGAGATGCACTCAGGCCAATCCAGCCAGCTCCACTAGCACATCCAGAGATGCTTCCCGCAGACAAAGTTCTCTCCGGAACTATGTCCTTTTTATTCAGGACACGGGTGGATCCAATACCAGTGGATGCCAGCTCCAGCACCGCCACCAAGTTCCTTCAGTTGCAGCTGCAATCCTTCCAGCCACTACCCCACCTCAATTCTAGGTTACTTTTGATGCCACCCCAAGAAAACTGGCCTACTTCCTCAACTGGATTTGGGCTTACCTTGATCGTCATGGGACACAATACCAATCGGACATGAGACTGGGTTAGCTGAGGGACCACCTCTTCCCAAATACATTATCACATCCCACTGTTTCTCGCATAGATGCATGCACAATCTCTGAGGGATTTATGTTTTGTGGGTCCAGGAGATGAGTCTTCATTGCCACGGTGCCCATCTTATAGAAGATTCCTCTCTACTCAAACTAGGTCCATCCCTGTTGATTTTTAGAAAGTACATAAAGACTGTACATATGTCGTTAGGCTTGGGAGGATGCCAGAAAACTAACAACATTTAAAGAAGGCTCAGTTACTGTAGTCGATGTAGTTGATATATTTACTCTCTCCATTTTGTGGTTTGAAAACTTTACCTTTTAATAATATTTTAATAATGATCATTTTCATTTTATAATGATTATTTCTATAATGATTGCTTTTATATTATTTTTTTTATCTACTTATATATTGCACAGTTACTTCTGGTGAAATGAATATATATATATATATTTGTTTTCTTAAGTTTTCGCGGGTACTTACATGTCTGGCATTCAGCTTTGTTCAGGTATTTTCCCACGTCATAGTAGTGGTGCTTTTAAAGTTGTAGCAACGTTTCAGCAGAATCTCATCTGCCATCATCAGACTTCTGTATAGTGTTTGTCTGTGAGTCAGACTTTTACAGTGGTTTCAGATTTAAATTTGGGGCAGCCTATTGCTGTGTCAGAATGGTTTTTTCTTCCTCCTGATTGGTTGAGAGTCTTGGTCTGTGTTTATTGGTCTTTGAGTTTGCTGTAGTTCTGCTTCTAATATCTTCTATCTGTTTTTTTTTTGGGGGGGGGGGGCTCCTTTTTTATCTTGATTGGCTAGCAACATTGTGTTACTTTATTGGAGGCCTTTAGTGCAGCTTGGCTTCGGGTAAGTGGACGGCTATCATTAGTTAGGAAGCTGGGTTTCATCTGGGTGCCTGGTTGAGGTGTGCTTGAGCTGGAGGTATCAGGGGGGATCTGTTTGTGCCCAGGTGTTTGTCTGGCTTGTGGTGTGGAGATTTTTTTGTTTGTGAGTGCAGGCTTCCAAATGATTGACAGCCTGGTGGAATCATCTCTTCTGTTCATGCTTTCTGGTCTTTTTTCAATCTCTATGGCTTCTCTGATGATTCTGTGGCTGGGATTTTCCATAGTGGCTAGGGTTTTGGTGCCATTGAAGTTGATGCTATGACCTGTGGCTTCCATGTGTTGGACTAGTGAGGAAATGTGTTCCAGCTTTTTGACTGCATTTTTGTGTTCATCCAGGCGAGTGCTTATTCTTCTATTGGTCTGTCCAATGTATGTGGCTCAGCATGATGCACAGAGGACTTCGTATATGCCTTGGTTTTCCAGGTCAATTTTGTCTTTGGGGTTCCTGAGGATGGCTGCTATTTTTCTGTCTGTTTTGAAGGCAGTCTTGATGTGGTGTCTGTATAGAAACTTACTAATTTTGTCTGTAGTGCCTCTTATGTAGGGCAGGACAGCTGTTCCATGGGTCTGTTCAACTTCTGGGTCTCTATTATGTCTCAGTGTGTTTTTGTGGATCAAGTTGGTGATTTTGCTTTTGTGGAAGCCGTTGGCTGTCAATATTTTAGTCAGGGTGCATAGTTCAGTCTTAATGTGTGTCTTATCTGCCAGGCGTTTGGTTCTAGTAATTAGTGTTTTAGCCACGGAGTTTATCTGTGCTGGGTGATGGTGGGATTGGGCGTTGAGGCAGCGGTTGGTGTGTGTTTTCTTCTGGTATATGGTGTGTCCTAGTGTGCCATCTGTTTTTTTGTAGATTAGTACATCTAGGAATGGTAGTTGTTTGTTTGTTTCTGTTTCCATGGTGAACTTGATTTTGGGGTGTGCGCTGTTTAGGTGTGTTAGGAAATTGTTTAGGTTTTCTTGTCCATGGGGACAAATCACGAATGTGTCATCGATATATCTTAACCATAGTTTGGGTTTGAGGATGGCATTGGCCAAGGCTCTGGATTCGAATTCTTCCATGAACAGGTTTGCAATGACAGGTGACAGTGGTGATCCCATGGGGGCTCCTTCAATTTGTTTGTATCTTTGTCCTTTGTATATGAAATATGTGTTGGTTAAGCAGTGTTCTGTTAGTTCCATGAGGTATTTAGCTGGTTGGTATTTATTTTTGATGATTTCAAGTTTTATCGGGACTTGAGTGAATAGTGAAATCACATCAAAACTTACAAGCAGATCTTCTTGCTCCACGTGTAGATCTTTGATCATTTCCAAGAAGTGGTATGAGTTTTGTACATGAGAAGCTGCTGTTTCAGCATGGGGCTGTAGCTCTTTTGCTAGGTGTTTAGCTAGGTTTTGTAGTGGTGCTCCTCTGGAGCTGACTATGGGTCTGAGAGGTACGCCTTCTTTATGTATTTTTGGGAGGCCGTATAGTTTGGGGCATCTGGAAGATTTCTCTCTGGATATGATCGTGTGTTGGATCTCTTTGCTTATGTGGCTGGTTATAATTTTCTTCTTGGTTAATTTTTCCAGATATGTGGTTGGGTCTGTGTTTATGGGTTTGTTTGTGGAGTCTTGGAGTAGGTCTGTCAATTTAGTTTCATAGTCTTTTCTGTCCATTACTACAGTGGCATTCCCTTTATCTGCTGAGGATGATTATGCTGCTGTCTCTTTTCAGGGTTTGAACTATGCACCCTGACTAAAATATTGACAGCCAACGGCTTCCACAAAAGCAAAATCACCAACTTGATCCACAAAAACACACTGAGACATAATAGAGACCCAGAAGATGAACAGACCCATGGAACAGCTGTCCTGCCCTACATAAGAGGCACTACAGACAAAATTAGTAAGATTCTATGCAGACACCACATCAAGACTGCCTTCAAAACAGACAGAAAAATAGCAGCCATCCTTAGGAACCCCAAAGACAAAATTGACCTGGAAAACCAAGGCATATACGAAGTCCCCTGTGCATCATGCCCAGCCACATACATTGGACAGACCAATAGAAGAATAAGCACTCGCCTGGATGAACACAAAAATGCAGTCAAAAAGCTGGAACACACTTCCTCACTAGTCCAACACATGGAAGCCACAGGTCATAGCATCAACTTCAATGGCACCAAAACCCTAGCCACTATGGAAAATCCCAGCCACAGAATCATCAGAGAAGCCATAGAGATTGAAAAAAGACCAGAAAGCATGAACAGAAGAGATGATTCCACCAGGCTGTCAATCATTTGGAAGCCTGCACTCACAAACAAAAAAATCTCCACACCACAAGCCAGACAAACACCTGGGCACAAACAGATCCCCCCTGATACCTCCAGCTCAAACACACCCCAACCAGGCACCCAGATGAAACCCAGCTTCCTAACTAATGATAGCCGTCCACTTACCCAAAGCCAAGCTGCACTAAAGGCCTCCAATAAAGTAACACAATGTTGCTAGCCAATCAAGATACAAAAAGAGCCCCCCCCACAAAAAAAAAACAGACAGAAGATATTAGAAGCAGAACACAGCAAACTCCACGACCAATAAACACAGACCAAGACTCTCAACCAATCAGGAGGAAGAAAAAACCATTCTGACACAGCAATAGGCTGCCCCAAATTTAAATCTGAAACCACTGTAAAAGTCTGACTCACAGACAAACACTATACAGAAGCCTGATGATGGCAGATGAGATTCTGCTGGAACTTTTGTTCGGGTATTTTCCCACGTCATAGTAGTGGTGCTTTTAAAGTTGTAGCAACGTTTCAGCAGAATCTCATCTGCCATCATCAGGCTTCTTCAGAATATCTTCAGGCTTGGTCTTCAGCTCTGCTTCTCTGTGCTTGGTCTTCAGCTCTGTGCACTCTGAGAAGCACAGAGCTGAAGACCAAGCCTGAAGATGATGAATGAGACTTCATCGAAACGTTGCCTAGATACTTCCAATCTTACGTGGGAGAAAACCCGAATAACCAAAGATCCATATACAAATACCCACGAGAACCTCAGAAAATACATACACACACACACACACACACACACATGATTGATTGATTAAATATAATAAATGAATACTATATACTAAAGCCATGGGAAAGTTAAAATACAGTGCTCCTGCTTCTATCTACGTGCTTAAAGCTCTCTTGATTTAAATAGTTAGATCCTGCCAAACATGAAAAAAATGGTATGTCATTTTGGATGTGGTCTATCCCAGGGCTTTCAAACTCCCGGCTTGTAGGTCAGATGGATCACGTGCTGGCCACACCCCCACCCAGTTTAGCAAAGGGGAAAAAAGTCCTGATATGCTATGAAGATGTGAATTTGACACTCCTGGTCTATCTTATCTTCATCTCAGGCATGGCAAAGAGAATTTGAATCACTGGGTAGTTTGGTTGAGGCAAATTAGTAGTATGCAATCATGATAGTGGATCATAATAGTCCAACCCCAAAGTTCAGCTTGGGAGATTTTGCATGAAAATAAACATAAATTCAGCCATTATAAACATCAAGAAAGTATATAGACGCAAAATTTGGCTGGCAGTCAAACAAGAAGAATCAAGGCAGAGAAGTAACCAACTTTGACCAATTCATAGGAAAGTTATAATACGTATATAATTAATTGCTTGGTGCTCTATATAAGGAAATTTGATTTTTTTTTAGAAAAGTCACTGTAATTTCTATATATTAGTGTCTCAATTCAAACTTTACTGCAAAAGCACATACTTAAAATCAGTTTATTTGTAAAAACAGTGGTAGAACTTAAATTGACAATAGCATAAATATTTTTCATTATGGAAAGATTTACTGAAGTAATTTCATTTATTAAATTTAGTTGATATTGAATATTTTGGCTTGATTATCAGATAATTTTGTCTTCTGAGCTATAATTTCTATTTATCCTGCACAAAAATCATCAAGTGTTCTAGCTACAAGAAAAAAAAAAAAAAACTAGATGTATAATTACCAGGTTGGTCCATCAATGAAAATATACTCTCAGAAAAAGCCATCAGGTTTCATAGCCTGAAGTTATATGCTCTGACAAATCTAACAGCTCTTTCAGTGTCATTCCGAATGCACTTGTCACTCAGTATTACCCATACTCATTAAGGACAATGGGAAAGTTTATCTTGGTAACACGTTTTAAATCATCCACTCTTCACAATCGAACCATGAAATCTCTTATAAAACATGAGGCGGGAACTACATTGACACCAAGAGTTCTTCCTAGAAGTTCTATTTCTAATTCTTGTTCAAAGAATAATCTGGTTATCATAAAATCAAACAGAACAATGTATTAAATGAAATCTGAAACAGGAATAGCTAGTTTAATTTGCATATAATAGAACTACTTCTTTATTACTAGCAGGTTATGTGTTATATAGGGATTCCTAGAGATCCTTGCTTGTCTTAAATAATATGGGCAATTATTTTCTGGGAATGTAAAAATTAATTAGAATGGAATAAAGTAAAATAAGCATGCTGTTCACTAAGTATTTCAAATATCTATAGTAATATCATTATTACATTTTTATTGCCCCACACATAGTGGGAACATACTTAATAAATTTGCCTACTTTCCTAGATACAAAACTGGTATTTTGAATGAATGTGTGTTTCAATTATTGGAATATTATCTACTACTAGTCTCTTCAAACGAGGTATCCAAATTAAATAGATAAAAAGGTTATGAGAAAAGGAGAAGAGGCAGCTTGAGCAGTGTCCCTATTGGGAACAACACACTGCCCAGAGACTCCTTGGGACAAGATGGGTGGAAAACAAATTTAATAAATAAATTAAATTAAATAATTAAATACATAAACAACCACATAGAAGTAAATTTATATTTGATTCAGTAGCTAAAAGATAGAATTGTATTTTTATTAATAATACTTAAAATAATAATAATTATTAATAATATTATGTTACATATTATGAAGTTCAATAGTTCAGACGAGAATTTGTCATGACTCCCTAGTGATTGGAGGATTACCAACACGGGGATACACACATTCCTGTGCACGTTTTTGCATACCTACCCACCCACAGAACATGTAGAAGCAACACACTGCTCAAGCTGTCTGGAGTGGGTTCACAGGCTTTACTCTAGAAAGCAGTATGACATCTGCTCCAAGAAGCCCAAGAAGAGATTAAATATTTCAACCACTGGATTGATGGATCCAGATTGAACTGACTAGGTAATACCTTCCTGTCGAAAGAATTGACTGCTGTTTCACACAAAAATAATTTCCATCAGAAAAAAGTCTAAGAATTGAGTATAAATCAACATATGCATATTGCACCACACATGCACACACAATTTTGATAGGATTGAGGAAGTTGTCTCAAAAACAATTATTGAAGACACACCAATGGCGATTTCTCAGCTAATTTTCTCTGTTGAAGAAGAAAGCTGTATTCACAACCTGTAAACTACTTTGCTTCTTATAGATATATCAGTAGACACATCTATTGCCAGGCTATCCCGATAAATCTTAGATTCAACTGCTACACCCATTTGTTTGTCTATAAAAATTGGGAGGGCAAATAGGGAGCAGGACACAGAGCTATCATATACTTTCTCTTAGCAAGATAATTAAAGTATCGTTTGAAATATTTATTGGGAATGGATGAAAACTTGATAAAGGTAACTTATACTTATTAGATTATAAAATGGAGGAAGAACAGGGTAAGGAAACACTGGTAGTTTGGGTCAAAAACTTTGGTTATAATATTGAATTGGACAAATGGCAAGAGCTATGGGAAAGAAATAGGAAATTAATGTTGGCCACATCATATAAAGAGAACCTCCCTCCAGGAAGGCTGGCAAAAATATTTAGGAACTTATCACCTAAGTGTTGGAAATGTATCCAAGTACCAGGCAAGTATTATCACATGTGGTGGTCATGTAAAAAAGCCAAAATTTTGGTGGCAGATATGGACATGATTGGGAGAAATGCCTGGACAGAACTTAGAATTCGAACCAAAATAATTTTTACTAGAAATCATAAAAGAGAGATATAGCAGAGAGTCGGTATGTCTAATACTACACATCATAACAGCAGTGAGAATGGTATATGCCCAAAATTGGAAAAACAGAGACACCCCTTTAGAAGGAGAGATAATAAAGAAAATACTAGTTTGTGCAGAAATGGACAAACTAATGTTAGAACTTAAAAATAAAGGACAGACAGAATATCATGTTGTATGGAATAAATTTTATCAATGATTGGAATTGAGAAGAAGGAGTTGGAATAGAAAATAACAAGGATCTGTAGAACTGAAATTTGATGTTATCATTGGACAGGCACTAGAGCACAATTAAAATATTATTTTTTTAAAAACAAACATGTTGACAGACTGATCAAATAAAATGGAAAATAATTACCATCAGGAAGACAGAAGCAATCACTATAGGAAGCAGATTTTGAGTGCCAACAAAGGATAGCAAATTATTAGTTGTTTATTTGTTAATAAATCTTGGCTGCCAAGGACAAGGAGAATTGTATGTGGGATTTTTTGGGTTTATGTATCAAATATTTTCACCAATTGATTTTTTTATATAGAAGTTTCAAAAAGCACTGATGCTTTTTAACATCTTATGAGTAAAAATTGAAGAGCATCACAATATACTATTAAACATAAATTATTAAATTTTAAAAATCCTATCCCTGCCCTAATTCAGCAAGACATTCTGAGTACAAAATCTAGGACTGGGATATCTCTGTTTTTCCTCTCTCTTCCTCCAACCAATTCATTTCACCTCTTGACAAATGTGCACATTCAGAAAGAGTATATTTAAATGTATTGAACAACACACACTTTATAACTAGGTATATATATAAAAAAATTAGATTAGGAATATTAGGAACCTAATCTAAACCCAAATGCTATGTTATGACTTTGAGTTTAGATTTAGATGCACTTCTACTGTGATGTTAAAGAATTATTTTATGTATGTGTTTCAATTTTATTTATTGAATTGTGATCAACAAACATCATCAAATAATTGATATAAATCCATGATGCATAGAGAAAAAGATATTAAAAAGATCTGCTAAAAACCAGATAGGTGATATAGTCTTATTTCTGCTATGCTTAAAATGCTGACAACAGCAGATGTATTGCAATTGAGATAAAATATAAAGACTATCCAAACCTCATAATTTATTTTATTATTTTGATTTTACCTGTTATCTTTTCTAATGTGGCAATTGAAGAGGGCCTATTAATTCACATTTCAGTTGTTAAATTATGTAATATTTTCCAATTTTGGGCAATTATTTTAGCTGCTAAAATTAAGTAGGTGATACATTGATTATTTTTTAAGATTGGGATTTAGTCCCATAAATAAGTGCAACAAGCCTCATCCTGAAGAACATTCAATTCTTTGTATGATGATGCTTACTGCCCCCAAAACTTTACACTAACTTTATTGCCTGACCACCTCAAATGAAAGAAATACCCTTTTTTGGACAATCTAACATTTGGAAGAATTATTAAGACATACAATATGTGCCAGTATAATTGGAGTCAAATGCCAACAATGTATAATTTTCCACTG
Source organism: Hydrophis major (assembly GCA_033807585.1). Lineage (NCBI taxonomy): Eukaryota > Metazoa > Chordata > Lepidosauria > Squamata > Elapidae > Hydrophis > Hydrophis major. Next base: position 111,666,031 of record CM066328.1, on the reverse strand, counting down.
AAGTTTTTGCAATGAAGCTCAGATACATCCACCTGATTTCCAGCTTGCCAATTGTTTCTTGCATGGGTTTACCAAGATCATCATTCCAAACTACCCTTTAAATCCAGAGGTGGATCTCCTGTTTCTAATTAACTGCCAATAATTTTTGAAGATCTTCTCCCTTTGGTTGTTCTAGATACTATGACATTCTACTTCTGGATTATACTACATTCACAAACTAGCCTAAGGCCAAATTGCTGCAGCTCTAATTTCCTGAAATTTAACATCCACTTTTGATATCACCAAACAAAACAAAAAAAAATCCCTCCCAAAAACCCAACCCATAGTAACTTGTCACTATTCATTGTTCCATCTGTTCGGTTTTGAGACATTTCCTATTGCTGTAAAAATCATTTATTCTATAAAGGATGTATTCTCTCAAACGTTTCATTGAACCAGGTCATAATTATTCTCCTGTTCTATGTATATTATTGAGGGAATCACAGGAGAAGAATCTGTTATGTCTGGGCCCATAACTAGTGTTAAGGAGACAAGCTAAACAGAATGTGCAGCATTAGTCAGATAGGCATACAGATAAATGAGTGATATAAGTTTGTATGTTTGTTAACATACAGTAAAAATAACAGATACGCTTGTGCTATCAAAAATATAGTTTATTCCATTTATAGCATAGTCAAAATAACAGTTCATTAGTCATGTATCATTTAGTCAGTCCATTCAAGAATATTCAGTTAGCAAAGTCCATGTAGAATATCCTATGTCAGTTCACTTACAAATCAATCCTTTGTTTATCTCTCCCGTTCGAGTAACGCAGTCTTGAGTCCATACAGTAATTAGGGATCATCAAAGCCAGAGAGAGCAAACTGACGTTCCTTGCTTCTTTTAAAGTGCTTTCACAACCACTCCCTTAATTACATTCCCATATTTAAAGTTGCAGACACTTTAACTTATAAACTATGATTACATATTTATTATTTTACCTAAACCAGTTAGGGTAAACAACGTTATCCCTAACAGAATCCATTTTTTTCATCAAGTTTTTTAAAAAGTTGTTTGAAAGACACACCCAGGGATGGGATTCTACAGGTTTGCACCTATTCGCTAGAACCGGTTGTTAACATTCTAAGCAGTTCGGAGAACCGGTTGTTAGAAGAAATTACTGGCCTAATCCTGTGACTTTCAAAAGGAGACTTTGAGACTTTCAAGAAGAGATTGGACTGCCATTAGTCAGGATAAGGGTCTCCCACTTGGGTGGGGGATTGGACTAGATGACCTACAAGGTCTCTTCCAACTTTGATTATCTGTTTGATCTGTCTGTTTGATCTGTAAGGAAGGCAGGAAGGAAACATTCTGCTGTTGCTTACAGAAGCTGCCTCTCCATTAACCTTTATTACATTCTTGGCAGGACTAGACTTCCGGTCTCAGGAACGTCTCTGGAGTTTTTTTCCCTCCTTTGCTGGTACTTTGCTTGTGTGGAGTGACCATTCAAAGTTACAATGGCACTGAAAAAAGTGACTTATGACCATTTTTCACACTTATGACTGTTGCAGCATCCCCACAGTCACGAGGCCAGGCGAGGAGATGCGTGCCTTAATGTGAGTGATGTTGAGTTGGCCACACCCAGCCAGTCACATGACCACCAAGCCATGCCCACCAACTAAGCCACACCCACAGAACCGGTTGTTAAAAAAATTGAATCCCACCCCTGGACATACCCTTTATTTCCAAATGATTACCTTACGTACAGGTAGTCCTTTGACTTACAACCATTCATTTAGTGACTGTTTGTGTTACAACAGCACTAGAAAAAGTGACTTACAACCATTTCTCGCAGTTAAGCTCATCGCAGCAGCATCAGGGTTATGTGATCAAAATTTGGGCTCTTGCAGTGCTTCTGGGTCATGTGATCACCATTTGTGACCTTCCCAGTCAACTTCTAACAAGCACAGTCAACAGGGAAACCAAATTTTCCTCCTGACCACATCGATTCATTTAACAACCACTGATTCACTTAACAATCATAGCAATGTCATAAAACCAGGTGCAAGTCATTTAACAACCACCTTGCTTAGCAACAGAAATTGTCTCAATTGTGATGATAACTCGAGGACTACCTGTAGCTTATTTCCACACAGTGTCTTTTGCACACACAACCTTACTTTCTATAACTATGAATAGATGGGAAGTTACTGGTAGCTATCACTGAGTAGCATTTTTTAAAAATTTGTTGGTTGTTTATGGAATTCTTGATCCTGACCTGTGCCAAGCCTACATTATATGTGGCATTTTAGGTATAGCTAAAAAAGGGATTATTTTCTTCTAAAAAGTCTGCTTGAATTTATAAATCAATAGATTGAACTAGGTATCCAACTTACTATCTTGTTAGCTGTCTGGCAATAAAGCTGGCATAAAAAATATAATGTTTGAACCATTACACTATACTAGCAAAAAAATATTGGCCAGTTATTTTTACTAATTAAAACAAGCAACACCTTCATGGAAGTTTATTTGGAATGGAGAACACATTCATTATAGCAACGTATTGGAATTATCATCAGGCAGGGAGGAAAAAACCTGCAGGAAATATGTCATGTGTAAATTGATCAACTAGCACAGGGCTGTCAAACTCCTGGCAAAGAACAGAGGAAGAAAAAGAATCCAAGAAATACAAATTTCTTAATGTTACAATGCCCTTCGAGGATAATATTGTTACTGTAATTCCCATCTTTCTTCTGAAAACTGATCAACTGGCAATAGAAAACTGGATGGAGGACAATGCTCTAATACAGTGTCAAACTGGTGGCCCAAAGGCTGGATGTATCACACACAGGTCATGCTCACCCCAGCTCAGGGAATGGGAAAAATGTCATGAAACGTGGCCTGCCCCCAAGCTTCTTGGAAGCACAAAGAATGAATGAAATAATACATTAAATAATTGAAGGTCCTCTCCTATGCTGCCATATGTCCTGCTCATGATTTCACCTCATCTTAGTTAACTTAATAGTCACCTGTTTTGCCAGTGTTTTTTTAATGGAAGCAGCATATCTAGTATGGATTCTGCTGAATCATATGATCAGCTTAGTTCATGGACCTATAATACAGGATTCTACCCTCAAATAGTAGTAGATTAAAAAAATAAACGTCTAACAAAACTCCAGGAAAATTAATAACTAGTATTCATTGTTAGCATGTAAGGCCATGAAGAACTGATATGTATTGTGGAAGGAGATAATTTTAAAAATTCCATTAACAAGCTTCTCCTAAGAGTTCCTAAATACAAAATAGCTGCCAACAGTCGAGTCACCTGATAATAGTCTATTTAGTAGGGAATTCTTAATCTTTCTAAAAAGGATCCTCCCTTCCCAAAGCCAGTAGCACAGAATTTAACAAATCTTGTAGCAACCTATTACAAAAGGGAACTATGCAATTATGTAGTTTTACAAATGGTGAACATTTTGTTAAGAATTTTCCTTTTTAAAAATAAATGCATTCCAATATCTAGGTACTAAAAATACATTTATTGGAATAATGAAATTGAATAAATAAATGGATGGATGGATGGAAGGAAGGAATAATAACACTCACATGATCCCAAATAAAGACAATAATCAACTTCATTGAACTAATTTATTATCTGCTTGCATAAAAACTTGACTTCAGCATATGTCCAGGGTTCATGGCAGGGGGTGAGATTAGGCTTTTGTTTTGGATATTGTTATATCCCTTGTTTCTTCTTCGTCTTTTTCTTCATAGAACTAATTCCACAATTTATAGACATGGAGGGTAGAAATGACTCCAGCCTCTTTTGCTGCTGTTTTACTAAGTTAAACTTTAGTCAAGGGTTCCTTTTTAATGTCCTGGGTTTAATTAGCAAATAAGAAAATTACTTTTCCTAACAAATTCTGGTTGAAGATAAAGGTGCTGACTAAATAAAGGTGCTAAAGGTGCTTCACCAGTTGGGCCAATGTAAAAAAAAAGGATGATATAGAATAAGCTTTAAAAAAAAATCCCCCACAAAACCAACAGACAAATTCCATCTATCTAGGCTGCTCAGCATGCGATCTATCTTCCAGATGCTAAGGGGACACTACCATGCCGTGCCAAAAAACTAAGCAATTGTCAGCAGAGGCACTACCATAACTACATAGACTTCATTTGGCAAATTGCTTTGAAGCATGAGACATGTATCTTATTATTGACTGACAAGAAAACAGCTTTGTAGAATGAAATATACATCTAAGTATTTATTCTAGTACTAAAAGTAAAGTATTTGACCTACAGCAAAGAAAGCACCCCATGATTCCTTAACAGCTCATTCACTCCAGTTCCCCATCCCCCAAATATCCTTCCTTTCCCAAAACATCCACCCTCCTAAAACAGCATAATGAACATATTTTCTTGGATGTTGGGGGGAAGGGTACACAAACACAAGCAAATATTTTGGTGGAGGCTTGGAGAGTCCTTCTGAATAGGTGAAATCATTCCTTCGTAAAAATAATGTCTATGGTGGGCAAATTTTCCTTCTCAAAGAATAGGGACAAAATGTCAATATTAAAAGAAACAAGTAAAGGCCTGCAGAAAAACATTGCAACCTGGAAAGCTTCCAGAATGTGGTTACCTTCCATGCTTTTTTCCCTTTCCTCAAAGGTTAGTCAGACCAAGCACATGGTGAATCACCACTGGTGATGCTCATCTGATTGTATTGTATATAGTAGATTATTCTATTGAGATTTTTTTTGGGGTGGTGGTGGTAAATATTTTGTTTATTTATTTATTTTTGCAGTTTTGCAAATCCTCCCTCTTTTGTATATGCAGTACTGTTTCCTCACCACTGGAGAGTCACTTTCTGATTCAAAGATGGTGATAAGGAAGAGAATGACAGCAAAACAGAATACAGTACTGTCGCTTTCCTTAGTGCCTCCTATTCCATTAATTTCTTAGTCTACATTCTAAAATTGGGTAACCTCAAAATGTATTGGTTCAGAAGAAATGGCTTGATCTTACTAAGCATGCAATCAACAAATAATACAGGAAGTGTTGTTTTTCTCATTTACACCTAAGGATGCAGTATGTTCAGATGATCAGCAGCTGCAAAACCCCTAATCCAGGGATCTTCAAACTTGACCGCTTTAAGACTTGTGGACTTCAACTCCTAAAATTCCTCCTCCAGTCATGTTAGCTCAGGAATTCTAGGAGTTGAAGTCCATAACTCTTAAACTTACCCTTGCTCTAACCCATAATTCCAATGCACTATTTGAGTACACAATTTTGAGCCCTCAAAGTCTGTAACAAGGCAATTTATCATTAATGTGTAAAAAAAAAGAGTATTGCAAATTTTGAAGTGAAGAATTGACAGAAAATACAGATTTCAATGTACAATGATAATATAGTTTCCAAACAAAACAATACTTCTGTATATTCATAATGTTTTGGTACACTTTCTACTTTTAGAGTAAATAAAGAACTACATTTTTCTATTTTAATTTTAATCAAAATTATGGTGGTTTAAAACAAGTAATTCAAAACTATTAATATAATATAATCTCAACCTTTAATTACTCCAAACTTCTGAAATAATATTTTTCAAATTTTATAGGTAATTTTTTATGATACTGAATTCAAATCCTTGATTTCATTCAGATTCTGTTTCTTTTCCTAGAAAGGTTTATGACAAATTGATTTATTCTAATTATATTTGACAATGGGTAGGTTGGCTTGACAGCATCTGATAAAACAATTCAATGAAATATACTATACAGAGCAAAAGGAGAGTGAATTTGCTAGAAGATGAAAATTATGTAGAATGAACATCATCTGAACCCAGTAGTTTTTATTGCTCAAGAAAGTTGGGTGAACTCATATTATACCTGTATAATTTTATATACAACATATGAAAGAACATATGAAAATGAAAACTCCAGTGGGTATTTATGCATGCATGTATAGTACATGTACAACATGAAGACTCTGACAACAATATATATAAGCAAAGCCTTAAGTAATGCTTATGATTTCTCCAAACAAAAAATAAATAAAAATTAATTATTGTATAATTATTTTAGGTTGGAATCTTTTAGTGTCATCACATTCCAGTCTGAATTATTTATTTATTTAATTTCTGCAGCTTCTTTTCATCAAGCAACTACAAGAAGCCTATAACAGTACAGAATATAGTATATTGTATATTGTTGTCAAATTAATAAGAGTAACTCACAGTAGTAATTTGCTACATACTAAACATTAACTCTTTTAGGCTTACTCAGAACAAATATTTAGTTCTCAAATTATATGTCTATATTATTGCATAAGTAGATTTTCTTTCTTTTTGTAGAAGTTTCACTTTTTTTAACAACTGAGCTTTGCTGTCAGTCAGAAATTGCCCAGAGTTCCTATTATAAAAGGTTATTTGGGATGGCCCAAGTTTTTCTCCTCTCATATAAAATTCATTTAGCACATGCAATTCCATTTTAAAAGTGGGTGAACAGTGACAACTAAAGACCATTAAAATAGTCTTACTCATGCAAAGTGAAAGGATTTTAATGTAGAGTTCATTATATTTCTTCTGTTCAATTGTGTCCAATTCTTAGAAACTGGCTGGACAAATCTCTGAAGTTTTCTTGGCAAGGATTTTTTTCCAGTGTGGTTTGTTATTCCCTCCTTCTTAGAACTAAGTGAGCCCAAGGTCACCCAGCTGGCTCTGAGCCTGAAGAGGAACTAGAATCACCTGGTTTCTAGCCAGATGCCTTAACTACTACACCAAACTAGAGGAGTGGGAACAAGATTCATAGAATAATTGACATTCATTTTATAGAGGAAAAAAAATGTTCCATGCCTGCCTTAGCAAAGAAAAAAAATGCTTCTTTTTTTTGACCAGAGGAAGACAAGGGGCAGTAACCCTGTCTCTTTTGGGGAAGATGAATGCAGGGAGCAATCATTCTATGACATCTCCTGAGCATCTTTCTCTATGGAAGGGACAGGAAAAGATTATTTCCTTCCTTCTTATCAAAAAAGAAAGATGCTTCTTCTTGAGAAAGGTGGGATTTTTCTTTTCCGACATCCGACTCTGTGTTTTCTTTCATGCATATATTGCATGACTTCTTTTCATGAATATTCAATATACACAAATGGTTGAAAAAATAAAAGCATTATTTTAATCTAGGAATTTATATTTGATAATTTTCCCACTTTTGTATATTATTTTGAGATTTTATATACAGAGTAAAATAGATCTTAGACAGAAATAAAACACAGCTAATCCTCGATTTACAGCAACATTTCTGTTACTAAATGAAGAAGTGAAGGAGGGTGAAAAAAATATACTATAGATATAACAGTCCACAAAGTATTTTTAAAGTTAGAGAAGAAAAATAAATTTCTCCATAAAATGTAACTTCTTCTTTAACAGATAAAGACAACGGAAAATCTGTCACTGGCTAACTTAAAATTGAATAAGGAGATCCATAAATATATAGCATTTATGTGTCTTAAATCCAAGGCTGATTGGCAAAATTGCAAAGTTATAGGCATAAATAATTAGATTATTGCAGGATCTAATCTGGATTGGTTAAATGCCTTCATTAATAATTAAGATTATTTCTTTATGCATAAGCATGATCAAAATGTAAATACAGGCATAAATTCTTACATGGAAAAATTGTAAAATTCATCATGATTTCTGATGCAACTGGACAAAAGACAAATTATATAGTTGATATGAGAAATTTTGAGTCTAAGTTATGTTTTACTTTTTGGGGAAAGGCTATGTTAGGGATACCACTGAATTTTTTACTTGGCCTCCCTCTTCAATCTAGTGCTGATGCCTTGCTACCTCAGAGGGACTGAACAAATAAATAGAAAAATACATACACCTAAAATTGTCAAAGGGAAAGGCATTATGACACAATTTTTAACCATTTGCAATAATATTACAGTAGCATTGGTGGGTTCTCTGAATAGAAATATGCCACTATTTCTTCAAAAATTTAACAAATCAAAATGCAGGAAAAAAAGAACAATTATGTAATGATATCAGTGAAAAGCATGTAACCCAATATTTAAATAGAAAATAATAAGCACAATTGACTATCATTAGCTTTTCTTTTTAACTTTTATATAAATTCCTTTGAAATGACAAGAAAAAAGTATTCAATATATAAATTATGTTCCATATACTTTCCTGTCAGAAAGATTCATCAGAATAAATAGCATGTCATATACTCAACTGAAAAATAAAAAAAAAATATTTTAAATGTTTGAGGAACTTATCTAATCAGTAAATTTTGGGAATATGTCTAGTCATGTAGCCATCTTTTATTCAATCATCAGAAAATCAAAGGCAAATTGGCATGACTCAACCCAAACTTTAATACCGCATGATTATGTTGTATAAGCTTGTTTTGTGTGATGGCTGTTGTGGTTTTTACAGAGAGATTAACAACCGGACCTAAGCTGGCCTTCAAACCTTGCCCTGCTGATGCCTCAAACTCTTTGAAGTCTGACCATCCTACCTGGCAAAACAACAGTGGGAACTAGGCTGGTGTCAGATCTAATCTAGCTGCTTTTTTCAGCACAGCTAACGATGGGGTACACTAATTGGCCCAATTGCGGATTATACCTTTTGCTACAGATTCAAGACAATAATTTAGTCAAATGATGGTCTTTATCTCCTTCTAATTAAGATTCCAAAGTAGGAAGAAATAGGATTAGACAACGTAACTTCAAAACTATGAGCCTTTTTGAAAAGACAGGCACTTAAGAGTTTCTCTAAGATTTTAAAACATGCAATGAAAGAGCAGGTATTGAAATGTTAGGTAAATATTTCACTATACAAAGTTTTTGTGCTAAAGATAATCAATACCTTGTATAAATTATAACAAATAAATATTGATTTATTAGTGTTTAATGTCCAAGCCCAAAATATGCTGCTCAATATATATATATATATATATACTATAGATGAATATGGAAAGTACTTTTTAGATTTTTGATGTAAATATTCATATATTTAACATATAAAATATTAATTAGAATAGAAAAATATGTTAATAACAAGTGCCAATGCTCCAATGAAAAGGAACTGTGATGGAATTGCCCTTGCAAAATTGGGTTTATTTGTAAGAAACACATTGTAAAGCTACAAAAAATCAACAGATATGTGATAAAAATATAGATGAAATTGTTCTGATTTCAAATTATGAATTCCTTTATCAGTATTTATTTAATGTTGTTTTGAAAGATATATATACATAAGGGTGAAACAAAATGACAATATAAATATATTGGACTTTTTTTTTTTGAAAATTGTCAATCCTATATTCAAGATTTGTTTGAAGAATGTTTCATGTAACTTTCTATACTCTTCCAAAGTGTTAGTCACCTATTTAAAAAATCTGCTTATGAGATATATACTTTATTCAGCTTCATAGTTATCTATTTTTAAAAATGATTTTATAATTTTTCCTGTTTTCATTGTTAAATTTAATAGTAACTTGATCAACTGTTTTGTCAATGCATATTATCCTTTGTCTTAGTTTCTTTAGAATGGTACTATAATTTAAAAGCAAAAGCAGAAGATTAGCAGTGTGGGACAAGATGGTAAATGCAAAGAAACTGATGAGTTAGAAAGCAATTATTTTTCTCATTTTGGACAGGAAGCAATTTGTAAACAACAAGGTGGGCTGAAATTATTCTAAAAAATGTGCTTCTGTAGTTCTTTTGCCTTAAAAGAAATCAAATTACTTTTCATCCTTTTATTTTTATTATTGTGAACCATTTCATTTGAAAATTATAATAACAGGAAATAGTATAGAGATTCTGATAACAGAGTTAATGTTCTGATCTGTCTATATAGTAAGGGGATTTTTTTTCCAGCTCAAAGTACAATAAATGGGAATTTAATATAGCAGAAACATATTGTCTCTTTTCTATGTCAATGAAAATAATTTATGTTTTCTGAATTTTAAAATCTTGCATATGAATACTAAACTCCTTTATTCAACTGATTCAAAAGAAAAATAACTTTTTCGATGAAGTCAAATAATGTTAAAATGGATTGTACTAATATAGTGCTTTGCCATTCGATGTATTTTTTTCTGAAAACCCAAAATTACACAGAGGGACCACAAATTCTTTAAAGAAAAACATTTGCCTTCAAGTAGCTTTTGAAACCAACATTTCTTCAAGTTGAGAAACTTAAAATACTCATGCAGAGATATCCTGGTTGAAAACCTGGCTCCTTGATTAACTATTAACTGTTTTCAATAGGACTAGATGATTAAGGGCATTGATTACCATTATTAGGAGGAGGGCACTTTAATTTGTCACTTGATGGGCTCCTTTCAACAATTTATAGGTTATTGCAACACACAACTGTGAAGAGACAGTGAGAGAGATGTGGAGGAGGGGCACTGGAAGAGAATCCTTAGGTTACCTTATCAAGTGGCTAGCTAAAGAGGGCAGAGGGTCAAATAAGGGCCAAAGTGGTCACTTAAGGGTGAAATCCCAAACACCAAAGCAGTGCCAAGCCACATTGACCATCATTTGGTGATGAAGTTAAAAATATGCTAATATATTGGTGGCAATTCTTCCTTTTATGGGTTCAAGCAGTTAAGGCAAGTGGCCTGCTTAACAGCTTTTCACTTGAAAGAGATTAAACTAAATGATTTGTCAGGGCTGCTTAACTTTTTTTATGCCTTTGTCTAAAACCCGCAAAGACTGTACTGGTGAAGATTCCTTTGCTCCCAAAGCAACTTTTGTTTTCAGTTTTCTGGATCTACTTGGTTAATAAATATATCAACCCTAATTGATGTCTGCCTAATAGTGGTCTGCTTCTTAGCAAGACTAAAATGAAATCATCTTTTGCATTATTGCTTTCTGTATAGACTGTCTTCATGGAAGGTTGGGGGAGGGGGAAGTTTAAATTTGGTAGAAAATTTACTTAAGAACATTAATGTAAATGGTCCTATATTTAAAATGACATGGAAGAGTTAAAGGTGATTCCAGTAATGCAAAGGAAGTTGTTTCTGAATAATGAGAAAGACATTTATCCCTCATGCCATGCTCAATTTTAGGCAGTATTGCACATTAACATCCTAACTGGAGGAATAACATCTAGGCACTTTCCCACTTAACAACACAGCTAAGAGCAAATCATTAACATTTAATTAAATATGCTTCTGACATCTTTAGAAATATGTATGTCATACTTTGTTACTGCAGATTGTGGCCTACTTTTTAAACATTCATGGAGAAACATTTAATACATTCCATCTTTCAAATAGTATATAATAGTCTTACCTCAATAACAAACAGCTTCCTTTTCAATTTAAAGGCAAGGTCCTTTGTGTTTGATACATCACAGATCAAACTATTAAGCCGAGGAATTTGATGTATGTGAACCAAACCTTATGGAAAGGAAATATTAAGAAAATGATGCTATTCAAATGCCTAAATTAAAGTCTTATATATAAAAAAAATCCAGTATATTTACACACACTCGTCCTCCCCCTTTTAAACTGGAGCTTACGACCAGGAGCAATGAAGCAAGCGATACGATTATACAAAAGTAATCAAGCAGAATAAAATAAACAGAAATCCTTGTGTGAGGAAAACTAATTGCACTTTGGTACAAAGGTACAGATGTAAAGAGGGATCTTAATACTTGTCAAAACTACAGCCGGTTTGTGTGTGATTTTCTCTTGTATTTACAGTAAGCAAATATGGCTATCACCTTGCATGCTGCCCACGGCGCCACTGAGTGATCTTTATTTTATTAAATGCACCAGTAAGCAGCCAGCAAAGCAAAGCTCATAGGTTACTGATAACCACTGAAGCTGTAATGAAAAATATTTTGCTCTGTATCATGGTGACTATTTTTTAAAACTTGCGTGAAATAGTAAAACATGCTGTTGGATAAATTTTAACCACATTATAAATACAATGCACATTATTTTCTGCAAACAAGACATCCATTGAGTATGTTGGAATTTTATAACAATACTAGGCACACTGCAAACTCTGCATTCTGTCAGTTGAATCTCGAGCTGATTTCTTTTGACAAGGACGCTGGACAGATTCTAGGAAGTTTAATATAGACTTTCAATAACTGGTCTTTTTCAACAACAGACATTGAAAAATATTTTATGAGAGACAACAATAAAGCTTATAATATGTCTTATTTTTAAAGAATAAAGATTAAATATTTGCAATTTTATCAGACAGTTCTAGATTAAAACGGACAATCTTTCCAACCGTGAAAACTTTTTAAAGTTACATTGTTTCAATGTTTTAGAGAAAAGTCAATAAATATCTCTTAATATAAAAAGCCAGAGCACCATTGAACAAATACTACATAGTTTCAAAATAATGTGGAAAATGCATTAATTTGCATTTTTCTCAACTGTAAGAAAACTGCATTTTTGCAAAATATAATGCAAAATTAATAAAAAGGTTTAAATATATGTAGCTTGATTTGGTATTTACTATGTCTTAAGACAAAATAAAACCAAGAAAATAGTCCATCGTTTTCACTTGAATGACTATTATAACTAGACTGGGCGTATTACTTAAAAGTAGGTCACAATTACTTCAGTAAAATTAACAGTCCCAATATGAATGTAGCCTTGTATATTTGAACACCACTAGCATGAAGCTAGGCCACTCACTGGTATTTTCTAGGTAACCGTGACTCTCATAACAAATTACATTTCAGCTTTAAAAAATGCTTACATTTTAGATTGGGAGATAATGGAAACAAAGCATAGAAAGAAAACATTTGCAAAAGATGCAATTGTCTTATTTATGCATTTTAAATTTTTCTTCAGGATCATAATTACTACAGTATGTTTAGCAATGGTATGTGAGAAGCACGGATATGATTAACACCAATTTACTAAAGATTACCTGTGTTCTCCATTACTTCTCACGAATGAATCAATATCCATATTTTATTTTTCAAGAAATCAGGATCTGCTTGTTGTTGAACCTGTTTAGTATGTTATTAAACATACTTAACTTTATATGGAACAATTGTAATACAATTGACTAACAACCTGTATTTCAGAAATAAATATTAAAAATATTTGTAGATGAGGGCTATATATTCTTGAAGCACTTGCTCAGTGTATATAGGGTAGACACACTAAAACAGAAACTGATTATGAAACTCTTCAGAAGTCTTTCAATTTTGTTCAATAAAACGATGGAGGCATAAGCATCTTATCATACTGTTCAAAATTTTACAAGGTAAATGGATAAGCTATACATGCAAAACAAGAAAAAAACCAATAATAAATGTTTCCTCTTTATGAGAGTACAATAGAAATACAAATGTATTTTAACTGGGGTTGGGGGCAGAATTATTCAAATATTTAAAATAAACTTGTTAGAAAAATATATAGAAAAATACCACTGAAGAAAGAAGACAATTTTAGAGAAAACTATAAAAATATAAAGACACAGATTTCCTTATATATTTTACAGATAAAAGATGAAGTACTATATATCTCTACAAGTGAAAAATGTCTCTTTAAGTGGTTTATTTATTTTGTATCTTATTTAAGGGACTGTATTTCAAAAGGTTATCTTCCTCTATTTGACAAAGTAGAATCTATGCTGAAGTAAACCATGGTCATCTATACATCCAAATGGATTTTCTCATGTAATGTGTAATTAATTACATCTCTGTTTTCTTACAATATTTACTGAAGATTCAGATTTGAATCTAAACCTTTTAGATATTTCTATAAAACTAAATAATTTCAATGCCTAAATGGCAATTACAATGGCTAACTCTCAAAACAGATCTGAAAAACAGCAACTGTGATATGATGTAATTCCCCTCAAAATTATTAGAGGCAATACAAAGTTATAAACAACAGAATAATTTAAATAGGGAGAATGATTATCAGCTGCCATCTACATGACAGTTACTGATTAGTTGGGGACATTCTGCTCCTTTGAACATAGGCAGTATATAAGAGTTAACATCTGTTGCTGAGTTCAGTTTCAAATCTGAAAGAAGTGAATCTAGCAAAATGTCAGCCCAGATTATTTGGAAGTAATTTTATCAATAAATAGCAGTATGAGAATTTTCACTGTTTTTTAAAAATTGTCTAAAATTAGGTTATAAATATGTTTACAAAATTTGTACAAATAGCCCAGATTTTTTAAAAAAATACTTTCAATTATAAACCAGTAAAATAATTGAGCAACTAAATGTTTATAACAGAGATATAGTTATATTCATGTTCATACTTCTGATATTCTGATAAACGCGATTTAAAATCAGTAATTTGAAATAATCAGAAATAAAACTCTCCTTTGTGCTAGTTCATTCATCTCCCTGCCCAGTGAAATATATAACTCTTTTACATTTCTTCTACAACTTGGCGGATCAAAATATTGATTTAATGACAATTTTAGCTCACTGGCCAGATGATTGCCAAAGCTTCCCTGCATATGAATTTCTCAAAGGCTGTCTCTTTACATCTGATTGAGCCATGCCTTGGTAATACAGTTTGACAACATATAAGGAATTGCTATGTTTCCTTAGCAAACTTAATGCATTGTAGTAAAAAATAGTCTAATGTTTATTTGCGAGATGAACTAAGATGAACTAAGAGATTAATTTAAAAAATGCTACATTAGAGCAAATATTCCAATTGGAGAATAAATGCCCTTAAAACACTTTAAAAAAGCTTTTTTGGGGAGATGGAATGATGGTATTGCTAAGGATAGAACTCACCATGATAATCCTTGTATAATGGATTGGTTTTTCTTTCAGACCCGATAAATGATTCAAGCCCAATTACTGTATCAGACAAGTGGGTAACACGTTCCATAATAGCTTTATTCTGTAAGACATGGGAACAAAATACACAACCTAGATGATAAAAAGGCAACTAAAGTTCAAAAACAGTAGACCTTTGTGAACTTCTGGAGAAGAAATGGCAAACTGAATATGAATCTGCTAAAAGTAGAGCTGACGACTGCTGCAATAAAGAGCAAGTAAGCAGACAGGCTCTTTGTAATTCCTCTCTGGACAAGGAGAGGACTTGAGATTGCCCACAAGTGTTCTAAACCAATTACTTTTGGAGATTGCTTGTTAACTACATTTCAGCTATGAGGAACCTTTGGATTGACAGGTTTTACAGCAATGGATGAATTGTCTCCACTCATTAGCAAAAGATGATGTTAGTTTGTTTTAGTTTATTAATTAGCCTAATTTATATAACAGCCTATCTCATGAAAGGCTTTTAATGCTCTAGTTGTACTTTTTAATAAAATTATTATGAAAAAATGTAGACCTTTGTTTTTCTCTGTGAACTGAAGCAAAATAGGCAATTAATACCTGTATGTCATTAAAAAAAAAGACTGATAAACTATTTGGATAAGTTTGTTTTTCCCTATCCCAGTTTGGAATATTCCCAAACAATAGTTTTTATAAAATTTTGGGGTTTGTTTTATGTATAAAATACTTTTTTGACACACTGATTTGGACTGGATAATTGATGTGGGAACTTACAATATGGAAAGCAAAATGCCTTATCTTATTTATCTGATTTGATTTCAGTATTGCCTAATTTCAAAGCAACATTGGGCAGCTCACAATATACAAACAAAATGCAGTAAGGAAAATAACAAACAGGAATTAATAAAATGGCAATTCTCATCCAAGCATATATAACATACTTAAAACACCTGTAATAAGGGGATTCCATCCATGCTATCCCAAAGGCTGGGAAACAGACACTCTTTAAAGCCTTCTGGTGTGCTATCATAGTAAGAACTGTTTGGATCTCAGGGGTAATTCATTCAAGGAAGCTGCTGCTGTGACAGAGAAAGTATTTCCTGTGTCCCAAAAGATGACACTGTTTGATTGGGAGGATGTGGAGTACCTACTTTTGGGCAGCATAAGCCACAGGAAGCAGTTGGTTCTTCAAATAATGAGATCCCATGTCTTAGGGCTCTAGAGCTGATACCATGTTTTCTTGATTGCATATAGCATTACAATTCTGGTTTTTAAATACAAAGACGCCTGAAATAACTAATATTTTCTTTTTTATGCATAGTAAGTAAAATAAGGCTTGCATGTCTACTGAAACAGGTTTTGATTCCCTTAGATCCACATACACAAATGTGTATTGTAGGGTGCAGATGGAAACTGTGATAATGTGCAACCTGTGATAATAATTTCCTAGGAAAAAAATGTTCTTACCAATTCCCTGCCTTCTTCAATAACTAGAAGAGAAGTATACATGCATGGCATTTCACATAATAAAATGGATCATGGATCATGGAATGATATAATCTCCAAATAATAGAATATTAATCACAGAAGCAGCTGGTTTAGTCAAAATATTTATTCATAATACAAGGAAATGAAAGAAGAAAATAATTTAAAATGACAAATTGTATTATAAAG
This sequence comes from Hydrophis major, assembly GCA_033807585.1. Taxonomy (NCBI): domain Eukaryota; kingdom Metazoa; phylum Chordata; class Lepidosauria; order Squamata; family Elapidae; genus Hydrophis; species Hydrophis major. The sequence continues at coordinate 111,649,608 of CM066328.1, read as the reverse complement.
AAAGTTTGATAAAAATCTGGAGTCTCTTAAAAACAAGAATAATTTGCCAATTTCACCCTTAAGTTTGCCATCAAATGTCTTTTATTTTAGGGGAACTACAAACAGTCCCAGGTTAAGAATGTCTGACTTAGCAATAACACATACTTACAATTGGGTTATCTATTACTAAAAATAGTGGATGGCATTTGTCTTCCTTGAGCCAACAAACCACTGAAGTTGCACAATGTTTTATGAACTACTGAAGCTGCATGTTTTTAATATACAGCCTGTTTTTAAGGAAAACATTGCATGGCTTCAGTAGCTTGTCAGCCTGAGGAAGTAGAACACCATCTGCAACTTTTAGTAATAGGTACATTTTCAATGACAAAGATGATACAATAACAGGACTCATTTTAAAAATGAGGAACTCAAGCTATGATGAAAGGGAAAAATAACATCTAATCAAATCCCTTATTGGTAGAAGCTGCAAAATAGAGAATACCAAACTGTTACTTGAGATCAAATTACCTGGAAAATCAACAACATAAAATATATAAAATCCTTCTTCATTGCTATAAAATCACTTAATAACTAAGTTTCTATAGCTATATAAAGCTTTCCAAAACTTGTCAGCAAAGTTGTAAACAATTAAATGTTATTATTACACATTAATGTATTATATATTCACTCTCTTTTGTCTTTTTGCTGTTAATGAGTTTAGTATATACTTTTCTATTTTTTTATTCCCAGGATTGTGGAGAGAAAGTCATCTAAGCTGCACTAGAGGTGTAAATTGTAGTCACTCCCTCCTTTTAAAAAAATAACAGCACTGTTGGGGTGGATATTTCTTTTTGTATTCTTTTTTTGCCTCTCAACTTAGATCCAATTATAAGCTGTGGAACCCCAGGAGTAAACTCAGGAGTAAAGGGTGCTGCAGGATTATTTAATAAAAGGAACCTTTAGTAAATTCACTGCAGTGTCTCGGGGCACCATGGCACACAGTTTGGGGACTGCTAGGTACATTATGAGAAAGTTTGGGAACTGCTGACTTAGACTGATATTTACATTTTAAATTTTTTTCTTAATGTAACTGCTATTTAGTATGCTCACTGAAGTGAAGATGACTGTAATGCTGGGAAAATGTAAACCCTTTGATGTAGGTCAGATCAGGAAGGAGACAATGCAAGGACTACTGAAACTTAGCTTTATTTTTTGAAGGGTATAATAACAGAACCTTGAAAGAAAGTCATAGTTTACCTAACTCCTTTCTTATACTATGCAAAATCATAGTGAGGTTAATCTGAGTTGCTTCCCAATGCTTACGTCTGATTGTTCAGGGTATGACCTAAGAATAGGTGTTAGAAACTCACTACACCTATCTCTGTGGAAGTTACAATGTAGTAACACTTGGGTCAGGGAGTCAATGTAGCCAGATTGACAGGAAAAAATCTGATGCCAAGCTTGGGACTGAAATGGCATTGGTAGCACTTTTGGACAATCTCTGGTATGGGCAGGATGTGGGTTGTGCATCCATGCTCACCCTATTTCATTTCTATACCATCAGCCATGATATCTTTCTGGATCAGCTCAGGGGACTGTGGTAGGTGTGTGCAGTGTTGTGCTGGTTTGGCTCCTTTTTTGGAGTCAATTCCAGTCAGTTATAATTGAGGTGTTATGCTCTAGTATATGTAGTGCTTCGGGATTCAGTGCTCTCTCTCCTTTCCCATACATGAAGCACTGGGGAGCTCATCAGTCACTATAGGATGAGTCACATCAGTTTGTTGATGAAACCAACTATACACCTCTGCCCCTGGAGGCTGTAAGGGCCTGGATGGGAAACATCAAGCTTCAGCTGAACCTTGGCAAACTATGGCTTGTTTGATCCTCCTTAAATCACATTTCCTGCTTGAAGTGGCAGATAGCAGTTGTGACTATGAAGACCTTTGCACAGCTTCATGTTATGTGTTAATTTTGTACTTTTCTGGATCAGGAAACTCTGCTCATAGGCACTTATGCCTTGATCACCTCCAGACTGGATTACTATTGTAATGTGCTTTATGTGGGATTGCCACTGAAGTTTCCATGGGTTCTGAATGCAGTGGCATAGTCATTATGCATACTCCCAGAAGAGCACATATTATACTTTCTCCGCAAACTGCTTTAGCTGCCAATCTGCCCTAATCTACCAATTCAAGGTGCTGGTTTTAACCTTCTGTAATTTCCAAAGCATCCGCCCAAATTTCTATCATTATCGCAGCCAAATTTTGTCCTTTTTCTTCTTCTATATTTTGAAATCTGAGATAAAATTCTGACCTTTCTATCTCCCACCTCAACATCCCACTTTTTTCTTGTTCAACCACTGTTAATCTACTGTCAATATTTCCAATCTTCTCCTCTCTTTGTTTACCTTCTTCCTCAATTTTTTGGAATCTCTCCTCATACTTCACCATCATTTGTTTAATATTTTCCATTTTTTCATCAGTCTTCTCTATTCTTTGTTCAATGGTGTCTGATTTTGTCTTGCGTGCTGGTTTTAACCTTTAAAGCCTTCATGCATAGAACTGGGTTAGCTAAGGAACAGCCTTTCATTACATTAGCCTGTCACATAGTTCTGCCAGAGAAGACATGTTGTGGGTACCATCTCTCAAGGATCTATATTTTGTGGGTTCCAGAAGGTGGGTATTCTCTGCCGTGGCAACTGCCAAATGGAATATTCTCCATCCTGCAGCCAGGTTAGCTTCATCCCTATTATTATTCCAGAAGTAACTCAAGACATGTTTATGTCACCAGGTCTGGAGGATCTTAGACACCTAGAAACATTCCTAGATGGCTCTATTGTGGTTAACCTTTTACTTTGTTTGATTTGTATATTTTAAATTTTTATACTTTTTCATTTTTAATAATGACTTCTATAATTTTATAATGATTGGTTTTATATCTGTTATTTTTGTTGATTGTTGTACACCATCCAGTCACTTCTTGTGAGATGGGTAGCCATATAAATATGATAAATAAACATACTGCACTGACTCTAAACATTGCATTTGACAATTATTTGAATATTTCTCCCTTATGAGATTCTCTTTTTTCAGAGCTTAAATAATATGTTAATTCTCTGGGATGCCTGTAAGGCATCCATCAGGGGGAATCTATTATTGCTTTCACCTCAGCAAAAAAGAGAGAGAGAGATTTAGAGACTCTGATCTTAAACAGTTGAAAAAGATAGTTAAGGATTAACCATAAATTATATGCTAGAAACCTCACAGGTTAATCACATCAAACATCCAATTTAAATTCTCCACAGACATTTGAAGGGAAAGCATCAGACATCTCTCATGATAGGGAATTCCATAATTGGGGAGTCTCCCATTGAAAAGGCTTGCATATGTGCGCTTGAATTGCTTTAGTCAGTTCTTCTCTGTTCTTCTCAGTTCTTCTCTGGATTATATGGGAGCCTTTCACGACCCAAATTATTTTATTTTTTTAAATAGGAAGAGACAATATTTTGCTTTCTGCAGATGTTTTAACTTTAAAAAAATTAAAAAAGATTTTATCTTCTGTTGAATTTTGGTTATAATATTGCTTACCTCTTCTTTAAAATAATAGCATCATGGAATAAGGATGAACATAATTTAACTCTTCAAACAGAACGATTGTCATAACTTATTACATCCTGCTCTTAAAATGGCTACAAATATTGAATCTTTTCACATGTAATTTCTAGGAATTAGGAAGTATCTATTGTGATATGAATTATTCACATGTATATACAATAAAATTAAAAATATATTAATATAATATATCTAAAGCTGTGGAGGTCTGGATGTGATAAAACAGGCCTAAACTGAACTGGACAATACTGAATGGTTTCTGTTTTAGTGCCTTTACCATTTTTGGTACTGGATGAAGTTGAATCACCCAAAATAGTGCGCAAGCTGGGGGTCCATCTGGACTCATGATTCTTTACTTGAGAAACAGGTGGCAGTTGTGGCTAGAAAAGAAAGTTAAAATTAATTATTCTAATCTTGAAGAAAATTCAAAACCAAATTAATAGAATTTCAGTTTATGAGATATCAGGAATGAAAGTGTATTTATATGGCTGCTCATCTTCATTTACTTCCCTTTTTAATTTAGATACACATTTTACTTAAGAATTTTATCTCAGTATGTGCACTGCCCCATCACATTTTATTCTATTCTGTTGTGTTTGTACATTTTATCTCATTGTGGTTTTTTTCCTTCATGCTGGTTACTGACTAATAAATAAAAACTGTAACGTAATTCATGTGTCAGGAAACATAACAACAAGTGGAATCAAGAAAATATTTTGAGATTTTATATAACACATTAACTCAAACAATAAAATATTGACTGAACACTTGAGAAAGAGGTAACTGAAAAAGAGGATCTGTGGCAGAGCCAAATCCGGAATGGATTTTCTCAGGAAAGGCTATACAGAATTGTAGATGGTGGTAACAAGATGGTTTAAAGGCCTTATTGGTAACTTGAAACTTGTCAGATCAGTAAATCCAGGCATTATTCACCCTAGAGTTTCCAAAATATTAAAAAGTCAAATTGCTAAGAAATAACAATTTATATGTAACATATATGGAATATTGGTCCCTTCTCAAAGAACTGTAAAGGAATCTACTAAGGTCCTTCAGAGTCGGGTTTTCACTAGCTGTGCCAATATGACATTCTTAATAAATTCATGCTTTTAGAAAACTCCAGACCTCAGATTTTTTATTGTGTTGTGTCTGTTACTTGGAATCCTGACAATAATTCCTATTTTATTAACATTTTATATTAGCATTTTCTAAGGGCTATTGACAAAGTCTCTCATTGGTTCTGAATAAACTTGTAGGCATGAGATGAGATTTGAAAAATGGAAGAAGAATCAGGAAAAGAAAAGATGAGCATGGGAGAATGTTGGAGAAATCCTAATGAAAAAGAATGTTTTTAAAACTTTTTTTTTACTATTTTGCTTGAATAGCTTCCTAGAGAATTTCAAATAATCAGTGATAAGAAGTTGAGACACCAGTTAAGTGGAGAAGCCCTGAGAGAAAGAAAAAAGCGAAACAGATTTAAATATATAACTTGAGGGGAGGGAATGTATGAACTCACACACACACACACACACACACACACCACCAAGAGTCACTTCCTGTGAGATGGGTGGCCACTTAAAATTGATTATTAAACAAAGAAGCAAATGAACTAGAGATAAACATGAATGGAGAGGTTCTAGTCCTGAATTGCCATCATATGGCACTGGGCCAATCAAAAGGGAATACAAGCCTTAAAGTGAGGTTTGTTAATTTATTTTTAAATTTTGGAAGAAAAAAAATATTCCCTTTGAAGCAAAACAGGTACCAGCAATATTAAATTTATAATAGTAAAAACATGTAAATTATAGATTGTTAAGAAATGGTACCAATTTTTTGAAAACTATATTGTATTTTGATTAGTACGAATGGGAGGATAAGATAGAAATAATATTTCATCTGTTAAAATTTTAATTTTAAGATATTAAATGTAATTATTTATTAGGCATAAGGACTTTGAAATATAGCTGAACATTTGCTATTTCAAATAAAATATATTCATAATGAAGTAAATACATGATATTGGAATAGACTAAGCATGTACTTGCCAACATATACAATCACCAGGAAAGTAATTATCCATTAGACCTGATTTCTAATAAAAAGAAAGCTGAAAATACTTAATTTTACAATCAGTTTAACTCCTTATTGAGTATAAAATTATAGTTTATCATCAGGAAGTGTTTTACAAAACACAGACCAGATGAAAAACTGGTGGGAAAAAAGATGAAATAGGTTGGAAATCAATTGGAGTTTGACTAAAGACATGACTACTCCCTCTGCTGGCAAGGCCCTCATGAGCTTAAATATTTAAGTAGTGACTAGTTTTCTTTAATTATTTATGAAGCAATCAATAAATAATGCAAACTGTTCCTTTTTCAGTCTGTTTCTGAACTTATTTCAGTGGAAGAATTTTTAAGAATGAAAAACAATAAAATATTGTTATATAGCTTCTTATATCTTAAACTGCACAAAAGTATGCATGCTAGGTTTTATAATAAGTTTTAAAAAAATCAAAATGATATGTAAAATTAAAAGCCAAAAGGCCACAATAGCACATACAATGCAATTAGGTTTTGAAGCATATTCTCCAAAAATTTACCAGAGTCACAAAGAAATATACAAGCCTGAGGGAAGGGAACACAGATTTCAAACAGAGGCTAACAGAAAGATTAATTTAAGAAAAGAACACTATATAACTAAACATTATTTGCCTTACGATACAGGCTGATATGTCCAAATAAAATGATTCAGGATATTGAATTCTGCCTCAGCCCCCAAAACAGAAGGGATCAGGTTTTTCACCCACTGTTATCATCTGAATCCTGGCTGAAAACAGCTATTCCAGCCTCCAGCTTTCCAGAAGGCTCCATCCCAGGACTCCTTGCTTGCCATTTGGTTTTAATCTCTCAGGACTTTCTTATAGGGGCTCCACTGTGCTGAACTGGCACTTGCTTGAAGAAACGAGTTATTATTAAACTTGTAGGTCAATTGTGGCACTAACAACTCCTTGAAACCTTTCAGCCAGAGTATACAATTTGATGGACTAATTAAATATTAATTCTAAGTGTTACATTTTGTGGCTAAGAGCTTCTATTTTCCATCACCAGTCTGAAACAGAACGAGGTTACAAGCTAATTTACCTCTCCCCCCACCTTTCAAGCTTTATATAGGACACAAAAACACAATTAAACATAAAGCATTCTCTCATATTGAATTTCTCATGTAACTAAAGAACTAAAAAGAGTTAAACAATTAGGCAGTTAGAAAAAATGCAAACAAAAGATTATGTAAAGTTGTAACATTATAACATGTATTTAATTCAAGATTTATCTAATTCCATTTAATAAACATATCACTTTCTGGTAGCTTTCAAAAATGCATCAATTCATGTTAATTACAAATCCTTGAAAATCTAAAAGTTTTAAAAACCTTTTCAAATAATCAAATGTATAAATAGTTAAATCCCAATTAAGTTATTTTAAAGATTCACACTCTTCCTTTTTTGTTATTGTCCAAATATATCTCAAAACATATTTTCCTACCTTCTGCCAAACTAATATTAATTTCCATGCCTGAGTTATCTTAGTTTAGCAGCCAAAATATTCCATATGCCCAAACAGATGAGAATTAACCATACTGTGACAAAACATCTAACAATATAATTAACATTACAATTTTCATCCTTGTTATGCCTTGCACAATCATAACAAATATTTTTACAATTCTCTTATATATTATTTCAAGTCACATATTTATAATGAATCTAAGAATTATGCAAGTTGGAACATGCCCAATGACACATCTATTCAAATTTTCTGGTCTAAAAAAAGATACTGCATGTTCTAAGGCAGCTTCCCAACCATTATATTTAAAGAAGGTCTTTAATCCCTGATTCTGCTGTTGGTTAGGAATTTAGAGAACTTTCTTAATATTTAGCCTAATTGTACTATAATTTTGTATCATGAAATTGTTATCTTTTGCAGCTAGAAAAAAATTACTTGTCTTTTTTATGAAATTTTTCCCAAGAATTTTAAAACTATCAAATATATCTTCTTAATCTTTTTTCTTAAGTCACAGCTCACAATTTGCCATTTTTTAGGTTGGTTGTTCTGAGAATTTTAAAAACTATTCTCTCTTTCAATTTCATTTTAACATTTCTTCTAAAATTGGGAGATTTGAGCTAATTGTACTCTAAAAACATTTTTCTAGTGCAGAGTAGAAATGAATACTGTCACCCGTTAGGCCACTGCAAATAAAGCTCTATTACTTTTTCCACCTCTTCAATTAAACAGAAGGACAAATTGTTCATATATGCATTTCTATATAAGTTTGTGTGAGTGTATTTATTCTTAGTGTATTTATACACTAATGTGAGGAGGTGAAAAAGCAAAAATAAAATGCCTTAATTAATGCATTTCCCTTCATTTCCCCCATGAGAATGCTTTCGAAGAGTTAGTGGATATGAGGGACGAAGCATAAAAAATTACCACAGGAAAAAGCAATCACTCAAGTTCAGGAGCAAGGCCTTTTCCAGCATCTCATATCTCATTTCAACCCATTGCCAAGTCTTTTTCCAACCTCAGGAGAAACTTAGTGAGCTATATTGGAAACATGAGTGGGAAGGGAATAGTGAATGCTGCTCTATTCATAAAATTATTCATAAAATAATTAAAATAGTTAGGAGAAATAGAACAATGAGATGAGCTTGGGAGGAACTGTAGCATTCTTCAATCTCTTCCAGCTTTCTATAGAGTTAATCTATACTCAGTTAGGAAGTATGGGTTTGTACCTCAATGATTATTAGAACATACATTTCTTACATTCAGGTTTCCACCAATTTCCACATCCATTATCCAGAAAACAATCCAATGTTAGAATAAATCATTCTAGTTTGATGCAGCATTTATTTCAGATGCATGCATGCAAATATACCATATAATTCTTCACTGTTCAATTAAAAAGATTAGTAAAAATATATCACAAATATGATTTATCAGGGGGAGTCTAATATTAATTAAGAGAAATGTTTATTTGCTTATCCTTGGCATAATGATATAAATATACGAGGGAAGATCATTACAATAAAAAGACAAGCAAACTGATTGATGCCATCATTTTTCTATGATTTTGCATTATTTAATGTAAAATGATGAAAGGCTCATTTTTACTAATATTTGAAGAGAAGTATATAGTGGATATAGAAAGTCTACACAACCTTGTTAAAATGCCAAGCTTTTGAGATGTAAAAAAAACCAGACCTAGATAAATCACTTCAAAATTTTTTTTATATTTTTAATATAACAAATAAACTGTACAATTCAATTGAAAAAGAACCTGAAATCTTTTAAGGGAAAATAACAATAAAAAGCTAGAATAATGTGGCTGCATAAGTATTCACACCCTTTTGTAAGTAGAGATGTGGCTACATTCAGAATTAACTAAGCACATTTAAACTGCTGGTAAATAATAGTACATACCTGCCATTAATTAAAGTGACTCTGATCAAGCCCATATAAAGTTTAGATGTTCTAGTAGGATTTTTCCAACATTTACTCAGTTGCCTCTTACAGCAAAAGCCATGGTCTGCAAAGAGCTTAAGAAGGATCTCTTTGCTGGAAAGTATCAGTCAGGGGAAGGATGCAAAAAAATTTCCAAGGCCTTGAATATACCGTGGAACCAGTGAAGGCAGTCATTAACAAATGGAGAAAATATGGTACAGTGACATAAGCAAAAACAGGGTGTCCCTTCAATAGCAATAGCACTTAACGTTATCACGCGTCACAATGCTTTTACAGCCCTCTCTAAGCAGTTTACAGAGTCAGCATATTGCCCCTAACAATCTGGGTCCTCATTTTACCCACCTCGGAAGGATGGAAGGCTGAAGCAACCTTGACCCTAACTGCCAAACTACTGGCAGCTGGTAATCAGCAGAAGTAGCCTTTTGTACTGAACTCTAACCACTGCACCATCGCAGTTCAAAAAAAGAAGAAAACTGATATGAGATCTGCCAAGAGGTCTGTAACAACATTAAAGGAGCATTAAAAAGTTCTGGCAAGTATTGGTTGTGTACCAAAGGTGCTTTTGGTTGTGTGCTATATGTGACAACTTTCTTTCAGATTCTTCGTATGTCTGGGCTGTGTAGGGTGGCAGGATGGAAGCATTTTCTTTTCAAGGAAATAATCAAAGCTGGTGACAGTTTGCAAAAACCTACATATTGTCTGACAAAAAGCATGTGGGAAAATGTGTTATAGCCTGATGAGACCAAGACTGAACTTTTTGGTCATAATTCCAAAAAGTATGTTAGGTGCAAAAACAATACTGCATATTACCAAAACTACACTATACCCACAGTGAAGCATGATGGTGGCAGCATTATGCTTTGGGGGTCTTTTCTTTGGCTGAAACTGATGCTTTAGTCAAGGTGGAGGGAATTATGAACAGTTCCAAATATCACTCAAATTTGGCACAAAACCTTCAGGTCGCTGCTAAAAATGTTGAAGATGAAGAGGAATTTCATCTTTTAATTCTACAACAACTCAAAGTATACCTCCAAATCAACAGAATGATTTCATCAGAAGAAGATCAAAGTTTTGAAATGGCCCAACCAGGGCCCAGATCAGAATCCAACTGAAAATTTGTGAGATGACCTGAAGAAGGCTGTGTACAGGAAATGTCTCTGATAGATTTGGAATGTTTTTCAAGGAAGAGTGGGCAAAGATTCCTAAGGCAAGATGTGTCATGCGGATAAGCCCCTAACCCAAAAGATTGAAGGCTGTCATAAAATCAAAAGATGCTTCAACAAAGTATTAGTTTAAGGGTGTGCATCATTATGCAACATAATTCTAGTTTTTATTTCCTTACTTAAAAGGTTTCATTCTCCATTCATTCTAGATTTTCATGAATTCTACAGTTTACATACGCTTTATATTAAATGTGGAAAAAAAAATTTTTTAGATCTCAAAAACCTGGTACTTTAACAAGGGTTTGTAGAGTTTCTATATCCACTGTATCATAAATCTAGTCATGTCCTCATGAGAGTTAATTATTTTAATGCTTTCTTTTGAAGGAGCATGAGTTTTTTCTGGTTGCAGCATGGAAATTATACAATGTATCAACTGCTAGATAATAATTTAAATGCTATTTATATTTTTTTAAAAACTAGTTTTGGAATATATTTATATTAAATATAAGTATAACATTTTAATATATTTTAATCTAATATAATTTAATAACGATAATAAATAAAATTAAAAATAAGGCACAAAAATAGAGTTGAAAATATTTTATTTTTTAGCATAGATTGGTATTATATTTTCAAATTCCATTTTCTTATGAGACAGGTTCAACAAATAAACTATGAATTTTATATGGTCAGTGTGGAACTGAACAGTATAGAACATGATGTAAGATATAAATTTCCATTTCCAATTCATGATTGTTAAACATCTTGCAAATTGTTGTGAACATCAATAGCCTGTCAGTCTTGCATACTTGTCCTTTTCTGCCTCTTCTTTTCTTCACTATACTTTTGTAAGCTACAGAAAAAGCATCTCCCTAAAACTGAGATGTTTCAATGGGAAGGGGAAATTCCAGAAACAGTTTACATTATCAAAGCTCCACATGTTCTAAGTATCTCTAACTGACTTCCAACTTCAAAAATTTCCTTAGGGTCCCTAATCCCCAGATGAATTTCCATTTATTTAATATCTAGCTCTAGATTCATTACTGTATATTTTCCTTATTAAGAAAACACATCTGAAGGGTACATTTGGTAGAGCTCAATATAAGAAGAAAGTATCAATTAGTAAACAGATGCTACTTTGTTGAAAGGGATATCATACAACCTAATACAATCACTAACATAATTTGATCTTTGTACTCTATGGTCATTAAAGTTACTGATTTTCTATCTGGATTTGCTTATACTTTGTTTAACTACTTTTGTAAGCTTCTCTTTCTTTAAGAACTAGTTTTAATTGTTGATGATTTGGAATATAACTTAAAACAAATCTATCAATCCATATTATGTATAGATTTTTCTTTATAGTATAAATAATTTAAACTAGAAATTACTGGATGAAGTTTACAGGATTAGAAAGTGTAAAAAGTATTGGATTACATAAAGAGTGTACATAAATTATTTTTTAAAATTTGTTTTAGAAATAAAGCACTAACTATACTAGCAGTATTTTGACTGTTAAATGTTAAAAAACTATGATCCTAAATTTGCTCATTTTATTCTATCTTAATTGTCTGACATGACTTGTAAAGAATTTTCCTGAAAGGTAGGCTTCCAAAATAATAAATCTATTACCTTTACAATACAGTGCTGTACAAATAGAAGCATAGATAAAAGAAGGGAAGGAAAGGAAATTGTTTGTCTTTTAGACAAAGATCTTTTTTACATTTCTAATCCACTCACAAATCCCAGCAACAGAGTTGTGAGAAACTGAGTAGTGAGAATGTGAGCAGCTGCTGTTATTAGAACTAAAAAGTCTGACTAGTGCCTGAGACGGAGAGACCACATGTTCGGCTGTCCTCTCATCTTGCCATCCTCACCAATTAACTATTAACACGGAGGGCTGGACACATGCTCTTGGGAGCTCTTTAACAGGCTTCTTGGAGACTGGAACAACTACACAGCAGGGCTCTGGGAACTGAGTAGTCTGTAATATAGGAAAACCTCAGGCGCTTTGCTCTTCCTAATGACAGCTTGCTCTGCAATTTAAGCACTCTATTAAGTTATGTGTTAACAGAGAGGAGGTCCTGGAAATTTAACTATTCCTAGAAACTCTTTAAGTTTCAACCCATGGAACAAACATATCACAATTATTAAAACAACTATTCCCTATTCCCTGTCTAGAAACAGAAAGACAACATATGGGATCACAAAGCCAAATCACCAACATAGTGGAGAACATTTCAGAAACTTAAAACAGAATCAGAATCAAGATATCTTTTGACAGAGTGGGGCTAGTTTCAGAAACATAAAATTTGATTGTTCATTAAATTGGTAGATTCCCAAATATTTGTATTGCTCTCTTTAGAAAACAATAATCTTTTGTTTGATAAAAAATAATTCCTACAGAATAAATTATTAAAGGCACATTACAAATGCAGCACCACCTTCCATTTTCCCTATTTCTTATCCTGGACCATCCCATGCAGCTGATCCGATATCATTCCTTAGAATGCCTTTGCTTTCTGCAGTGGCCATTTGAAGAAAGCAAAAATTCCACTGCAGGATGGAATTACACAAATAATTCTCTTTACTGAATCATTATGAAGTACTAGAGAATGTTACAAAAACCCCACCCCAGTTTAATTTGGTTATATGAAATAAAAAGGAAATTGAAAATTATCTGCTAGTAAACGAAAATGGCCACAACAAAATAGGGCAGTGGTTCTCAACCTTTTCTTCACCACACACCCTCTTTAAATACCTTTTGTGGCCATTGACCATGGCCACAGATACCCAAGACATAACTCAAGATTTAAATTATAACATTTATTCAAGCCTTTGCGGACCACTTATGATGATATCGCACTCCCTCAATGGTCCACGGACCACAGGCTGAGAATCACTGAAGTAGGACATTGAGTCATATTCTCCTAGCCAAGCATGTTCTGATTACCAATAATCCACTGACCTTTGTTTATCTAACAGGATTGATTATAGTAACTGGATTAAACCTACCTGGATCAGATGAGTTGGAACAGTGATGATGCAGACAGATAATGATGTTCTCAGTAGGCCACGTAGAACATACATAAATTTGGTGAGGCTGTGCAGATTTTCTGGATTTTCAGTACAACAGATATCATCGCCCCATAATACTGAACCAAGGCTCTGAATTCCTATTCTCAACACATTCCTTTGTTTTTTCTATCAAATATGAAAAAAAGAAAAAGGATTTTAGTGGAACCTGAAACTTTAAGAAGAAAAAACTAACTTTGAAGCAACTTGCTATTTTATATGCAATGAAGAGAAAGTAACTTCTGAGTTAAGAAATATAAATGCAAAACAAACAAACAAAAACCCACAGTTGCCTTTCCAGCTGGCCAATTTAAGTATTCCAATACTATCTAAATAAAAACAGTATTGAGAAAAAAACAATTGGGATGTTTTTGGGGATACAGATATGTATTACAAGTGTCTGGTGTAATATACATATTATACTACTGTTTCATTAAAATGTCAATAACTGTGCTTGAAGTGACTATAAATAATTATATCAATACATTGATTTAATAAAAATAAATAAAATATGTTATTGAAAATTACCTTGCAATTTGTTTCATTTAAAAGAAAAAAACCAAAACGTTGCTTCTGGAAGTTAATTAATCCAACATTTAGTTATGGAATGGAAGACCTCAGAGATCTTTTCCAACTCTGTTAGTTTCAATTATTTATTCATTTAATTATGTTTGGTTTTGATTACACAACATACACACACACACACACACACACACACACACACACACACACACAGAAATTATATTTGATTTTTATTACTTAAGATAGGCAACTATATAAATCTTTTAAATAAATGAACATCTATACATAAATATTACTATTTTATCTTTGTCTAGGCTGCCTATTTCTGTGGGTTTTAACTGTCTTAAATTTAATTTTTTTAGATTTTGTAAGCCATCTAAAGATTCTTGAAGTGCATACCATAACAAATTAATACATTAAAATTAATTAAATCTTTGAACCAGTTAAATATAACTTATAGTCCAAACGGTTATACTGGTTTTCTAGATTAACTGGTAAAGGAAAAAAGGGAACTACAACAAATTATTTTTTTAAAAAAAAATAAAAACATTTTTGATGTTTACCACATGGTGTATATCTTAATTTTAATAATTAAAATATCTCTCTGAAATATAAAGTATATTTTTTTAAAAAAGCCAACCAATTAAAGTAATGAAATTATCCACTGATAGGACTCAACTGCAAAAAAGGATCTTTACCTTCTGAAACCAGCTTGTTCCTGAACAGATTTTAACTACTATAGATTTCATTTTTCTCTTCATAATACTAAAATAGGTTTGATGTGGAATACACAGATCATGATTTTAACCTTACTTTTTTGGCAGCATTACTGTGTGGAGCACACTTCATGGAAAGGCCTGATACAAAGCTAATAAATAAAATGAATTTAGTAGAAGAAAATATATTCCTTATTCCCTCCCAATTTTCATTTATCTATCTTTATACACACATACGTGGGGGGAGGAGTTTATGCATAAATAAAATATTTCATTTTTACTGAAATATTTTATATTGATTGTGAACTGCTGAAGGAGAATTGTTACAGTATCCTCAAAAGTGAGGTATAAATGTAAAGCAATAAAGAATACATTACACATCTCTCTAGATGATATTTTCTGAAGATGATCTTCAATCAAACATGGATAAACTTGAAAATATATTGCTGCTAGTGTACTTTAACAGAGTTTACATGGGACAAAATGTCCAGTCACAAGAATAGTGCTGTTTTGATTTCAAGTAAATACATATGGAGGAAATGTAGTTAAAGATTTCAATGTAAAGTTGAATTATATTCCTAAAAGGATTTTTTCATGAGCTTTGAGGCTGGGGTACGTCAAAGAAGATAATCCTATACAAGTGGAAAGAAATTCACTCTCCTGAATTTAAGGAACAGAACCAGGCTAAGAGTATGTTTTTTTCTTCTAAAATTCAGCTGACATAATTTAGTTAACAACTGAGAGACTATACTTAAATACTATTTTTATCTCTTTTGCAGTATCAAGGGAAAACAAACAAACCTACCTCTTTTCCAGAAATATCTTATTTGCTATCTGCTGTCAGTATTTTCCTGTCGCTTTGGTGCAGTTGCTTCTAATATTCTATGAATTTCTGCTTCCAAAGGACCTGTCATCATGTTTGGAGGAACAGCTCAACATGCTGTACTAGGAGAACTGTTACGACATGCCTGTTGCGATGGCAACCAAAGCAGAGGTGCCTGTCAGGGACCAATTTACTTATCCAGAAGGGCACTGCTACTTCTAAAGGAAAAACCTGCTTATCCATAAAGCTACGTGTAAGCTGAGAATTAAATTAAACAGGAAAATTCTGCTTGACAAATACAAAAAATAAATAAATAAAACCAGAGAAAGAATGTAAAATTGTAAGGAGAAATTGATCAAAGGTTCAACTGCTAGAGATTAGCAGTATCATATTTTTAAGAGAATGATAGTAAAGTTAACCCTTTATGCACTAAACATTTGTATTTTTTTCCAACCACAAATATACAGTATATAAATGAAAAATGTAAGTATCATCAATGAACTCTCATACTGTAAGTTGTCATTGAAAAACAAGTATTATGAAATTGTTATCAGTCCTTGCAATCAAACATATTTGTTGCTGAATCATCCATTCAGATATTATAAAATGTGTGTATCTTATGCTTCTAAATATATGAAGAAAGTTTAATACCTGCAAAGTGGACCCATTATATCCTTGTTGAAGAATGACTTTCTGAATAGAATGAAGCAGTCTGGTATAAGCACATGCCTTATTACTAAAGAGAGAATCAGAATATTATTTAATATATTTTTATATTAGTGAAACATTTAAACATTTTACAAATGTAAGAGATAAGAAGTAAATGTCTTTAAACAAGTTAACAAATGCTCAGTGTGGCGGCAGATAAAACAACTATTCTGGTGGTTTTTAGTTCCTGTATTTCCAGCACTTTAGAGCTATGGAGAGCTACTTCAATAAAGCAAGTGAATTCATGTCATTATTGATCTGAATAGGCTTATCTAAATCTACTACCTGGAAGATAGATGGATACTCTAGCCTCAGTTCTGCAATTCCCACAGCACTTCCAAATTTCTGTGAAGTTATCACAGTAACCCCTGGAGGATTATACATTGTATATTAGCTATGCTTGTGGAAGTGCTATTCCTTTCAGACATAAATGTGGGAACTCTCTAGATCTGGAGAGAGTTTTGAAACTCAGAGTTGAACTAATAGTTCCTTTTCTGCATGCAGATCTCCACAGGCTTTATTTTATGATTTTGGCACTAACTAATGTTGTTATACAACCAGGTAGCTAAAACATATCAGGTGGAGGCAACTTGATGTTTTAATGGCTAAGTTCACTGAGATGAAAAAAACCTATACAGACATACTTTATTAATTAATTAAATTTATATGCCTTATCTCCCTGATGAAATGACTCTGGGTAGTTTACAGACCAGATTGTAAGTCAGGTTGTCCATGAATGTTTTTTCTTCACATCTCAATAGTTGTAATTCCATTAATTCAAAGCATTCATCCCCACTAAAAATGAAGCATTTGATATAGCTCGGGGAAAGCAAATTCTCCACCAGAACTATATCTCTTTCCTTCAGAGTGATTGCTACAATCAGCTCTTTTTTTCCTCCACATAATTCCTATTCCTTCCTTCCTTCCTTCCTTCCTTCCTTCCTTCCTTCCTTCCTTCCTTCCTTCCCATATATCATACTTACATACTGATACTAAAATAAAAGTATTTCTAACAGTCAGACTCTGTGTGTATTATATTAATAGGGTTTTCCTCATTTTTAATTTGTTGTCTAACAGTGAGCCAAATCTTTAAAGTAGGCTATAACAAATATTACAGTTGGCTAGTTAGGAGAGTTAACCATATTAGCACGTTCTGGGCACGGAGAAAAAGAGTATCTATCAATAAATTAACAAGACTGCATTTTTTTCAAACCCAGTTTTCTGCAATTAAGAGGTATAGTCAACACAGAGTGAAAATACTGGCAAACTGTGAAGTGTTTTACTTGTATTCTTGGCCAGTCAATATATTTTTATAATTAGCCTTCTTATTGGCCCAAGAATTGTGAACTCACCATGACTTTTCATCAATATCCAAGCCTGGTTCTTCAAGAATGAAAAAACCATCCCATTTAATATTTTGGATTAGTTCTGGAGCCATTGTTTTAGATAAATCAAAGTAGTGTCCAAATTTTGAAAAGGGCATGTGGGTTACCTGTGAAATACAATGAATGTTATTCTCTGAAGAATAGCATATATTATACAATTTGTCAATGATTTTAAAAGGTCAAAGTGGTCTAGTGACATCTAATTGTTAGGGTTCATCATGAATCTGGATAATCAAAGCCATCTACAAGTAGTTCTCGATTTACAACAGTTCATTTAATGACCATTCAAAGTTACAACAGCACTGAAAAAAAGTGACTTATGGCCATTTTTATGGTCAAGTTACAACATTTGCAGCATCCCCATGATCATGTGCTAAAATTGAGATGCTTGGCAACTGGTTCATACTTATGACCGTTGCTGTGTCCCAAGGTCATGCGATCACCTTTTGTGACCTTCTGACAAGCAAAGTCAATGGGGAAGCCAGATTCACTTAACAACTGGGTTACTAATTTATCAACTTATAATTTATTAAGTGATTCATTTAACCACTGTGGCAATAAAGATGGTAAAATTGGGCAAAACTCACTTAACAGATGTCTCACTTAATAACAGAAATTTGGGGTTCATTTGTGGTTGTAAGTTGAGGACATTCTACTTGAATCTGATGCTGAACCTGTTTCATTCAAGATTGTTCAGAGCTAAGATATTTCAAAACTCCTAAGGAGGTTTACAATATGTAATATTTATTACTGACAGCGATAATCTAATACAATATAGTGGGCTTAAATAGAAAGCTTATTATAGCTATTTTAATGTACTTTTCTGTGATGAGATGCTGACATATTCAAGTCAGCGTTTTTTATAAACCCAGACAAACAAAAAGATTGAAAAGAAAAAGAATTGTGCACATACAGTCAAATAAAAAGAGAAAGGACACTCTCTTTGAATTCTCTGATTTTACATATTAGAGCATCGTAAAAATCTTCTGGTCCTTAGCAGTTCTTAAAAATAGGTAACTACAATCTCAGATGAACAACAACACATGACATTTTACCCATCATTTATTTTAAAAATAGGAAACCAAAATGGAGAAGTCATGTGTGAAAAACTAAGTACATCATATGATTCAATAACTTGTGGAATCATCTTTAGCAGCAATAACTTGAAGTAATCATTTTAGGGATGACTTTATGTATGATCAGTCTCTTGCATTGCTGTGGAAAATGTCATCCCATTCTTGTTTACTATAT
Source organism: Hydrophis major (assembly GCA_033807585.1). Lineage (NCBI taxonomy): Eukaryota > Metazoa > Chordata > Lepidosauria > Squamata > Elapidae > Hydrophis > Hydrophis major. The sequence continues at coordinate 111,630,859 of CM066328.1, read as the reverse complement.
TGCTTCAGTTTTCAGGTTTGTGGGCATTTATTTATGCACAGCTTTCGAGGTCCCACTACAGCATTTCAATTGGATTGAGGTCTGGATTTTAACTGGGCCATTGCAACTCTTGATTCTTTTCCTTTTTAGCCATTCTTTTGTAGATTTGCTAGTATGCTTGGGATTACTGTCCTTTTCCATGACCCAGTATCGGCCAAGCTTTAGCTGTTGGACAAACTTTCACATTTGACTATAGAATACTTGGGTATATAGAGGAGTTCATGTGTCATGCCCCTGTCGGAGCCTGAATTTGCGGAGGAAGATGAGCCAGACCTGGAATCAATGGAGACTGAAGGGGCTGTTTCATTGGCTTCGGAGGAATGTGGGGAAGAGCAGGCCATGTCAGCCCAGGGCCATTCAGTATTGGGATGGCTTGTTAGCAGGGAGGAACGGGAGCAGGATGATCGAGAGAGGGCAAGCAATGGATATGAGGAGCGACAGAGCTAAAGGTGAGGAGCTCCTGATCCCCATGCAGGGAGAGTGGAGAGAAGGCAAGATCCTGATCCCCAAGCATGGAGAGTGGAGAGAAGGCAAGATCCTGATCCCCAAGCATGGAGAGTGGAGAGAAGGCAAGATCCTGATCCCCAAGCATGGAGAGTGGAGAGAAGGCAAGATCCTGATCCCCAAGCATGGAGAGTGGAGAGAAGGCAAGATCCTGATCCCCATGCAGGGAGAGTGGAGAGAAGGCAGGAACAGATTAGGCCAACCTGACAACTTGGGAGGAGAGCACACCGCCCCTCTTCACAAGGCACTCCTGGGAACTGAGATTTAAGGAGAGGCTATGGGGAGGGGCATTTGTCGTTTGATGGGAGTGTTTGAGGGGAAATGTAGAGCTTTAAAGGGGATTTGAACTCCCCGCTATGTGACCTTCATGCCTTGTCCTGGGTCATCACATCATGGTTGACTCAATAACTGCAAGATTTTCAGGTCCTGTGCCTGCAAAACAAGCCCAAATCATCATCCCTCCTCCACCACCATGCTTGACAGTTGGTATGAAATGCTTGTTCTATTCTGTGTTTGGCTTTTGCATTATGGCCAAACGTATTCTGTGTTTGACTTTTGCATTGTGCATTATGGCCAAACATCTCCATTTTGATCTCATCTGTTCAAAGGACAGTGTTCCAGAAGTCTTGTGATTTATTCAGATGCAACTTTGCAAATCTAACATGTGCTGTCATATTCTTTTTAGAGAAAAGAGGCTTTCTTCTGGCCGGCCTTCCAGACAAACAATACTTGTTCAATCTTTTTCTAACAGTACTGTCATGAACTTTAACATTTAGCATACTAACTGAGGCCTGAGTCTAAGATGTAACTCTTGGAATTTTTGCAGTTTCTCTGTGCATTGCATGTTCTGACCTTGGGATGAATTTGCTGGGACATCCATTCCTGGGAAGATTGGCAACTGTCTTTAATGTTTTCCACTTCTGAATAATCTTCCTCACTGTAGAATGACAGATTTTAAATTGTTTGTAAATGGCCTTATAACACTTCCCAAATCGATGGGCAGCAACAATTACTGCTCTAAGATGATTGCTGATGTCTTTCTTCTTTGGCATTATGTTAACACACATCTCAATGCTGGAGACCAGCACAGTTTTAAAACTTTGGCTTTTATAGAGGTAGTCACACTTGCTGATAATAAATTGATCAAGGACACTTGATTAGCAGCACCTGGCTGCTACTTAGACTCTTCTTACTGATGGAAGCTATAAGGGCGTGCTCAGTTTTCCACATGTTTCCCTATTTTTGTAAAATAAATGATAAAACAGTGTAATATAGGGATGTTAAATTCAATTTGATTGAGGGCCGCATCAGGGTTGTGTTTGACCTCAGGGAGCTGGGTGGGCATGGCCAGCTCAATGTTGCTCATGTCAGGGTGTCTGTGTTGGTCTGAGTGCTCTGCCAATGAAAATGGAGCTTGGGAGGTCCATTTTCCCTGGCAGAGGCACTGTGGACCGATCCTTGGCTGTTTCCAGGGTGTCCTCTGGGCCAGATCTAAGCACCCTGCAAGCTGGATATGGCCCACAGGCCTTGACACTCCTAGTGTTTTCACTGATGATGTAAAGCTATTCAACACCACCGACAATACTGCTACCCTTCAAAAAGACCTTGACTATGTATCAGAATGGCCAAACAAATGGCAACTTCAAATCTCAACAAATAAATGCTCTGTCTTACATATTGACAAAAACAAAAACAAAAAACCAGAAAATAAAATATAAGCTGAATAGTCAAGACCTTGTTGATGATCCAAACTCTGTCAAGGACCTTGGAGTACTCATCTCTAATGATCTAAAGATCTAGAGCCCAATGTAACTACATAGCCAAAAAGCCATTAAGAGTTGTTAAATTAATCCTATGTAGCTTTTTCTCTGTTAATATCATACTACTAACTAGAGCATACAAAATATTTGCTAGACCAGTACTTGAATACAGCTCATCAGTCTGGAACCCGCATTAAGTATCTGATATTAATACAGTTGAGAAAGTCCAGAAATATTTCATAAGAAGAGTTCTCCACTGCTCTACTCGTTGTAGAATACCTTATGCCACCAGACTTGAAATTCTAGACCTAAACAACCTAGAACTATGCCGCCTTCGGTCCGATCTAAGTATAGTACATAAAATTTATTGCATATATTGCAATGTCCTACCTGTCAATGAATACTTCAGCTTTAACCATAACAGTACAAGAGCACACAATAGATACAAACTCAAGGTAAACCACACCAAACTTAATTGCAGAAAATACGACTTCAGCAACAGAGTGGTCAATGTCTGGAATACTCTACCTGACTCTGTGGTTTCTTCCCCAAACCCCCAAAATTTCAACCTTAGACTGTCTACTATTCACCTCATCCCTTTCCTAAGAGGTCTGTAGGGGGTGTGCATAAGTGCACCAACGTGCCTACCATCCCTGTCCTACTGTTTTTTTCCCCTTATATGTATCCATTTCATGCATTCATAACTATGTTTATACTTATACCTGTTATCTTATAATCACTTGACAAATAAATAAAATAAATAAATATGTCATGTATTGTTGTTAAACTGAGGTTGTATTTACCTACTTTTAAGAACAGCTAAGGACCAGATGATTTTTACAATGCCCTGATATGTAAAACCATAGAACCCAAAAAGAGGGTGTATTTTCTTTTTACATGACTGTATATTTATATTAGTCTACAAAACTGGATTTAGGCCCTGGCTAGCTGAGGAATCACCTCTCTGCCACTGTCTTTGTTAATATGATCTGACAGAATGGACATGTTCTAGGTTCTATCTTTAAAACTGTTGCTGATCTCAGGAATAATAAGCCTCTGTAGGTTCATGTAGCCCCAACCATCTAGCTCAGAGCACCAAGAATTCCACATTTAAAACATTACACTGCTCTTCAGCCAAATGCCTCTGTAATGATTTACAGGGAGACAGTTTTCACACATTTGAAAGACTTAATCTAAAAGAAATGGGATAAAACAGGAATGGGAAGGAACAGGAATCCAGAAATAAATTCTTAAAATAGTAGCCTTTACAAGAAATAAAAAAGAAAAGAGTTTGAGGAAACTAGTTTTCAGAGAAACTGAAGGAAAAGGCTCCCGCTCTGACGCAATCTGTTGGAATATAACATCAAAGTGTTTGATTGTTCTCAGTATAATACCCATAACTGGATTAAAACTGTACTTTTCTTTTGCAATGTATTATATTTTAATTTATAAAATGAATTGCAAAACAGTATAGTTATGAATCATATTCAGATTTCTTTTTTAAAAATTAGTGAGATATCCCACTGAACAGATATATTAATGAAATTTGTAAGGACCTCCAGTTTGCATTTTGTATTCTTGTACTAATATTTTTCAAACAAATGAGAACAACGATGTCTACAATGATGGTTACCCTACATATGAACCTTAAACAAGTTTCAATGAATTAATTAGCAGTTACTCCATATGTTTATGATTTTTTAAAAACGTTGATATTGTACAGAATAATAATAAATAGTTATATTAGCTTTCTCTTTAAATTAAAGGGGTTTGGAGTGGGGTGTGGTAAGAGTATACTGTTTGATATAGTTTAATATTTCTCAATATCGCATTTTCGGTATATGTCTTTCCTCCCACCTACTATGTGTGGGGTGGGTAGGAAGGTTATTCATATATAAAGAACACCAAATATTCGTATAATTAATTTTAGAAATTCTGTTTGTGTTAAATACTTGTATTTGTTATGGATTTTAAAAAGTAGCAAATCAAAATTGAAAATTGTACTTTTTAAACAAAATGACTGAAGAAGCTAATTATTACTTAATTAAAAGAATATAAAACTCAGTATGTTTTAAAAGACAAATATAATAGTAAAATGATTTTTAAATTAACTATTGGTATTTTAGGACAAAGTATTACATATTAAAAATTACTTGAATATCGTAGATGTTTTCTGAGCTATTACAGTAAATACGGTCATATGATGGACCAATTCTAAATACTAAGCAAACTAAAACCAAATATGTGCCTTGTGCAAAATAAACCACAAGTTCCAATTTATTTAGTTTTCAACTTCTTAAAGCAATTTAAACAAGGGCTGTTCTTTGCCCTATAATCTATTCTTTATCCGGATTACTGATAGAATGTTTTTACTGCAATCTCTGCCAGAGCTCATCTTTTTATTGTGTAAGCCCAAACCCCCTTAATGTTTTAGAAAGGCCTTGACTAACTGAACTTTGATCTGATGTCTTCATTGAGAAAACCTCCAGGTTGCCCATTTCAGATGCAAATCCTTACTGAGTCCCAAGATAATTCAGTAAGAACAGCAAAAAAGAAGAAACAAGAATTTTCCAGGATCCTCTTTGAGAATCCTGGGGAACACTGGTGTCCCTAATCCATACAATTGCATGGATTAAGGTAGGTGATAACCTTTCTTGATTTTAAAGAATAAGCACAGTGCCTACAACTGCATGGAGACCTAGGATTTGGCTGCAATAAAACACTAGGTAATAAAAGCCTGTCTATGTTAGAAGCCAATGAATAGACCTCAATGTACCACATTCCCCAGACTAGTGGGGAAGCTTGCAAAAAGCCCACCTGAATCAAGTAAGCATGAATAATCTTTCTTAGTGGCAGCATGACCACAGAGGCTGAAAAAAAGGAAGAAACTAATTTATTCTTTTAAGTATAATATAATAAATTTAAGAATAAACAGAGTTTTATAACCTACAAGAAGGCACAAGGAGAAATAAACTACATTACCATGGAACAGAATATGCCTTTGTAGTCCTGTCTGCTATTAATGTTTCTGATTGCAATACTAATGTGCTAGAAATACTCAGTTTTAGAATGAATCAAGGCATAAAATTGATTTCATGCTGTGACAGTTTATATATTGCCCTAAGAATACAAGAGGTTCATTCATTAAAAAGAGGAAAGAAGAAAAGAGATAAAGTGGCACATGAAAACTGTGCTTATTATAAATATATCAATCTTTTAAACTTGAATTTCACATGTTTAGCCAATTATAGAAAATAGCTAAGCTGCCTCCCAAATTTTTTGACTTTGCTGCTCAAACTGTGTATATGGAACAAGAATTGTTAAATTACAACTAAAAAATCCTGTTTAAAGCTTTAAAGGTTTTAAGGCAACAAGAGATGATGATATTACTAGGAGAAAAATTTCCTCACCAGTATCTTCCATTATCATTATATATCAAATGTTATTTAAATGTCCCAAATGATCTGTTAGGGAAGAAGGTAACAGAATAACAGAACTGGAAGCAACTTAATATACTTGCACTTCAGTAAGGCATTTGACAAAATGGACTACAACCTACTTACTGGTAAGATAGAAAAATGTGGGATAGACAACATCACCATCAGATTGATTCATAACTGGCTGACCAACTGCAATCAATGTACAGTCCTCAATGGAAGAAAGCATGCAGGGGAGTAGCCCAAAGTTCTGTGTCAGGCCCAGCACTCTACAACATTTTATAAATGCTTTAGATGAGAGGATAAAAGGGGAATTCATCAAATTTGCAGACACTAAGCTACAGGGAATAGCCAACACTTTAGAAGATAGGTTCAAGATACAGAAGAATTTAAACAGATTTAAATACCAGGCCCTACCCAACAAAATACAATTTGGTGGTGTGAAATGTAAGGTATACACTTAGGCAAGAAAAATACACAGGTATAGAAAAGTGGTACATGGCTCAACAGGATGAACTGTGGGAAGCTATCGAGGAGTCCTAATGGACAACCACTTACATATAAGCCATCAGTATGCTGCTGCCGCAAAAAAAGCAAATGCAGTCCTACACTGCATCAACAAGGGATAAAATCAAGATCCCATGACATGTTAGTATCGCTTTATAATAACTTGGTAAGATCAACTTGGAATATACTGCGTCCAATTTTGGTCACCACAACACAAAAACAACATCGAGACTCTGGAAAGAGTGCAGCAAACAGCAACCAATATATTTGGGGCTTGGGAGTAAAACATTAGGAATGGTTGCAGGAACTTCGGTATATCTAATCTAATGAAGAGAAGTCTAGGGGTAACATGATAGCAGTCTTCCAATATCTGTTACAAAGAGCGGGTTGGTCTAATGCAGTGCTTCTCAATTATTTTCTGTCATGCCCCCCCTAGTAAGAATAAAACATCTCGCGCCCCCGCGTGACTATAAGTAATATCATTTGTCTATAAAATTGTTATAAGTACACCTCTGCATAACACTGTATCCTTATTAACGTATAAGAGAATAAAAAAAGATTTTTGTTTGTCTCTTTATCTCCGTCTCTCTCCACCTGTTTTCTCATCCCTGTTAAATATTTTTTCATGGTGTCACTTGAGGGTAAGCTACACTTCGTGTCTACACTTCATACTCAAACTCTGTGCTGTGTGCAAAGCCCGCATGCTCAGTGCAAACAAAACTCCTACACCACCGAGCGAATGCTCCCTGCGCACACTCTGCCAATGAGAGCGCCACTGCCCCCTAATGTAGTGGAAGTGCAATTGCACTTTATTCTAGGACAGTAAAAAAATCAAAATAAAAAAGCATGTTCTCCGAGGTCAAACGCGCCCCCCTTGACGGAGCCTCACGCCCCCCCAGGGGGGCGCGCCCCACTATTTGAGAAGCACTGGTCTAATGGAAGGTAGGACAAGAAGTAATGGATGGAAACTTTTCGAAGAGAGATCCAACCTAGAACTAAGAAGACATTTCCTGACAGTGAGAACAATTAATAAGTGGAATGGCTTACTTCCAGAAGTTGTGGGTGTTCTATAACTAGAGTTTTTTTTTAAAGGATTGAATAACATTTGTCTGAAATTTTATAGTCTCCTGCTTGAGCAGGGGGTTGAACTAGATGACCTCCAAGGTCCCTTAAAACTTTGTTATTCTGTTTCCTTCAAAACACTTTGGAACTGAAGGCCAACTTCACAAAAAGGATAAAACCCAATGTCTTTAAGAGGTGGAAGAACTACCCTCAAAGAAGCATTTATTATTGCAATTCCTCTAATCAAGGATAATAACATTATTTGTGATTGTTTCATTATCCTATATATATATATATTAAAAATGCTAAATACAGTTGGTGTTATTTTATATTGGAACCATGACAGTATTGGTTCTACAAAACAGCCTTTGAACTTTGCCCTACAAAGGCCTGTCAAACTGACGCCCTGCGGGCCAGATGCATCACATGCAGGCCATGCTGACCCCAGCTCTACAAAGGCAAAAAACATCACAATACGTCACGTGACGCAATCGAGTTTGACACCCATGCCCTGTAAGATGATCAGAAGATGAAGGGAAAGAGATGCTTCAACAAAATGTAGTACAAGACAGTGACAGGAAGCTAGACACCAACAAAAAGTAGTCTACAAAATACCTGCAAAACAAACAAAAAACAAACATAGACATTATGAAATGTGTGTACAATGTGTTTTTGTGTCTCCGTGTGTCTAACTGCACATGTAACAAAAAAAAAAGACCAAAGAAAAGACCAAATCAAATACAATACATTGAATTGAATTGAATTATCACTACCTTAATTTTTCCAACTGTCTTTCAGTTCAAGTTTTTGACCTTGAGCATTTGGGGCAAATTAAAGAAGTGCTCCAATTCCTTCATTTAGCATTATATTTTGCCAGTCTAAAATATAAAATAATAAATAATAAATTCAAAAGGAAGCAAAACATTCAAATTTGCCTTTTTTGGCTGCTCTTTATGCATATGAAAAACAGAATATAATTCAGATTGATTAAATGTGACTGGAAACAGGGATAGTGAGTGCAGCTACAAACACAGGAAATTCAGCTGCCACATTTTTTTTAAGAGAGTTGGAGGAGTTGAAAAATTCAAAGTTATTCTGTATGGTGTATTAGGAAATTCCAGTGGCAGTTAATTGATTCTCGGGATTTATGAAGTGTAGAAGTGGGAGGGGAGAAGGGAGGAGAGAAGGTGGATTCTGTGTAACGCGCAAAAATTTTTCACTTTGGGAAATTGCCTTTGACATGCCAGATCTGTTTCTAAATAAATCAATTGGAGAGAAAATGTCTCGGAGTGATTGATATCATGGATACTTTCTGGATGCCTTACATTTATTTCCCAAAGTGACTTTTTATTTTTTGAAAGGGTTGGCTGATACCCTAAAGTTCTTTTCCCAGAAATGGAGAGAGATCAACAATCAACCGAAGTTGGAGATGTGCAGGGGGGAGTGTGTGGGGACCCTCCCTCCGGAGCATTAATTGAACCTGCCAGCCCTTGTTTGGAGGAGATGATGGATGCTTTCAGGATGGCAGTAGGAGAAAGAGATTTGGGAGCTATACCGAAGCGTTTCAACTCAAGAAGTTGTTATAATCCAGATGTAACCCAGCTGTCTGAAGAGGAATCTTTCTCTAGCCCCAGGCCTATGCCTATTCTGTCAAATTGGAGGGAAGAGAGACAATTGGGGTCAGATTTCTCTCAAGAAGACAACCTCCAGATTATTCCTGGAAGTTCATCAAGGGAAGATTCACATCAATAATTCCAGAATTTAAAGGTGACAGGTTTGGTCTCACAGTCTATTTAGATGGGTGGAAGCTTGAGATCACTCATATTCACCAAGTATCGTGAGGAACGAGGAGACTATACAGATGCCAGTTGGTGGAAGCCAGAAAGAAGCATCAATCTGACATAGGTATGTTGCAGCCCTCCAGGCAATCCCCTCATTTTCCAGAAGGAATTTTGCCCCCTGCAGAGAATATCCCTCCAGGGTGGGGATTTTATCCAGGCCAGGGGTGGATTCAATGCCAATGGCAGCCAGCACCAACATAGCCCTGGTATGAAGATGGGTTGCCCAGACAGCAGACAGAAGCCACTTCCCCTCCATCTGACCAGGGAACCAGGCCACGCCCATCTTCCTCCTGGCAACCACAAAAGCAGCCCCAACTGGCAGCGAGGCCATAGGGACCTCTATTCCAGAGAGGCACCACCCAGCCAGGATACAGGGGGCCTACCCAGCCTAAGTTCGTCACCAGGCAGTTCCTTTCATTCCAGTACAACCTGCAGGGACCTCGCCTGTGCCACCTCCACAACCACGACCCAGGCCGGACCAAATACTCTTTAAGGCCATATTCGATGGCCACCATGAACATTTCAATTACTACCTCACTCAAATCCGATCCCATATAGAACAATTTGGAGATCAATATGCCACAGAGCATGTTCTGGTTACGGCCATAACAAATGGGATGAATGAAGGGGATGCTTCAGATTGGGTGGCCCAACTACACAACAAGCCCCCAAATTATACAATATAAATGGATTTATTCAATTATTAAGACTTAGATTTGAAAACCCAGACAGGGTAGCAGAGAATGAAGAGAAGTTAATGGAAATGAGGCAAGGAAAGCGACCCTTGCCAGAATTCATTTGGGACTTTAGAAGGGTCGCAAGCCACCTCATGGATTGGCCTGAAAGAATGACTTTACACTATTTTTAAAAAGCCATTGATCCAGAAGTAAAGAAGGCCTATGAAATTAGGGGAATCCCAGAGACCTTACAATCGTGGTATGTTGCATCACTCAGCTTAGATAGCAGCATCAACCCACACAGGAAACCTCTTCCGGCAGCCCCGACTAAGAGAATTGTGGTGAGGACACTGCCGACCACACCAGCCAAAACTGCTCGTATCCGACCAACCAGGGTGCTGAAATGTTACCCATGTGGCCAAGCCAGTCATAGGGCAGCAGACTGTCTGGCCCCTGCTCCTGTACTACAAGCTCCGCAGTTGAAGCCTAATACAACTGTTAGAGGTTGGAAGAATCAAGGAAGATGTCCGGGTAGGGGCGGGTTCACCAAACACAGATGGGAAAGCTCCCTCTGTGCAGATGGGGGCAATGGACCACCAGACTGACACCACATCCCCAAGAACCCGACCTGCGAAGATGACCCAATGGTGAGTGATCCCATCATACCTTTTACAGTTAAGGTCAAGTTAGTGGTACTAAACATGGGAGAGGCTGGGAAGTTAGAAGCTGGGTGTTCTAGATGTCTTATCGGACTCCCCATCGTTGAGCAATTGGGCATATAGATTAACCCACTAAAATGCCCAATCAGAGCAAGTGGATGGAACCTTAACTGGGGGGGAGGGGGACCCAGCCACACAAATGACAGAATTGATCAAGATGGAATTAGGGCCCCATCACAAACTCATACGCCTCATAGTGGCCCCCAAGATGTCAGAATCAATCATACTGGGACTTGCTTGGTTAGACAAATGGGCCCAAACGATCAAATGAGAGGATGGATTAAAAAAAATCCTCATTGGACCGAGCCCATTGCCCCCTCTTCCACCTATTACGAAGCCACCCAGAGCTTGAACCCAGAGCCTGAGCCAACATCCATGGCATTCCACCTTCTCCCAGATAATCCCCAGGTACTCGACCAATACAAAAACTTGGCTGAAGCATTCAGTAAAGAAGAGTGTAATGTTTTACCTCCCCATCGAGCCACTGATTGCGCCATAGAATTAGAGCCCAGGGTGAAATTAGCAAAACCAAAGGTGTATTCCATGATGCCTGCTGAAATGACCAAATTAAGGAAATATATCAACAGCAATTTGGAACAAGGTTTTATTGAGCCTACCAAATCAAGATTAGCAGCCCTCGTATTGTTCAAGGAGAAGAAAGATGACGGGTTGAGATTGTGTGTTGACTTTAGAGGCATGAACGCCGTATGTGTCAAAAAATGTACCCTCTCCCTCTTATGAAGGACTTATTGAACCACCTGTCGAAGGGCAAAGTATTCACCAAGCTAGATCTCAGAGAAGCTTATTACTGGGTCCTCATCAAAGAGGGAGATGAGTGGAAAACTGCTTTTAATTGCCCCTCTGGGTAGCTTCCAAATCAAAGTCATGCCTTTCGGACTTCAGGGGGCTTCTCATCAATGAGGTGCTACACCCACATCTTTACTGGGGGGGGGGTCCTCGTGTACCTAGATGACATCTTTATCTTCAGCAAAACCATGGAAGAACATGTTCAATTGGTTCAACAGGTTCTAGAAAAACTTCTAGCCGCCAAATTGTATGTGAAACTCTCAAAATGTGAATTCCACAAGGAGTCGCTGGACTACTTAGGCTACCGAATATCCAACCTGGGGATTGAAATGGACCCCAGAAAGGTGAAAATGGTGCTGGACTGCCAACCGCCCAGAACCCGAAAACAACTTCAAAGTTTTTTGGGGTTTGCCAACTTTTGTAGACAATTCATTCCGTCCTTTGCTGAAGTTGCCTTCCCGTTGACAGAGCTATTAAAAATGGGCCAGTCACCCACCAAACTGAAGCCAAGTCAACCCCTGGCTTGGACTATGGACTGTCAGAAAGCTTTTGAGGCCTTAAAATGCCTCTTCGCAGCTGAGCCCATCCTCCAGCACCCAGATGCGACCAAGCCTTTTATTGTCCAAACCGATGTAAGTGATGTAGTGGTGGCAGCTGTTTTTCTGTAAAAGGACTCTCAAAGTCAACTGATACCTTGCAATTTTTGTGTCAAAAAAGCTGACAGACACAGATCAAAGGCTGACTGGCGGTCTGGGAGAAAGAAGCATTCGCTGTACGATGGACTTTGTTGACTTGGAGGCATTTTCTAGAAGGGGCGCCAGAGGCCTTTGAGGTATGGACTGATCATAAGAACCCCGAGGCTCTAAAGACCCCGAGGAGATTATCTCTCAAACAAGTCCAGTGGGCCCAATATTTCAAGCATTTCAATTTCAACATTAAATATATCCCTGGAGAGAAAAACTTACTGGCAGACGCTCTGTCCAGAAAACCGCAGTTTGACATCCAGCGAGAGGAAATAGTACAAGCCTTAATTTCAGATGCTCAATCGGCAGGCCAAGTGACCACTCGAGCCCAAGCCAACCGCAACCCCAAACACCTGGAAGATAAGCTGACTGCAGAATTGAAAACGGCCCTATTGACTGATCCTTGGTTCCTGCATTATTAAACTGAGCTGAAAATGAATGATGGACTAGCTTTGAAAGGGACTAAGCTTTATATACCCACAACCCTAAGACTACTAGTACCGAAGTGTAGCCACGACTCCCAGCTGGGAGGCCACTTCGGATTCCTAAAACCCCACATTTACTGAGAAGACAGTTCTGGTGGCCAAAAATGAAACCTGATGTTGAGGACTATGTAAAAAGTTGCTCAAGTTGTGCCACAATGAAACACAGAACTGGAAATCCCCCTGGCCTCCTGCAACAAGTTGCTGAACCAACCCAACCTTGGGAAGAGATCGCAATGGACTTTATTGTCGAATTACCTAAGAGTGAAGGGAATATGATCATTTGGATTATAATTGACTTATTCTTTAAACAGGCCCATTTTATAGCCTGCAAAGGACTTCCATCTGCAAAAAAACTTGCAAAGCTGTTTGTGAAACTTATCTGTAGACTACATGGAGTACTTTTTAGAATAATATCAGACAGAGGGGTACAATTTACCGCAAAATTTTGGAGGGAATTTCTGAAATTCATTGGTTCCTCTCAAGGGTTATCCTCCGCTTTACATCCTGCTCATAACGGAGCAGCGGAGAGGGCTAACGTCATGATTGAACAATTTGATGCGATGTAAATTATCAACAAGAAAATTGGGCTGAATTAATTACAGTTAGGGATAACATTGTTTACCCTAACTGGTTTATGTAAAATAATAAATATGTTTATTGGTTTATTAGTTAAAGTGTCTGCAACTTTAACCGTAGGAATGTAATTAAGGGAGTGGTTGTAAAAGGCACCATAAAAGAAGCAAGGCACTGCAGCTTGTTCTCTCTGACTTGATGATCCCTAATTACTGGATGAAGATTGCGTTTTTCCCTACTGGAATGGGAGAGAGATAAAGGACTGATTTATTGTAAGTGAACTGACACTGGATATTCTCCACGGACTTTGCTAACTGAATATCCTTGAATGGACTGATTAAACGATACATGACTAATGGACTGTTATTTTGACTATGCTATAAACTCTAAATGGAATAAACTATATTTTGATAGCACAAGCGTGTCTGTTATTTTTACTGTATGTTAACAAACATACAAGCTTAGCTCACTCATTTATCTGTGTGCCTATCTGACTAATGCTGCACATTCTGTTTAGCTTGTCTCCTTAACCCTGGTTATGGGCCCAGGCTTAACAATTACCTTTTGCAGAGGTTGCTTACAATATAATGCAGTACAGAGCAGCACGGGATTGACTCCATTCCAAATCAACACTGGAATGGATTTTGTCCCAATGCCAGAGTTACCTAGACAACCTCCCTCATCCATGTCCCTAACAGAATGGATGAACTCATTAAAGAACGGATGGGAAGATACAAAAAAAGCTTTGATTTAAACTGCAAAAACTTATAAAAAACAGGTGGATAAACATAGATCCCTTCAACCACCTTTTAAAGTAGTGGACAAAGTATATTTGTCGACCAAGTATCTTAGGTTGAAACTGCCTAGTATGAAGCTGGGTCCAAAATTCTTGGGTCCGTTCCCAATTTCAAAGATAATCAATCCAGTCACTGTCCAATTAAGTCCTCCTCAAATATTGGAGAAAATTCATCCAGTATTCCATTGTAGTTTACTAAAACCAGCTACTACATCAACGATAAGACCACTGCCAATCCCTCCTCCTAAACCGTTAATGGTACAGGGGAAACACATTATGAGATTCAAAAAATCTAGATTCTAGATTACATCGTGGCCGATTTCAATATTTGGTCTTATGTAAAGGATACCCCCTCTCAGATGCTAGTTGGGTAAAGAGTTGGGATGTTCATGCTGATCAATTGGTTAACCAATTCCATAAGGATTTTCCACACAAACCGAAGGGTCCTCATGAAGGGGGGAGAGAGGGTTAAGGACAATGTGTTAACCCCTGTATCTGTTTTTTTTCTTTTCTTTTAGGAGAATGAGTTTTCAAGGGGGGACGCCTGTCAGCTTTGAAATTCAGCTGCCACATTTTTTTTAAGAGAGTTGGAGGAGTTGAAAAGTTCAAGGTTATTCTGTATGGTATATTAGGAAATTCCAGTGGCAGTTATTTGGTTCTCGTGATTTATGAAGTGTAGAAGTGGGAGGAGAGAAGGGAGCAGAGAAGGCGGATTCTGTGTAATGTGCGAAAAATTTTCACTTTGGGAAATTGCCTTTGACATGCCAGATCTGTTTCTAAATAAATCAATTGGAGAGAAAATGTCTTGGAGTGATTGATATCATGGATAATTTCTGGATGCCTTACACTAGGCCAGAGACACGCACCGCTTTCATTTATGTATACCGTGTTTCTCCAACAATATGGCCTCCACCAATAGGAAGGCCCAGCATGATTTCTAGGCATGAAGTGACATTATGCCCCGCATCTAAAATTTAGGCCTGTTTTAACCATGCATTTCCCCGCCATTTCTCACATAATTTATTAGAACTACACAAGGTGAAGAGAAATGGGGAGAAGGGCGGGGGGTGGGAAGAAAACTTGCCTTTAGAAGCACCCTGCAGGTTGCTTAGGCTAGAATACCCCAATCTACTACTGACAGAACATCAGCTGATAGAAGCTCTCTGAAGGCAGAATCACCAGCTGCTTTGATTGGCTGGTAGAAGCGGCCTCGGGGCGAGCACCCACGCACACTCCCATTGCCGCGAGGCCGCTTCTATTGGCCGATGAAAGCTCCCCGAAGGCAGTCACCAGCCGCTTTGGGGTGAGGTGTGGCTGCCCGCATCCTCTCGCCATGAGGCAGGTTCTTTCAGGCGATGGAAGTTCCCAAAGGGCAGTCACCAGCCACTTCGATTGGCCGGTAGAAGCTCATTTCAGATCATTTCTTTGATAGAAACATATAGTCAACTTTGTGCAACCGCATAGAAAATTAAACATGCCAAGCCATATAAACTACTTTGTTTTATGTCATTTTTATTTTTTAGAATAAAACTGAATCTGATTTACATCAGAATAATGAAACCAATAAAACAAAATGGAAAGTTTATAGGAGAGTGCTACAACAATATATTCTTTTTTTAGTTTAAATATTTGATTATTATTCTTTTTACTGAAACCCTGTTATCTTTTAAGAGTTATTAAATCCTGACTCCTTATGGAAACCCTGGAGGGGAGCCGGTATAAATGAAATTATTGGTCATTTCTGTATTGCCCCTACAAAGCCTCATTCTAAAATGTTCTAAAACACAAACTGTTAGAGGAAACTTTATTTACCTCTTGCTATACTCAGTGCCTAATGTGTAACTCTTGCTATTTCCTGTCACTATCAGAGATACTCCTACATCAGGGAAAGAACAACAACAACAAATCCATAGTTGGGAATGAGGAGAGTACTATTAATGACGATCCTAAGAACCACAGTTAGAGTCATGCTTTCTGTGGATCATGCATCTTGGTGAATAATTAGTTTTCTATATTACGGACAGACATGTAGGCAACTAAAAAAAACACTCATCTTATACAGACTATTCATTCTTTACATATATGCCTTGTGAGTCAATCCTCATTCATTTTATTTATGACTAAGCTACCTAAACTCACTTAAAACAAATGGTCATTTTGTATTCAGCATCTTCATTTGTTACTCTTTAATTATTGAATGTACTTCCTCTCGCTTTAATAGACATATTTCTTGAATACCCCATGGCCCTGGAATACAATATATTCTCTTTCTCCTCACATAAATTCCAACTTCCATATAATAAAGAGGACAGAAACATGCTCTTATAGAGTTTTGCTTGTTTTTAACAAATATTTTCCTGGCAAGAGAATCCTATACCACCTGCTTATCATGCCACCATTTGCATAACTATTTTTTCTCATTAATTTCCCCATCTTTAGTAATTATTCTTATTTACATAAATTCATTTATTTGCTTCATTTTCCCATTTATTTATAATTTCCACAACGATGGTCTTGCATATAATAATGTTGAAGTTTTTATTGCATTATATAATCCATCCAACATTCATTGAAAATAATTTGGGATCTCAATCAACAATGTAGCATTAGCTGTATAAAAACTATATACACATCCATGGTCCCGATCAACATATATCTAATGTGACTACAAATATAATTTATATATTAATTGATCCATCCATTAAACAACCAAGGAAATATAATATATTCTTGTCTAATTTTCTTCCCAATGTTGAACAATTTCCTAAGCATTTAGTTTATTCTGTACTTCATTATTAACATTCAGTAACCAATCTTCAGCTCCATATTCATGGAAAACATTTTATAATTCAAGCTTATATTTTCTTTATCCTCATTTTTTGTAGCAGTCGTTTTAATGCTTTTTTCTCTCATTCCAGCAATAATTATTTTTCATACTTCCAATAGTATACTTCTACTCAGTGCTATGGCATTCTGTAGCATAAATCTTTCCACCCTCTTTTAAATGGCTTCAATATCACCTATTCTTATATTAATCTTTAATTCTTTCTTTCAACAGGTTAATATAGATTAGAGTCAGCATACCAATTAGTCCATTGATCTCTGCTCTTTTTTTGTGTGAGTACTACAAGTTAACTTCAACAATGTTATATTAAACAACGTTCAACAACTTCTACATTAAAAGCTCATGTGCACTGTCAATTTTTTATTGAAAAGGTTGCATTGATTCCCCCACTCCCAATTATTTCAGTGTAATATTCAAAGTCAACATTTCCTTTCAATCCATAAACAGAATATTAGTTTGGATAGCAAAACTAAACTGATCCAAAGCCAATAGCAATTCACAGAATACTTTTAAGATTGTTCAAAGAACATTCATTAAAAAAAACATTTTAGAATGCTCTATACTGGCATCACATCCCTCAAGTAAAATGTTCAGAGATTATTCAAACATTGTTCTATATTTGTTAATGTAGAATTTCATAAAAAAAATTGTGAAATATTATTTACCTCCTGCTTTGGTTTGTTCTGGTAACGCCAGGCTATTCTCATGGACTCCTGAGAATCTTGTGTTGACTTCATAGTTATTACTTCCTCCATTTCCTTGTCAGAGAGATTCGGCAAAGGACATGGAAGTTCCTGAATTAAAATAATATTTTACAGAAACATTTAAAATAAAAAAAGATTAATGATTAATCTATTATGTAGCAAGGATAAGTGATACCTACCAATATCATAAAAATACTTGTTGAAGAACTCTCGGGAGAAAAAAGATGAAATCCACAAGCATGAGGGAGAAGCAAAAGTTTTTCTTATATTCAAGAATGGAATATTGGAATATGACTTCAGTACTAAGGAAGATCATTAAATCATGGCAAAGTGATTTGTAAGAATTGTGATAAGAAGTTGGTAATAGAAAGAAAAAAACCAGTGTGATCTTGCCCAAATTATTTCCTAATCATACCTTTTGATTGGGTAATTAGATTAATGACCTCTATTGAAGCTGTTGGCTACTTTATCTTGATTTCAGCAACTCAGTTAATAATATAATCTAACGTATTTGGTAAAATATAATTTATAGCACTGTAAAACTTTAAGTCATAGTTAACTGAAAATCATTAATTAGTTTTTATTAGTTATTAATTAGTGATCATTAATTAGTTTTTCGTTAGACTGAAAAGAGGTTTTGAGTAGAGGATTGCAAAGCCAATATCTTTTATCAGTTACTTAAATGAAGCAGAGAAAATTATCACATTTGCATAGGACAGAAAACTAGGAGAAGTAAGAAATAACACTTCAGAAGATAGTGTTGTAATAATATTCCATAATATACAATAAAAAAGGCCTCAAATGTAACAAAATAGAAAGTTCTGTTTTTGGGGAGTCAGCAGGGGAATAAAACATATGGGTATATAATGAGGTAGACAATTTTAGTGTGAAATGAATCCTAGGTCATAAGGTAGCCAACTTAGTAAGAAATGGATAGGTCAAAAGTTAAATGTGAGTGAGTGGTGTTATATAATTGTAAAAGAGTATAAAATCTCAGGCTTCCATTAATTGAATCATTTTTTTTCAGTTCAAGAGAAGCAATACTTATTTATAGATCATTTATTTATATATCACATTTTTCAAAAAGAAGCTACTCACAGACATTCTTGAAGTACAACTCAAATACAGGTCGTCCAAATACAAGTCAAATATAATAACTGAGATACACTTGATCAATTATAGTTCTTTTTTAAAATGTTCAATGTAATAATTATAACAAATAACAAGAAATGTATTTTATGGTATATTTATACTACATTGTTTAACTCTGTTAGCTACCCAGAATTGAATTTGTGAGATGGGGAGTTGAAGGGCTTTAAAGGTGAAAACATATCTTGAATTGAAATTGGAAGCAAAATGACGGCCAATGCAGGTCTCAGAGCACATATAACTGCCCTGTACCAGTTGAAGCTTCTAGATACTCTTCAAGAGCAGCCTCATGCAGAGTGCGTAACAGTAGTCAAACCTGGAGGCGACTTAGACATGAGTGACTGTGAGCAGAGCCTCCTGATCAAGAAATGGGTGCAACAGGTGCACAACTATAAACCTGTGCAAAGGACCTGCTAGGCACAGCTGCTCATCAAGCAGGAGTTGTGAATCTAGGAGGATCTCCGAATTGCATAGCAGGTCTACCTGAGGCATTGCAACCCTACACAGGGCTGCCAACCTTGAGTGATAGTTCGGAGTGAGACACTGCGAGGGAGCGGAGCGACCGAGGGGGGGATGGTGTGGAAGGGGGGTGTCCCCCCTTCCACGGTAGGGAGCTTTGACAATTTTACATTTTAAATGGTGCAATCTGATGCATACTTTAGTCATGATTTGGACATATACATACATACATACATGCAAGCAGCACCAATGTACTTGAACCGGATTTGTAAGATATTAATAATGCAGTTCACTGACCATGAATAATTGAAGTTCCTGACTTGTAACTGCAGTATTCTATCTCAACTGACTTTATTAGCTTAGTGATGTACTATAGACCACTATAGGATGAATTCAATGTGCAACAAAAAGACAAAAAACCCGAAACAACTACAGAGATAATGCAAATACATCAATGGGTATTCTTCTTTCTGTATCAAATACCATACTACATGCCAATATCAAATGCTATAGTCTCAGTCTTTAATTATATACTAACTTGTTGACTGAAATAGGGGTTCATAATTTCAGACATGTATAAACTAAACATTTAATCGAATAATGAGTGCTTCATATAAATATACATATTGTTAACTGTAAAACTCATCTACTGTATTCTGAAGCTTGGCCCTAGTTTTCATCATAGAAGCTATAGAACCAAAACAAAGCCCTGGTAGAGACTAAAAAATACAGCAAGTGCTGTATCTTACACAGTGCTGTATCTTACACTGTGTAAGATACCTTGTATCTTACACTGTGTAAGATACCTTGTATCTTACACAGTGTAAACCCCAGGGTGGTGCTCATAAAATTACTTTTTTTAAAGAGCCATTATAGCAACTTTATTTGGCTGAAGAATTAAGCAGATGTTTAATTAATTACCATTTGGAGGAGACTGCTTCCAATATTAGAAAAAGGGAAACCCTAACCTTGTTTTTAAAGTATTTTCAAAAATGCCGTCTTGAAAACTCACCTGCTACCAAGGTCCAGAGTAAACCGGAGGGGGAGAGGGGGAAGGTTACTAAACCAAATCCAAGTTATTAAAGGAACCCAACTGCACTCTCAATGCTGGAGTGTCATGCGATCGCTTGGAAATACATAACCTTTCATCCTGGTTGATCCCATTGTCCTAACAGAACATTGTCCTAATGCTTTTAGCATGTGGGTGTATGAGCAAACTTCCACCACCACCACCACCCCTTTACACGCCTTATGCTCTCTTTTAGCTGATCCAAAAGAGTCTTCCCAAACCAGCAAGGCGAGAAGCGCGCCAGGCTGATCTATAAAGGGGCTGGGCAGCTTTGTGCAAAATAGAAAGTTGGAGGACTGACAGGATGTGATCCTCTGGAACAAATGTCTTTCAGAGAGAGAGAGACGCCCCAGCTTCTAGTTACATCTCTGGCAGCGGACAATTCTCAGCTTTGCTTACCAGGGTTATTCCGAGGCTGTTGCCTGCAAAAGAGGCTTTGCCAGCCCCCTCGTGTCCTTCTTTGAAAAGGGCAGCTGGCTTGTCCCGGAGGACATTGCAGAGAGGGAGAGCGCGGGGCAAAGTGGCTGCGAGCGCCCCGGGCGGGAAGAAGCCTCTTGCTCTTCGAGCGAATTTGCTAATCGGCATCATGCACAGTTACAGGACGCCGAGGCAGAACGAGAATTAAGGCGGGAAAAGAGGCGCGGTGGGGTGGCTGGGCAGGGCGGGGCGGCGCTGGGAGCTCATCCTTCTCCTAAGGGGAATATTCGGAATATCAGAGAATGTACTAGAGATATATTTATTTTTGTACATTCCATTTAGGGGGTTTAGCGTGAGATTTCGTTTATCAGAGTGAGACAGTCAAAATTGGTTGAATTGCGTGAGTCTCACGCTGATTGCGTGAGAGTTGGCAGCCGTGCCTACAGAATATAGCATAATATAGTACTATAGTTGAAAATGAAAGCCAGTTTGGCATAGGTTAATGCATCAGGCTAGAAACCAGGAAACTGAATTCTAGCCTTGCCTTAAGCACAACACCAGCTGGATGACTTTGGACCAGTTACATTCCCTCAGCCCTTGGAAGGAGGAAATGGCAAGCCACTTCTGAAAAAAACTTGACAGGAAAACTGCAGGGACTTGTCCAGGCACTACAAGAATTATATATGATTGAATGGAAGAAAAAAAATAGTTGAGAAATCACAGTGTATGGTACAACTTATTCCAAAAGTTTTAAAACTTATTGCAAAATACCAAGTATCACTATGCTAAAAATAATCAGTAGTACAAATCAATGCTAATCAATGCTGTTTAGAGGCATATTGAAAATTATGTATTTAACTACCTAAATGTATCTACCTAAAACTGTGTAAATGCTGCATGGATTAGTAAATATGCTGAAGCATTTTGCAAATACTTTTAAGCTTAGCAGTTTTATAGTAATGTAGACAGGTTGTTGCTGTTGCTTTTTTAAATGACATTGTTGTGAAATAAATTCTACCTATTGGGCCCCAATTTGTAAACCAAAAAAGAAGTGCTGAGACTTTGCAGCTGATCAAGTGTTGTGCTAATAGGGATCCCTGTCTATTATGCATGTGAGATAATGTGCTGCATGTTTTCTGAATGCTTAGTGTCTGCTTAATGGATCTGGTATCCCATTTCTATGGCAGGAGTTGCCCAAGTGCAATTAGCATGCTAGAGTGTACTGTTACAAGGCATCTAATTTCAGTTTTGATGCAGTGACCCAGAAACAGAACAGGATCATGACTCGGAGTACCAAACATAGTCTAAATGAGACACAGTACATTGTAACAGCTAAGAGACTGAGCTTTGCATCTGAAAGTCCCTAGTTCGAATCGAACTTCTGATATAAAATGCTTAGCTCCAATACTTGCAATATAGAGATAATACTGGCCAACTCAAAGAATAAGGCCAAGGGTTATAATAATTTGTGTCATTACTCTAAAGTGAAATAATACAGTTAGTATTATTAACTATACCTTCCTTTCTTTGTGTAAATATAGAATATATCGCACAGTATAAATTTACATTGTGTTGCACAAGGGTACATACCAATCTAACTGTCTCTTGACTGGCAAGAGAAGATATCCATTTCAGTTGTAAAATAATAACAATACCCTCTAATAAAAAAAAATAGAAAACAGAAGTAGAATGACTGTGCAAACAAGGCAAAATTTGTACTAATAGTAATATGTTCCTTGGATGCAATCCCAAAATATCTGGAGCACCACTGAATACCATCAGCATCACTATCATTCAATTGCAAAAGACAGCTTTACTTGGAACAGCTTGTATCCTGTGACAATACCTTTAACACTATCAAAAAACATCTGCCTACACCAGTTCTTGGGAAAGACTTGATACGTGATAATGTATTCTTCCAGAAAGGTCATGTATGCTAGACAGATCTTAAGGGAAGAGCCAGACTAAATGCATCCACTAATCCATTTAATATGGTGAGAAAACAGGAATAGAATCCTGTATTGGATCAATCATCACCTGGGTCAACAAGGGCCATTAGAATTCCTGGACATTACTAAACAATACAATGCTGCTAGATAAGAAAATAAACTCTGGGTTGATAAATAAATAAATATAGTGTTCTTATAATGGGCTGGACTACAATGTGAGGGTTAACAAATAATGCAGTTAAAAACATGGCTGAGAATTAGGTGTATACCAAGTATCTATCCACTTCAATGCCGTTTACAAGAAATATGTTTGAGATGCAATATGGAGTAAAATATGATGCAATACAATCTTACAGAACTTTCGTTTTGAATTTCAACATGAGAGATGGAAATATGAAGATATATGAAAGAACTTGTCTTACAAAGTAATTTCCACAGGTGAACTCAGAGCTTCTCAAGCTTTACATTTCCCTAGTTGAATTCTTATTACTAGCTCTGACCCTCTAGGAAAGAAGCTGTCTCTTATCCCATATATACATTGGTTCAACAGTTGCTCTCTATAAAGCTGAAAGTGATTACTGGGACTAAATTAGAATGATTGTTCTCTTGTTCCACAACTCTCTCCTTCTTTTCACTTTTGACAAAATCAGAGTTATTAGTTGTGCAACACCGGAGTCAGTTGCAAAAGTATCCCTCAGAGGGCACAGAGGCATGAACACAGCCCCCAGGTACAGCTTTTTATAGCAGTCATAGGATGGGTGGAACAGCAGTGGAGAGTAACCACAAATTCTGGGAAAAAAGGCAGCTATACTGAAGAATTTCAGATAATTGAACATATAAATTTTTTTTATTGCTGGCTAACTCTGCTCACAGTTCAGGAGTTTGATCCTGATGGGCTCAAGATTGACTCAGCCTTCCAAGGTTGGTAAAATGAAGATCCAGATTGTTGGGGGCAGTACACTGACATTTGTAAATTGCTCAGAGAGTGTTGTAAAGCAGTGGCCCCCAACCTTTTTTGTGCCACAGCCTGGTACCGGCATCACAAAATGATCTGCAGCCCAGTACCAACATCAGCACACATGACAAGGCAAGGCGGGCTGAGCGACCGGCCAACCAGCCGTCCCCTGCCACCTTCAACTCTTCCTTTGTACCTTTGTCGATGGACTTTGGGACGGCTTTGGGATGGTCGCTTGGCTCACCTTGCCTTGGGTGCTGAAAGAATCCTCGTGCCTTAGTTTCGTTTGAAGAGGATTCCCTTTGATGAAACTAAGGCGCGAGGATTCCTTCAGGACCCAAATGCCACTTTTCAACTGGAAAAGCTCACCCGGAAGCACTTTCTCGTCGAAACAAGATGGCGGCGCCCAGCAAACCGGCAGCCCGGTAGAAAATGTTCCACGGACTGGTACCGGTCCGGGGCCCGGTGGTTGGGGACCCCTGTTGTAAAGCACTGTGGAGCTGTATGTAAGTTTAAGTGCTATTTAGTGCAATATCTGTTCTCTCTAAACCAAAGGAAGGAGTTCTGCTTTTTAAAAATTACATTTTACCTTTTTCTTCTCTCATGCTCCTCTACTTTCAGGCTTCCCTTAAAATTTGAATGTACAGAATGATATAATTAATTTGCTTGCATTCAGATTTAAAAAAATCATGAAAATCAATATGCGATTTAACAAAAAGCATTGTTTTTAATCCCTTCCATTTTGAAAGGGGAAATAACTATTAAGATAAGTCTTTTCTTCCCAGAAAAAATGCCATATAACACTATGTCTAGGCATAACCAAAAGAAAATGTATTGGAGTTTTTATATAAATAAAAAGCAATTGCAGAGTTTTAGGTTTTAGGTTTTAGGATGTATAAGAAGGTAAAGAGTGCTGAAAAGATTTTCATCATGTTTCCCTTCTTTGCAATTTGCAACCATAGCAACTGTATACATTTCTACTCCAACATGCCACTTTGGTATAATGGTTAAGATACTGGTCTCGAAACTGGGAGACTGTAAGTTCTAGTTCTCTCTTAAGCTTGAAAGCTAGCTGGGTGACTTTGGGTCAGTCACTCTCTCTCAGCCCAACCGCCCTCAAAAGGTTGCTTTGAGGAAAACTGGAGACAGGAGCAATAGTAAGCCTTCTGTCTTGAATTATTTATAAGGAAGGATTTTTTAAAAAAATCTAACAATAATAAACATCATTTAATTAAATTTAATTTATGCACAAATATATCGATGCAGCTAGTAATTTATATTTTCTATCAACAATGAGCACAGGCAGAAAAAAGGATTCTAGTTTATAAAATTGCTTTCACCAATCTGAATGAATCCCAGATGTGTAGATTTCAAGTCCCATGATGCTCATGGTTAGGAAATTTGGAGAATTCAAGTCACATATCCAGACATTATCTAGAATGGGAGAGTCTGCCCTATGAAAATCCTGGGAGGAATTAACATCATCTTCTGAGCTAGAACAGAGCAGGAAAATAATTATGAATAGCCCCAGAATGGAGATGACATTATTTGCTCTTTTATAAAGAGACAATAAATATGTAAATGAAATAGTTTGTAATTGAAAAGATGAAAAACTAAGGCACCATGACAAGACCAAAGGAAGCCTCCATGAATCTCAGAGACTTTGCTAGGGAAGATGGCTTTGGACATGGAAGTGAAAGGTCAATAGGAAGGACCAGTTAGAAAAGGTAAATGATCCACAGAAGGGCCAGCTTATAATTGTTTCATTTCTTCCCCTCCCTTTTCTTTTCTGGGATTCTATCTTACAGGATCAGGGCTGATGAAACAAACATTATTGCAATTTAATCATTTATCCTAACTAAAAGTACCAGTTTAGTTTGCAGAGTAGTTAACTCTCATCTGCTCTCCACAACTTTTCCACCATGTGTGAAGGTGGCGTTCTGATGGGTGGACTGGCTGACATACAAAATCTACAACAATCACGGTTCCTAAATCCCATGATAGGAGGCTGTTTTTTAACCCCAAATCTATCAAAATCCTTGAGAATTAAACACACTGTGTATCAACTTTTGGAGGAATGATCTTGGAAATCTTTGGGGATTCCATATACTTAGAAGTGGATGAGGCCTCTTTCTATCTTTCCACTAAATATAATTCATCTTCAACCAATCCAGAAAAAAAGTTACTGATATCTTTAAACTCAAGTTATAGTCACTTGTTATAAATGAATATTGTGTATGACCTGAAATACTGATAATAATAATTATTTATTCAATTTATTCAAATGCCTGATCAAAAAGATTCCAGGTAATGTACAAATAATTAAAATATAAAAATTCTACAGGACAAAACACCATATAAACAAGTTTATTAAGCAATATGTAGGTAGCAATCATTTAATCATTATACAAATTAAGTTGATGCACAGTCTGAAAAATCTGACCATTTTAACATTTTTGTGAAGGTCAGAAGAAATGGGGTAAAACCTATTCCAGAGGACAGGAGGGGCCCTGAATTCCAGTACCCTGAATTGCATTTGGAAACCAACAGTGTGGTTCATAAGTAAAGGAATTATATGGGTATACTGAAGTACAAATCTATTCAGGTAGCCACATCCCTACTCTGAAGGATGAGACCCTCTTTCTGAAGTCATGGGAAGTTGTCACATTTATGAAAATGGTGGCATTGCTATCTTAATATTTGTGAAAGATATGTGTTATGAATTACTATCAGGCGCAAATAACCAAGAGCATTCTATGAGTTCAAAGCACGGAAAGTTTAATATTGTTACCAATACACAAAGATTTAGTCAACCAATGGTCAAAATTAAATTGGCGCTAAATAAGGGTCATGAGAATTCATGAGGGTGGTACTTGAGTCCTTTTGGCAATGCAATGACTCTAAACTGATGATACGCTTAATTTCATCTTCCAGCTCAGGCTATTTTTCACTTACATCATTAAAAAACAAAGCAACATGCTAATATGACAGTGATATATGGAGAGGGGAGGATAGTAGAACATGATTCTAGGATTATAAAGAATATAACAGGTGAACATTTTTAGAGAATACCATATTTAATATATTTGCAAAGTATCAAATACAGAACATAATACAATCAAGAAATTTATAGATACATTCATTTTTATGAAAGTCATTGTGTTTGCATTGAGAATTTAGAACAAACTAACAATTATGTCTCTAAGAACAGAGAGAAGAATACATGGATTAATTTCATTGTTCTGAATCAAATTCCAATGGCTTGGTGGCATACTATTATCCACTTCTCCATTCAAAGACATTAGAGAAAACTAGTCTTGATATTTTATTGTTTACATTGATAATATTTTTTAAAAAAGCCCCTAAATCTAAATCCAACACCATCTACACTGAAAACTGTAGCTTGTTGTTGGCTTTTTATTATCCAGGGGAAATTGATCACAATTTTTAGGTAGTTATACAATTGGAAAGATGGGAAAAGTACTCAGGAAGCAAATGTTTCCTTTCTTAAAAAAAATCAAAGTATAAAATCCCATATACTTTTTAAACCTTTTTACACTTATTTCTGAGCAATGAGCAATGAAAGTAGGATTTCATTTAATTATATTTATTTGTGTATTTATCAATCATATTTCCAAACTGCCCATATCCCTCAGATATTTACTACGTATATTACTGTATATTTTCCATACTAATTTGAATATAAAATTACTAATGTACCCAAGCATTTTAGTACCGTAATAAAAATCATTTATTCTTTCAGTAAAATATTGATAATATTTTAGTTTATGCACATGGTTTTTGATCGTAGTTATATTGAACAGTTTGTATAATCATGCTTAAATTAGTTTTCAGGTGTTTACCTCTAATAAAATTACTTTGTGTTTTCTCAGTAACACCTGCAACATTTTAACTAACATAAAAATAACTATGTGCCATATACCAAAAAACAATTTGTAGGAGTCACAGTCTATTGTTCCAGAAGAGATTATCATTAGACTAAATCCCTTGTAAGTACTCATTTAACTAAGCCTCTTGTTGTCTTATATTCTGCCGCTCACAATGAGAAACACACCTGCTACTTTTATGGACCTACTGTTAGCACAGGCACAATCTTAAGATCAAACTGCCTAAACTATATTTTAAACATTTAGTCTGAAAACACAGATGAAGTGTTTAATGGCTCCTAAACATATCTCTCTCCCTTTGCTGTTCTGAATGGTGTTTGCTTGAATTCTACAAGCTTTTGTAGTAAAAATAAAAGTGATGCTAATTTATGTGCTTGTTTTATTACAGGCATTTCCAAGAAAACATTTATCTTATTGGATGAGATTTAAAAGAAATATGAAGGAACTGTTGCAGGTTTAGAAGAAGACTAACAGAATAATAAGGTATCTGGAAACTAAGCCTTATGAAAAAAAAAGTGAAAGTTATTTTATTGGGTGTGCATGTGGGAGACTTAGGGGAGATATAATAAATGTATAGGAAGTTGAAATTGCTAGAACAAGGACTAACTCACTGAAAATTAAAGAAAGGCAACTCAGGCTGATTATTAGGAGGAATTTCTTGATGATAAAAGATATCTAGTAGTACAGCTGTTTACTAAAATTAGTAGTAGATTTTCCCTTGCTGAAGGATTGTAAACAGAAGGTAAGTAGGCACTTGTTGCAGATGACTTCCTGGATTTAGGTTGGACTGTTGTGCCATTAGATATAAAACTAAGTTCATTTGCATAAAAGAGGAAGGGAGGCAAAGATATGTAAGTAGTGTATAAAACAAATGAATGCAAATTAATGGAAATTTTAGTACATTAAGATGAGAGTCTATCACTGATCTAGCAGAGAGAAATAAGCATTGCAATTTGAGAAATAGAAACTCTTAATTTGCTATTGAATGTTTCTTAAAAGCATAAAGCAAAGATGGAATTAACATATAGAACCTTTCAGGGAAAAATTAGGTCAGTCTTCCCCAACCTGTAGGTGATGAGATTTGTACCCTAATATATTTAGATAGCTTGATTAAAAATAAATTCATCCATTCACCCACCCAGTCAATCACTGTATAAAAATTCTCAATAAACCTATAGAAAACTCATTGTTTTGGCTAGCTTTCTAGTAACAAATGGACTAATATTCTTATCTACATATATGCAAAAACTACACACTCAAATATAATCTTAATCCATTAAGTAAGCAATTTAATTTTCATCATCTTACCCACCCAATTGGATTGTATACCTTTATAAGTGAAACATTGCTTGCACACATCAAGAATCTCCCCAGAGTAGAAGAGAATCCTGTTACATATGCATAAATACAAACTAGAATAGTCGAGAGAATAAAATTATGAATATCATTCATTCAGTTACAGAACAATAGAGATCTAGGACACATGTCCATCAAGGATTTATTTTTAAACAGAAAAAACAAGAAATTCCACAAGTTTATAACAGCAAGAAGACAAGAAAGAATAATTTTATTTAAAATTATAAACTCAAATAAATAGCTATCTCCTGTCATATGTATTTTATATTATATTGTCCTTCTGGTGCACATGCACACAATTCTCAATGCCAATGGAAGATTTGTAATCAAAAAGATTACAGAGAAAACAGAGTATTTTAAGGTAATTAAAAATGTGCCTTTGTATCTCTAAATATTTAGGAATTTCATTCTTTAACTAATATTGAAACAAATCTTGCATTTCTATTATTCTTCTCTGTTAGGAATGTCTGCTTGCATTCTTTGGCAAATATATTAAACAAAGTCAGATTCTAACAGTGTGACCTCTTTCTTTTCTCCTAGTCTCTGGGGTATAATAAAATCAAAGACACAATTCCACAACAGTTAATGAAGCTTAACCTCACAGTCTCTTAATTAACAATGCATTACACTAACTACTGGCATCATACTTCTCTTTAAGGTATTTTAAATGCTGGAGGACTACTGCTATTATTTAGTAATATGATCCATGTTGTGTATGGAAAGCCTACTTCGATCCTTCCAATTTTTTTTAAAAAATAAATATTGCTGAAAATTATAATGATTTATTTATGCATCTTCAAACCTCTATGTTCTGATAAGCATTCACTGATTTGTCAGCCTGATAAATCTACAATTGCAGTTAAAACTGTAACTATCAATTAATGTTTTAAGTTATATTTATACAGTAATACTTCAAAGCTGAACAAATAACTTTACTATTTTTATTAGTACATACAGAATGATGAACTAACAAGAAATCTATTTCGTTGTTAAATATTACATACGTTAACTAGATCTTAGATTTCAAAAGGAATACATTTGGTAAACAAAATAATTGAACACTTATTGCTTATGAAAGAAATGTCCATAAAATTTACTTCTAGCAATTATTTTGATGTAATTGTCAGGTGTTTATAGACAGATAGTTCATAATACTATAGTTATTCTAACTCCGCCCATGAACAGATTTTCTGTAGCAAGAAAAATATGGTAGAAATGAGGAAAACATGGGAAATTTTCTAATGGAGGACATAATTTGATCCTATTTGGCACAGTGAATCCGCAGCATGGTAGTGCTGTTCTGATTGCTCCATGCTGACTCCCAATTCTGTCCATGATTTATGTGTCATCAATTTTTTGCATTCCTGGTTTAGAGAACAAGATAAACTTTGGTTTGAGCGGGTTGTCAAAAATGTGTGAGCTATGCTCATAGAGCCATTAGAACTGCATGGAGCTCATTTACTGGTGAACCATTATTAAAAGCATAGTCTTCTATGAGCTGCTGCTCACTTCATCAGATGCTGCAGCTCATGAAACTGTATGCCTTTCAAAATGTATTAGTCATAAAAAGTACTATCAGACTCTTGATTTTTGGCTATTGTATACTGAAACAGGCCTCTCCTATAATGGTAAACCTTTATTTCTTTAATTTCTATATTGCCAATCCCAGAATAAAAATTGAAAAAAGGGGAAATTACCTTAATTAATATCAATAATAATAAATGCAAAAGTACTTAAATACCATAAATACAATAGTTCTAACAGTGTTCATTAAACAACAACAGACAATCTGAGAA
Source organism: Hydrophis major (assembly GCA_033807585.1). Lineage (NCBI taxonomy): Eukaryota > Metazoa > Chordata > Lepidosauria > Squamata > Elapidae > Hydrophis > Hydrophis major. The sequence goes on along the minus strand of CM066328.1, from coordinate 111,600,302 downwards.
TAGATTAGATGTTCCAGTAGAATACTAAAGACAGCTAGGAATATAAATCTTCTCTCCCCCCCCCCCCCCCAAACAAATGCAAATAGAGAACTACAAGTAAGAAAGCCCAATTTCTGACTAGTACACTATGAACTGAACTAATTTCTGGGGCCAGAAGCAAGGCTTCTGTGTTCTGGAATATTAGAGAAAGTGATCCTTCAAATGTGAGTCTTTTAAAACTTTATATAACAGTGCCAGTACTTTTAAATTTAGCCTGATACAACCTATTTAGAAGAACAAATTTAACAAGATAGCTGAATTCTGCATGAAGTTTAGCGTCTGGGATTTGTTTAAAGTAGTTTAATAGTTGACATTCTGAGCCTTGATCATGCTTTTCAGGGTGACCCAGCCATTTTCTTGAAGTTCATCCTTTAAATTGAAAGTTTATGAAATGTGATGTTCTGGACAACAGGGATTTGCTTTATAGTGTGGCCATGTCTAAAACACTGAAAACTATCTCCCAAGCAGTTTGGAGGAACACAGTGTTCTTGAATTCTGTGGGATGTTCCATTCTTGGAAATGGAAGTTTTACATGTACAGGAAGTCCTCGACTTATGGCCATAAAGGATCCCAAAATTTCTGTTGTCAAGTGAGATATTTGTTAAGTGAGTTTTGCCCCATTTTATGGCCTTTCTTGCCACAGTTGTTAAGTGAATCAATGCAGTTGATAAATTAGTAACCTGGTTGTTAAGTGAATCTAGTTTCCCCATTGACTTTGCAACTGTCATAAATATGAACCAATTGCCAAGCATTTCAATTATGATCACATAATTATAGGGATATTGCAAAGGTTGTAACTGTGAAAAATGGTCGTCACTTTTTCCAGTGCTGTTGTAACTTTGAATGGTCACTAAATGAACTGCTGTAAATTGAGAGCTACCTGTATTTCATCATGAGATTATGAGAGCACTGATCCACTGATCTGCTTTCCTGTCCTGCTGCAGGAAATGCAGCAGATTAACTCTGGTTACACTCTCTCTTGCAAATGAAGCTGTGAGTTTACTGAGAGATGGAATCAAGAACAGATGTGATTCCTATTCCTTTTGATGTAATGCTATCTCAGCCAGCAAAGACAATCTTTCTTATTCCTAGGCTTTAAAATCAACTAACCAGAACACTTTTGTTTTCTCTAGATTCAGCTTTAGTTTTCTGACCCTCATCCAGTTCAACACTACCTCCAGGCATCTGTCAAAAACTTGTACAACCTACCTTGATTCAGAGGGAAAGGAGAAAGAGAAAGAGAGAAAGAGTTGGCATCTAGGTATTGAACTAACGTTGTTAAAAACAGTCATTCTCTGGATTTCTGGTAAAAATCCATGAATGAATCATGATGTTTGCATATAAAAATCCAATTTTAAAGCTGCCTAATGTTTATTAAAATATTCAGAACAAAAAACAAACATTGACAGGATCTAATTAGAATTGCAGGACTAGATATTTTTACATCTGGAAAACATATGTTAGATGCAAATATAGTGAAATCTAATGGGCATTTGATGCAAAGGAAAAATGCATTCTGAATTAAAGATATGTCACTCTTTAATATTTTATCAGACTTTTAGGGTATGGTCTCAGTCAACTTTATATATTTTTCCTTTAGTCACTAAAACCTCAGTATATAAAATATAAATATGTGAAAAATTAGATACATATTCCATTTTTATTTTAGTTTTCCATATTTCTAAATTAATGAAGGAAAATCTTAGAAACATCTTATGAATAAAATAGAATAAATACTATACTAGAGTAACAATAAGCAAAGCTACAGAAAGGAAAAATCTGAAGCCCATTATTTTTAAAAACTAACATTAAAATATACAAATATTACAACTTAAATTTAAAAATCCTGAAGACATCAGGGTCCATATCTGCAAAAAGTCTTTCCCAAAAACATTTATATGTACATAATACAAAATTTAAATCCAATTAAATCATTTGGAAAGCCCAGTTTGTATCAAGGGTCCTGATGTAAGTGAGCGAAGACACCATTCCGAGCATAGCCTGAAAATAATTGTTCCAGTATCACCTTGCTCTTTTGCCTGGATACCTTTGCAGCTAGTCTTGTGCACTGAAATACAACTGCAGGCTTCAGACTGCTATCCTTTGGCCTCAAAACTGTAATTTCCTGAATGCTGAGTGAGGTATTCACCACTGTTCAGCATTCTAGTATCTTCTCAAAAATACTAGAATGCTGAAATACAAAAAATACAAAACCAGTGTTTTGCATTCCTTCATCCAGTGTAGCTTATAGAAGTCTTTCCAAAAGCACTTTTTGAATGCTATTTTTAAAAACTGTGTAATGAAAGAAACATGGTGGCTCTCACGTTTAGGGCACTGGGTTGGAGGTTAGAAGTCCACATTCAGGACCCGAGTGCTGCCATGAAGTGGGGTGAGCTCTCGTTTTTTGTTCCAGCTCCTGCTGGCAACATGAAAGGAGCATCCGCCTGGGCCTCCCCATCTAATCCTTTCAACCAGAAAACACCTTCTGACACGAGTACAAAAAATGTATAATTCATTATAGAAAGATTCACCTATTCCTTTGCAATTTCTTATTGGATAATAACTACCGGTATATGAATGAAAGAGACAGAAATGTTTTTTTAAAAATTGCTTAAAATTTTATGTATATATTTCCAAGGCATTTTTAGCAGGAGTGTAATTTTTCAACAATGTCCCATCTTAATGCTGACTTCCTACAGAAGCATTGACTTAGACATGTAAATGTTTACAAAAGATGATGGGTAAATTACTAGGTGATCGTGTAACATACCATAGGCCGCTGATGGGACATTTCTATTTTCCACTTGCCTTTTAGTTACATAGCTTTAAGTTAATTATGGTGTATAAACACTTTTTCTTTCTAGAACAGGCAATATTTTTCTTAATTACAGAAAAACCATAAACTCCCATTTAAAGTTAAAAATAGCTACAGTACTATTCAATCTATGTATAAAAGTGACCAATATACTAGGCAGCAAAGGAACTATTGATAATTATGATGGAAAGTCAATGACAATGGAAATTTTAAAATCTACACTCTTATATAGATTTTCAATTCTCAAAATTCTCAGGAAGATAACTTACATCACAGCATCAATTTACAGCTGAAATGTACTGTTTTATCAGATATCTAACATAAACTTTTTCTTCTAAGATTTTTGTACAGTTTTGAAGAAAAGCCAATTTTATGGCATAGTAAAATTGTCTAGAAAGTAGTCATAATATAGCAATTAACGCACAAGCATTTGTAAGAATGAAATATATAAGCAATAAAAACAAAGCATTACAAAATAAATACCCCAAAGAGTTCTATCAATCAATCAGAATAGAGCTGGAAGGGATCTTGGAGATTTTCTAGTTCTGCCCCTACTAAAGCAGGGGACCCTATACCATTTCAGAAAGTGATTGTCCAATCTCTTCTTAAAAACCCCAAGTGATGAAACACTCACAACTTTGGAAGGAGCTGTTTCACTGATTAATTGTCCTCACTGTTGCAAGTTTCTCCTTAATTCCAGGTTGCTTCTTTCCTTGCTTAGTTTTCATTAGTTTCTTGTACTGCCCTCTGATGCTTTGGAAAATAAATTGACCCCCTCTTCTTTGTGGCAGCCTCTCAAATACTGGATGTTATCATGTTCCTCCCTAGTTCTTTTCTCCAGACTAGCCAAACGTTATCATGTTCCTCCCTAATTCTTTTCTCTAGATTAGCCAAAGCCAAATCCTGCATCCGTTTGTCATACACCATGTGCACAATTATTAGGCAAGCTGTATTTCTGAGGATTAATTACTGAACAACTACAATGCTCTTGGTCAACCAAAATGTTAATAAGCCTCAAACCTGATTATTTTAAAAAGTAAAAGTGAGGTTATGGCTTTCTTAGGAGAATATCTATGTGTGCACAATTATTGGGGAACTATTAATGTGCAGAATTATTATGCAATTAGATGAAAAATGAACATTTTCCCATCTCACTTATTTATTTTCATCTGTTAAAGTGAGAATAATTAACCAACAACTCAAAAATTACAAATAAACATTTCTGACAGTTCAAAAAAAAAAATCAGTGACCAATATAGCCCACCCTTCTTTTCCATAACAGCCATAAGCCTTCCATTAATGGAGTCTGTCAGTTTCTTGATCTGTTGATGATCACCTTTTTGTGCAGCAGCAATCAAAGTCTCCCAGACACTGTTCAGAGAGGTGTACTGTATTCTTTCACCGTAAATCTCCCATTTAATAAGGGCCCACAAGTTCTCAATAGAGTTTTGGTCAGGTGAGGAAGGGGGCATGTCATTATTCTTTCATCTTTAAGGCCTTTACTGGCTAGCCACACAGTGGAGTATTTTGATGCAGATGATGAAGCATTGTCCTGCATAAAAATCATGGTGGTCTTGAAATGACTGTACCACTGCTTGAAGAAAGTGTCTTCTAGAAACTGGCAATAGGTTTGGGAGTTGATTTTGAGACCATCTTCAACCCCAAAAGGTCAAACTAGCTCATCTTTAATAATACCATACCAGTACCACTCCCCCACCTTGCTGGCTTCTGAGTCGAAGTGGAGCTCTGTGCCCATTATTGATCACAGCCACAGGCCCATCCATCTGGTCCATCAAGAGTCACTCTCATCTCATAATCCATATGAAACCTCTGAAAAATCTGTCTTCAGATATTTCTTGGCCTAGTCTTGCCATTTCAACTTATGTTTCTTGTTCAGTGGTGGTCAGGTTTCAGCCTTCCTTACTTGGCCATGTCTCTGAACACTGAATACCTTGTACTTCTGGGCATTCCAGGTAGGTTGCAGTTCTGGAATATGACAGCACTGGAGGATAATGGATTTCTGTAGCTTCACATTTGATTATTTTCAAATCTTTGCCAGTGATTTTGTATCTTTTTTTTCCTCAATACGTTTCTTGCAACCCTCTTGACTTTTTGCAACAAAATGTTTGATGGTTCTGTGATCATGCCCCAATATCTTAGCAATTTCAAGAGGCTGCATCCCTCTGAAAGACTTTTTACAATTTTTGACTTTTCAGAGTCATACATCTTTTAAGCCCATTTTGCCTGAGGAAATAAAGCTGCCTAATAATTATGCACACCTTGATATAGGGCAGGGATCCCCAAACTTGGCAATTTTAAGACTTGGACTTCAATTCCCAAAAGCTATGCTGGCTGGAGAATCCTGGGAGTTGAAGTCCACAAGTCTTAAAGTTGCTAAGTTTGGAGACTTCTGATATAGGGTGTTGATCTTCTTAGGCCACACCATCCCTCATTACACAAATACACATCACCTGATGTACTTATGCCAACTAAGCATTCAAGTTTATACAGCTTGGAGGTGGAGAATATGCATAAAAAATGATGATACGGTCAAAATACTCACTTGCCTAATATTGGTGCACACAGTGTATGTTATAGTGTCCAAGCCTTTAATCATCTTAGTTGCTCTTCTTTGCACTTTTAAAAACTATAATTTAGGTTATTTACCAACTTGTTTTCTGGAGCTTGGGATGATATTCTCCAGCATTCTCTGCTCTAATTTTTTCCAGCAGCAATCTACTTTTAGGATAGACTGGGCCAAAAGAGTATAATTAGCCTAAAGCTGTTCAATCTATGGCTTAAAGTAGACTTGAACCAGAATTTTCCCATTCATAGTCCAATAACTTAGTCATCATACCATAGTTGATGGTATCTTGATTCCAATTAAAGGACATGTACTTCTATGATCTATGAAAAAAACCCCACACATACTGTACTAAATTATTATGAATGCATAATTTTGTGTAGCATTTTAGTTGTGCAACTTGCTAATCAGATTGCATGCACAAATTGATTGTGTTCAGTTCTGGGATGTTTTCACAATTACTTTTCTCTCCACTATACATTCCATAAAAAGTTTCATACAGTATATGGATACAAGGAAAGCATAAAAAATATTGTGCAAACTTAGGCAATGCCCTCCAATCTGTGTTTTGCTTCTCTGGAACTCTCTCTAGCCACATCTGTTATAAATACCATAATGAGGTAGGTAACACAAAGGCCTGTTGGGTAAACCCAACATAAATTCAATATAATTACACCCCACCTCCAGCTTCCTGTTCCTTCCATTCTGCATTACTACTATACCTATTCTGGACCTCAATTTTCTCTGCTAAGGGGGAAAATCTATATTTTTTCATTTTTTCCTTCTTCCAATCCCCTTCTGTTCTCCAACTTCAAACCAGTAGGCTTAATTTCAACACTGATTGAATTAAAATCGGACAATACATGTTGCATAAAAAGGATTAGTCAGTCATTTTTTATATTCAGTGTGACAAGCCAAAATCTCCTTCCTTCCTTCCTGTGCAATCATTAAAATTAAGTATTGCAAGCTAACTCTACCCACTGCCAGGAGCAATCCTGACTGGATCGAGGTTGACTAAAGCCTAATGACAGAGATACAGGCAGATTGAATCTCTCTCCCCACCCCACCCCTCTCTCTTTCTTTCTTCCTCCCTCCCTTTCTCTTTCCTTCTCTCTCTATTTCTTTTCTCCCTCTCTCTCTTTCTTTCTTCCTCCCCCTCTCTCTCCCTCCCTCCCTTTCTCTCTCCTTTTCTTTCTTTCTTTCTTTCTTTCTTTCTTTCTTTCTTTCTTTCTTTCTTTCTTTCTTTCTTTCTTTCTTTCTTTCTTTCTTTCTTTCTTTCTTTCTTTCTTCTCTCTCTCTTTCTCATCTAAATTCAAGCAACTTGTTTAATTAAAAAGAAAATGAGAAGCTGTGCCAATGCCAGCATTTGCCTGCAAGGATCAAGAGGAAAATTAGAGGGGAGCTGGTAATGGCTGCATCCCATTCTCTGAGCATCACAGTGAAGCTAGCCAGAGGGAAAGCAGATAAACTATCTTCAGATGAAACAATTAAAGTTCAATCTCATGCCAATCAGGGAAGATGGCATTTGCGAGCAAATGTAGTCACAGCTTATTTAGCACATCTCCAACCAGGGGATGGGTAGGAAATCAACGAGACGGGCTTTAATCTCTGGCCCTAGTTACACAAATGCATATACATCTACGCTTCTGCAAATACATAACAGGGTAGTCCTGGACTTACAACCACAAATGAGCCCCAATTTTTCCCGTTGCTAAACAAAACATTGGTTGTCAGCTTTGTCCCATATTTAGGACTTTCCTTGCTGCAGTTGATTAAGTTACTAAGATTCACTGTTGTTCAAAGCTTCGCCATCGATTTTGCTCATCAGGTGGTTACAAAAGGGAAATCGCGTAATGCTGGGACACTGCGAACTGTCATAAATATGAATCAGTTGAAAAAGTGCCTGAATTGGGATCCCATGACCATGGGGATGCCACAACGATCATAAGTGTGAACCAGCATCTAAGCATGTGAATTTGGGCCGCGGGATCATGCAGCCTCTACGAAGGACGTAAGGGTGGAAAACGGTCCTAAATTTCTTTTTTCAGTGCCATTGTAACTTCAAACGGGCATGAGATGAACTGTTGTTCAAGCTCACATGTGATTTTATTATTGCTGTTTTTTGAATGTCACATAATAATGACTTTTTATCTTTCTTGGATTTCTCTGAATTTCTACATTAATTGATAAAAAATTAGCATATTCTAGAATATTAGTAGAGATGAAAATATTCTGGTTTATGATAAGAGAATTACTAATTTTATGCCAACATTAAGAAACATTCATATGAAGAAACTTTTCTTTACCTTTAGAATAATACCAGGCTCCTCTTTATCTGAAGCAATAAATAAATTATGCCCACAAACTACTCCTTCCGCAAGGAAATTCTTGAACAACAGATTGGAGTAAACACCATATACATCTTCCTCTGCAGGAAAAACATACATGTTATTAGAAAATAGACATACTATTAGGAAGGCAAACATGCTTGCTATTATTTATTTATTTAGTATATGGCATCTACAGAGGTCATGCAATCCCGATATATAACACAAATAAAATAAATTATACACATCAATGCAAATATAAGTTAAATAAATCATCAGCATATATATGGATATGTGTATGTGTGAAGAATATGGACAATATAGTATATTAAAGTGAAGCCATAATAAAATCACCATAATATGGCACCCTAGAATCGCAATAGATGTTACAAATCAGTATCTAAGAAAGCTGGTCATCTAGCTGTTTCTGGTGTGGCTGCAATGTGATCATCCCAGGTGCCTTGAAATTCTCAGATTACCGATATATGTATTATTGTTTTTTCCGATGCAAGAGTAATATTGCAGGCTCTTAGCCATTCCCCACCTAAAGATCTTAATTCTGGGCATGGCCTGTTTTGATTATATTAGGTTGGCTCTATATTTTTCAGGGCAACTGTATTTCTGGAAGTGGTTTTGTTGGATCTGTGTGATCTGTTTGGTTATGATTATTAAAGGTCAACCATTTTAATCACCATTCTTTAATTAGATCATAAGACTGCAATATGTTATCACAAATTGATTTCCTAGACTTAAGCCTGGTGCGAGGTAGAGAGTCTAATATTTTATTTATTGGTAGATCGCAATAGCCTGTTTATCTTATTCCACTCTTGAACTGTCTGTTGTTGTCGCAAACATAGAAGGCAAACATACTTGTTGATGTCCAACAAATGTAGATGGGAAAATCATTGCAAATATCTCATCTCATATCAATACTAACTTCATTTTTAGCCATCAACAGGCATGCACTGGTTGATACCTGGTTGATACCTGAGGTAATATTCAAGACAACCTTTAAATCAAATACAATTTTCATAAATTGAGTTATCATAAATATAGCTTTACAGATATTCAATTCATAGTTTAATTAGTTTCTTAAATGTCAACATACTTTCCACCATCATCTGTGCTTTAGTGAATACTTGAATTTATTAAAGTATCAAAAAAAAGCTGGCAGTTATTTTCTGTAAGAAATATTAAAAAATTATCATTTCTTTAGATTGTTCAGATATTTCTCCAAATATTTTCTTAATATCTAAATAAAGGACTAAAAGTAAAGGAAACATTGCATTCTTCTATACTTTAAAAGAAGCTTAAATAATTCATCTGTAAATAACATTAAATATTAAAATCTGACAAAAGGGAAAGTGAACCAACATATATTTTTGATGCTTTGCTTGGAGTTCAGAGATGCAGCTGCAGGCAACTTCAGCCTACATCAAAAGTTAGAAAAAGTGAAAGTACATATATATACATCTATTCCAGTATAACCATATAACCATATATATATGTTTTGAAAAGAATCTATTAATCCATCAGTTTTCAAATTAATTTCACATTCAAAACATTCATTTATCTATTTCATTTCTCATTAAAGAGTACATCATAACAGAGTTCTGTCATTTTCCCAGGTACACTCAAATTCATCCACCTGAAATTTTTGCTAAGTTTCTCCTTGTACAGGGGAAAAATAACAGCTTTATTCTGTCACATACAATTCTTTTCACAATGCTGTTCCCAGTAGTTTCTATATCCTTCTTCCTTACATTGACTTTCTATTCCATTGTTGAAATATATATTTTCTTTTTACAGTTATTCTACTTTCACAGTATCACAGGACTTGCACCATAGGGGTAATCTAATCCAATTCCTTGTTCATAGCAGCATCAAACAGAACATTTCTGATAACTAAATTCATTATTTCATGTGGTATTCTACCACACTAATTGAATACTTAATAGTCAGGAAATTTCTCTAGATATTTAGTGTGAATGTACATCCCATAAGTTCTGGGTTTGGTGTTGCCCTTTGGAACACCAGAAAATAATTGTTTACTATGTTGGTTGGTTGACTTAGCTGTCTTATTGACTGAAAATGGTTTATTTTTTTAAAAAATACAGGCATATATTAGTTGAGTCCGCATATTGAGAAAATTGTGCTTTTTTCCACTTGTTTAACTCCCACTACATAGATTGAGATGGACAGCTATTTAAATTGCTTAAATAAAATCTTTCAGCTATTTAAAGGCTGCCGTCATATCTCCCTTTAGCTAATTTTTCTATAGCCTAATCATTTCCAGATCTTTTAATCATTTCTCATACAGCTTGGTCTCCAAATTTTTTTATCATCTTCATAACCTCCTTCTGAACTTGCTCTGATTTGTCACCGTCTTTTTTTTAAATTGTGTTGCAGAGAACAATGCACAGTATGCCAAAGACTCTGGCCACTGTACAATTACTTCCCACAACCTAGAAGTATTACCTTATTAATATACCACAACATAGCACTCATTGTTTCAAAGACAACACAACGCTACCTCATGTTTAACTTGTGGTCAACAAGGATACCCAGACTCTTCTCTCATGTACTGCTGCCCAGCTGAATCCATGTATTTTTATTTTTCTTACCTAAATGTAGAACTTCATATTTCTCCCTCTTAAATCTCATTATACTCAACTCAAGACTATCTAGGTATTTTTTTTAAAAAAAATCTTCTTTTATCTAAAGTATTTACCCATTTTCTGTTTTTTTGTCACTCGCAAACTTTTTAAGTATCCCCTTAATTCACTCATTCATGCCCTGAGTAAAAATGTTGAAAAACAGAGGGCCCTGGGATGCAATCCACTTGACCCAGAGCCTTAAATTTGTTCAAATTAGCGAAGTTCTCTCCTGGCCAATACTTACCCTTCCTAAACTGCAATTCCCTCTTCCCTGGTGGCACAACTATGATTAACTAAGACTATATTTCTCTTCTGCAAGAATGCACAAAAAAGTCAATAAGCTTTATTTTACTATCATCTATTACTGATTCATGATTTTCTCTTCACAACTGACCTTACACACTTTCGCTTTCTTTTTAATTTTAACAATAATTCTTAACAAGAATGCTGTTTCTGTTTTTGCTACCTCTTTCAAATCTCAAATCATTCGAAGTGTTAGATACCTCTTTCAAATCTCAAATCATTGGAAGTGTTAGATTTTATAATCAAGGGTGTGAGAGGCACATTATTTTCTTCTTTACGCTTCCCTTCTTCCATTTCCTATATGTGTCCCTTTTCTCTTTTCAAACAACTTTGTGTGTATTCAAGCTAGCCTCTTTAGATGTCACTAATTCTTCCTTTTTTGTGGGGAAAATTTTGTATCTTGTCTTCAGTATCTTGTTTCATGGGATTTTCCATTCTTTCTGGATACATTATTTAGTAATGGAGAAAACTCCTGAGAAAACCGTGGATACCCAAGACAATAAAGAAATGTATCATTGAACAAATCAACCCAGAATTCCCACTTGAGGTAGAAAAGACAATTTAGATTATCATATATTGGACACATGATGTGAAGCTCTAAAGAGATCTTCTCTAAAAATCCCAAAGAAGGCTCTAATATTGGGAGCAATGGAAGAAAAGAGAAGAGCAGCAGCAAAGTGAATTGACTGAGTTACACTGGCAAAAAGTGCACTGTTGAAGATTTGAAAGTTCAGGTTAGGTACAAACTGTCATTGAGAAAATCAATCAATGTGATAAGAGTTGACAATGACTTGATGGAATGTAATCAATCAATTAATCAATTAGTCACCAACACTGATGTAAAACTTTATTATTTGTAATAATAATTGCTTTTCTTTTTCAGATACATTTCATAAAATCATCTCTGTCTTGTTCTTATTAACCCAATATCCTAATACTGCTATATATTATTGTATACATTTAATTACTGAGTCTAAAGAGGATTTTTTAAATGAGTAACTGTTATCAGCATGTACATTTACTTTAACTTGTTGATTGGCAAATTAATTCTCTATTGAAAGAACAACATAAAGAAAACAAAAGGAACAGAGATGAGCTATGGAATATCTTAATGGTCTATATTTTGCTAAAATTCTATTCTAACACTGGTCACTTTTTCTTTTAAGTAAGATAAAAAATTTTCACCATTAATGGAAAATACTATTTTTTTTTACTAAGTTTTTTTTATTTCCTGAATTAAAATGCTTACAATTTTGCAATAATGTAAGAATTATATTATTGGTATAATGTAAATCTATGATTTGTATGGGTGGGATTGAGATGAGAGTGTTTTAATCATCTTCACCATCTAAAATTGCATATGAAATATTTTATTAAGTGTCCATAAAAGTCACAAAGCTCAAAGGAGGTTAATCTGTGATATGTGTATTTTAATTAGTACATACCAATACAGAGTTAGCAAACATACACATTACATTACTTGGCAAATTGCCATTGGGAGAAAAGTAAAATTTGACAACTTGTATTTTGTATAATTATATTTAGCAAATCACAGTTTTGTACTTTGCTAAAGATTATCTTTTAATTTTTGAAAAGGTGATAAAGTCAATTACACTGACAAGTGAAATAGGTTAAACTGCACGCCTAAAACAAAAAAATGTAGCTAATTAAAATAGTTAAAATTGCTTCAAGGCTTAGACTGAACAAGAATAGTCCTGCCTTTCCCCCAAAATGTGAGCTTTTTTTAACCTGACCTTATCTACTAAGTGAAAGATAACCTTTATAAGATAACCTTTAAGAACTAGGTGTTTCCTAAGAACATGATGAAGAAAATATTTTATTTAAATGACAGTTATAAAAGTTTTATTTTAGAAAATATTTCTAATTTTGACAAAATGAAGTAAGTAAGTATGCTATCAATTTTTAGAGAAAAAAAAATATATCACTAATAATTTTGACAGGATTTTAGGAGTCAGCATTTTCAGTATATTTTATACTTCATAGACATTAGCAACACAATTTTAAAACACTGAAGCAATTGTTAATTCCATATTAATGTTTTATTCATTTTTTGTGTTTGTGGAAGCTATAAAGAACCTATATATAATTTTTTGCTCCAAACTATACACCATTCACATTCTTGATATGAAAATTCTGTATTTTCCTGCAATGCAGTCAAATATAAAAGATTAACATTTGCTAAAATGAATACTATTGTATATGTGGACAGAAAAATACCAAAAAAAAAATCACTATTACAGTAGGAATTCTGGAATTATCATTCTGCAGATCAAGGACTCTGCTTGTCCTCCACAATGGCTTTCTTGAATTCAAGCATTATTAGGAATTTTCAGAAAGGCTAACAGTTTCCTTAGTAAAATTATTGCAACTTTAACAAAGACAAAATCCAAGAAATAAACATTTCTTTCTTGTAAATCAATGTTATCAGTCTTAAAGGCACTTCAAAAAAAGGAAGAAACTTTTAAATTCATTTAGTTTACCAAGAATATACCAAGTATATTATTATACATTTTAAAGAATTGTTTTAGTTGATTGTACAAATGAGTAGTTGTTTCTAAGCTATATTTATCATCAATTGGGCTTATATACATCAACTGATGCTCAAGGAAACTATGTTTTAGTATGAACACAATCTAATAATAATAATGTTACATAACTGGCTTCTAGTCATCTAAGGAGATTTTCCTTTTCCCTTCCCCACATGCCACCAAATGTGCCCTGAGGGTTTTCCTACATTGACTGACTGACATACAGATGGACTGTGAGGAAAGAGGAGAAAAATCATTCTAACTAGTGTGTAAAAAGATTTTAGATTTTTTTAAATCAACCCAAACAGATTCCAGACTTATTAAATTAACAGTTACACTATTTTATTCTTTTCTGATGGAAGAACATCTTCAATAATATAGATTTCCTAGGCTAAAGGAAAAAAAACCCGAATAGTTACATCAGTGTATTGCTAGAGGAGCAAGATGGTAATACAGAAGGATTTCTGATAATTTAATTTGAACACTACACATTCCTTCCTTACCCCCATTATTAGGTAGCTTTTTTCATATTATAATTCAGCATGGGCTCTTCTATTTTTAGATAGTATAAAAAAACGATAGTTCATCCATTTAGTGTTTTTACTTTTTTGCTTTCTTCCCATATTAGTAAACTACTAAAATATATTAAAATTAATATGCATACTAGATGGGGTAATGTACTGCAGGAATTTTGATCGTTTCAGATTTGTGACCCAACTTCTGCACAACGGAAATATTTATGAAGCACAAGGCAACAAGTTATACATTCTAAGTAAATACCATTTTCTGTAGGAAGGAAAGTAGCCTAAATATTCTATCATACATATATCTTCCCCTAGGCCTATGTGAATACATTTTTTCTTTTGCTGTTTCTTTAGTATGACTTATTTTAGACACCATATTCTTTAATCAACATATGGATCATCTTTCCTTCTTCCTTAATTATTTTAACACTACAAGATTTTCTATTTCTCAAATAAATTACAGTAATATCTCAATATCTATTCTGAGAGCTTCCCAGAAACCATGATTTTGCTACAGTATATTGTGCAAGAAACATGATTCTAAATTTTTCTCCTTTTTAAAAAATTCCTACCTCAAAAGAGAAAAATTTAACAAAACAAAAATTACGCAAGAATCTAAAAACTAAATAAATAATAACCAATCCCATTTATATTGGAGCTGTTTTTATTTTATAATAATATTTTACATTATTGTTATAAGTTGTTCTTAGATGCATATACATTAAAAGTATAACAAGTTTAAAATGAATTATTCAAAATGCCTTCTACTCTACCATTTAAACTTATCATTCATCTTTTTTTACTACTTAACTCTGGAGCTGGTACTGTGCTTAAAGGGCAGTATTGCAGCAAAACTCTGCCCTCAGCCTGGAGTTCAATCCTGAAAGAGCTCAAGGATGACTCAGCCTTTTATCCTTCCAAGGTTGGTTAAATGAGAACCCATTATTGGGGACAATATGCAAATAATACTTCTACAGAGAGCTGTTAAGTGCTATGGGGCAGGGGTGGGATTCAAATGTTTTAACAACCGGTTCTGTGGGCATGGCTTAGTTGGTGGGCATGGCTTGGTGGTCATGTGACTGGATGGACATGGCTTGGTGGTCATGTTATTGGCTGGGCATGGCCAAGTCAATAGCACTCACATCGACGCAAAAGAGGGAAAGAAAACTCCAGAGAGGTTCCTGAGACAGGAAGTCTAGTCCTGCCAAGAACGTAATAAGGGTTAATGGAGAGGCAGTTTCTGTAAGCAGCCCTAGAATGTTTCCTTCCTGCCTTCCTTATAGGATTAGGCCAGTAATTTCTTCTAACAACCAGTTCTCCGAACTGCTTAGAATGTTAACAACCAGCTCTAGTGAATAGATGCAAACTGGTAGAATCCCACCCCTGCTATGGGACAGTATATAAGCCTAAATGCTATTGCTAATGCTGGCTCCAATATGATCAAGTTACATATACTCTTTTAAGTAAGCTCATGTCCTATATAGATAAGAAAGGAGTAAAGTCTTAACCATGACATACATATCATTTAAATAGAATTTGTTAAAATAATTAATTTATAATTTCCAAAATATTTTAATGAGAATTAAATAATTTCATGCATATACAATTGCTAGCAAGTGTCATATTGGAAAAATGTCATACTAACCAATAAGAAGAACGGTTCCAATTGCCAAACCTCCACCTGAGAACAAAATGAATTTAATAAATAAGCATATATAGTTTCCAAGAATTAGTAGTATCAAAGAAAGGTGATATATGAAGACAACAGGGCAGTGTGAAAAACATTTTAATTACCTGCATAACATTTTTTACAATTCATTCATACTACATATAATTGCATATCATAGTCTACAATTATTTTAATGGTAGAATGGTATAGTGAAAAGATTTTGCATCGCTCTATGAAACTTAACTTAGGGATTTTAATAGCATTACCACTGTCTAAATTCCTTTGTTTCAGTCAGAATATTATGCCCATGTAAAATAATGCCTTTGAGCAAACATTTGAATATAAGATACAGTTAAACATTTTTCAATGATTTATCAAGACTCAGTGCTAACTTGAAGTGTATTATTTGTACCAAATTACTTCCAAAAAATATTGCCAGGAAAGCTGCAGCTGTTTAGGCAGTCTCTGAGAATCAGATATGATTTAATACAAGAAAGAGAAATCAAACTAAATTTTCCTTCCATTCTAAAAGATCACCTAGTAGAAGGGCAAGGATACCTTTATTGTAACCATATTTTTTCTCTCTACTGAAATAAAAATATCAATATTGTATATGTTATAAATATATCATATAATTGCATGTCTAAATACATTTGTTTATTTACAAAATAGTTCCCATTAGAATGTTATAGAAATATAGACTCCAGGACATAGGCTTAAGATACAGAAGGATCTTGACACTTGAACATTGGGCGCTATCTAACAAAATGAAATTCAGTTGTGAAACAAGTAAGGTTTTACATTTAGGCAAGAAAAACCAAATGCATAGGTATGGTATAGCTAATACCTGACTCAAAAATAGTAATTATGAGAGGGATCTTGGAGTCCTAATGGACAACCACTTAAATATGAGCCAGCAGTATGCTACAGCTGCCAAAAAACCCAATTTAGTCCTAGGCTGCATTAAGAGAGGGATAAAATCAAGATCATGTGACATGTTAGTACCACTTTATAATGCCTTGATAAGACCACACTTGGAAAACTGCATCCAGTTTTGGTCACCAAAGCCTTTAGTGTTCACAACTTCTGGAGGCAAGTTGTTCCACTGACTAACAATGTAAAAAAGATGTTGAGACTCTAGAGTGAGAGAAGAGCACAAAGATGATTAGGGGACTAGAGGCTAAAACATATAAAGAATGATCGCTGGAATTGGGTATGTCTACTATAGTTTAATGAAAAGAAAAACTGGGATGATGATATGACATCAGTGTTCAAATATCTCAGGGGCTGCCACAAAGAAGAGAGAGTCAAGATATTCTCCAATGACCTGAAGGCAGGATAAGAAGCAATGGATGGAAACTGATCAAGGAGAGAGCAGCAACCTAGAACTAAGGATAAATTTCCTGACACCTATAACAATTAATCAGTGGAACAACTTGCCTCCAGAAATTGAATGCTACAACACTAAAAGTTTTTAAATGGAGATTGGACAACTGTTTGTCTGAAATGGTATAGGATTCCTCCCTGAGCAGGGGGTTGGATTAGAAGACCTCCAAAGTCCCTCCCAACTCTGTTATTTTGTAACTCTGCAGCTAGTACAGTGGGATTATTATCTCTGATATACAGCATAGAAAGCTTCTGGTTGTTAATGCAGTGGTCTTTTTTGTTATATTGCATTACTTATTCAGATTTATCTGGGAATCCACAGGTGCTAGATTTTTCTTAAAAACAGTATAGTTAAGCAGAACTAATATCTGCCTAATTTGATATGGCAGAACTTGCATACTCTTGAGTTTCTTTGCTTAAACAATGTCATCTATTGGGACCTTAGAGTGTACCTTCTCTGTAGCAGCACTTGTCCGATGGAATGTCTAAGATCCGGATGGCCTCCAACCTGCTGGTATTTAAAAAGGCCTTGAAGACCTGATTCTTCATCCATACTTTTGGCTAGGGCGGTATTGGCAATCCATGGCTCTGGAGTCACATGCACCTCTTTGGACCTCTGCTATGGCTCCCTGTCCCATCACTGGCTGGCCCCGCCCTTGCCCTCCCTCGCCTGTGAAGGTAATGGCAACAGTGGGGGATGGAGAAGAGGGGTTCATTTTCTGGCACCTCACTCTTGCTGCTTGTTGATGTTGGACATATCTTCCAGCCTTTGTTGATGCTGGGCTTGCCTCACAATTGAGGCCGGCCTCGCTAATATGAGGGCGGCGGGGTGGGAATGGGATCCGGGAGGAGGGGACGTTGGAAATTGTGACAGGGCCACAGTGCCCAGCCACGGCTTTAAGAAGCTCAGGGTAACAGGAAAAAGGAGCTGGTCCCGCCAAACCTCACATGCCCACCCCGGGGTCAGGATTGGAGAAAGCGCTCGCCCATCAGCTGGTCTCCCCCCCCATGACTCTTTCTGTGTGTGTGTGTGTGAGTGAGTGTGTGTGTGTGAGCAAGCTCTCTATGGGACTCCTTTTATTTTTTCTTTCTGGAAATCTGGGCTGGCTGAAGGCTTCTCTTTGGATGACCCTCCTCCTCCTCCTCTGTGATGACCCGGGGCATGGCACAAAGGCAACACAGTCAAATAATCAGTAGGAGAACCTTTATTAGCTCCAACTTTGTCTCCAATGTCCTGGTTACCTCCTGGCTCAAGAAAAACTCTCCCAGGAACATCCTTTGGCTGCAGAGAATCAAGTCTAAAACATGGTTAACAAAAACTGTAACTATAAGTCCAATCAAGGCAAAATGAGGTAATTAGTTCAGCAGGGCAGGAGGACAAATTCCAGACATGAAGTCATGGCAATAACTCAACATGGTTGGGAAGATGCCAGGAACACAGATAACTGAAATCAACACAAGATAAACTCATGTTTACTCCCAGCAGCTGCTGCATTCAGCATGCATCTCTTTTAAACTCTCATTGCCAGGTGTGGCTAAGGAAGGGAATCAGGGCCTTTTCCTTCCCCATAAGCCATGCAGCCCATCTTGCTCTCTTCTCTATTTCTCCCTGCATGCCTAGAATGAGGAGGGGGTGGGCCTGGGTATTCCTCTGAACTCCCTCTACCTTATTTTATCTCTCCCCTGATCTCCCCAGCCGGACTTTGCCCTTCCCCAGTTTACCCCACAGCCAATGGAGTCACACACCCACTCCCTGTTAGCTGTTCATCTTCTTCCTCGGATTCAGACTCTGACAGGGGCATGACACCCTCCCTCTCCTCTCATGACCCCCTGGCTGGCTGTGGCATGGCTGGGAAGGTGTGCACATGTGGGGAGACCCCCCTCAAATGAGCAGATGCTTGCCCCGTGTGCTGCCTGCCCTGCGTGCCCCTTGGCCGAGCCAAAGAGGGAAGCCCCTGCCATGGCTGGCAATCGTTCCTCAGCCAGCCCAGATTTCAAAAAAGAATAACATAAATAGCCAAGGGGGGGGGGGGGTTTGCCGGAGCCTTAGTACAGGAAAAAAGCCATGTCCTGTTAAGACCCTCAAGTGAGTGGCCAGCCGTCCTGTGCATGCCTTTGCTGTACTTTGACACTCACTTGAGGGTCTCCCCGAGCATGCGCACCCTCCCAGCCTCGCCACAGTGAGAGAAGTAGGGGAAGAATCACCCAAAGTGAAGCCTCTGCTGCAGCTGGTGATCGGATTTCCAGAAAGAATAAATAAGAGGAGGAGGGAGGGAGAGAGAGACACACACAGAGAGAGACAGACACACACAGAGTGATTCCCACAGAGAGGGGGAAGATAGGAAGATGGACAGAGATAGAGATGCGAGATAGAGAGGGGAGAAAGTGGAAGATAGGGAGAGGGGGAAAAAGAAGGGGAAAGAGAGTGAAAGAGAGATACAGAGAGAGGGGAAGAGAGGGGGAAAAAGAGATACAGAGAGAAGGGGGAGGGGTAAGATACGGAGAGAGGGTAGAGAGATACAGAGATGGGGAGAGAAAGATAAAGAGAGAAGGGGAAAGAGGGAAAGAGAGATAAAAAGAGAGGGGAAGAGAGGGGGGAGAGATGGAGAGAGGGGGAAGATAAAGAGAGAGGGGAGAGAGATACAGAGCGGTGAAGAGAGATACAGTGAGGGGGAGAGAGATAAAGAGAGAGGGGGAGAGAGAGGGGAAGATAGGGAGAGGGGGGAAAAGAAGGGGGAGAGGGAAAGAGAGATACAGAGGGAGGAAGAGAGGAGGAAAGATACAGAGAGGGGAGAAGAGAGAGGGGGAGATAGATACAGCGAGAGGGGGAGAAACAAATACAGAGAGAGGGAGAGAGAAGGGAAGATAGGAAGAGCGGGAAAAGAAGGGGAGATACAGAGAAAGAAATACAGAGAAAGAAATATGGAGAGAGGGAGGGGGGAAGAAAGAGGGGGGAAGAGATAGAGAGGGGGAAGAGAGGGGGAGAGGGGCAGAGAGTAGAGAGATAGGTGAGAGACGGGGAGAGAGAGACAGAGTGAGAGAGAGAAGGGTTTTGTGGCTAGGTAGGTGTGGCTAGGTCATGTTATCCTTCCCATCTTTTACTCTTTTATCTATTCTTGTATTTTTTCCTCATTTTTATGCTTTTACATGTGAACTCTCCTAAGACTTTGGGAGGCATATAAATTTAATAAATAACACCCCAATCTGGTACCAATGCATTTGTTTTTTTTTGTTTAGATGTAGTACCTATACTTACTATAGCTTAAATTATTCTACCAGCATTCAGGCCCATTTATAAATTGATGACGTTAATTTCCAAACCATAACCTTGTAAATAATAAATATGTGTACTAAACAATAACATTTATGCAATTCTGAAAGATGGCTAGGCCCCTGTCTCAAAACTCTTTCTAGGTTTTGTTGCCTGCCTTGCCTGTGCAAGCCCACAATGGGGCTGCCCAAAGAAAGCAGGACTATGTTCTGACAGAGCTTCAGTTTTATTTATGCAACCATTTTTAACAGTTATTTCATCCCACTACTGCTTGTGATCCCTTTTGAGGGTCATGACCAGTGGTGGAATCCAAATTTTTTTTACTACCAGTTCTGTGAGCACGGTGTGGTGGGCTGGCAGAGGAAGGATACTGTAAAATCTCCAGTCAAAGGTGGTATTTGCTGGTTCTCTGAACTACTCAAAATTTCCACTACTGGTTCTCCAGAACTGGTCAGAACCTGCTGAATACCATCGCTAGTCATGACCCATCATTTCAAAACTCCCAATTTAAGAGTTGTCAAACTCTTTAGTATTATAGGGCTGGAACGGATCTTGGAGATCTTCTAATCCAATCTTCTGTCCAAGGCAGGAGATCTTGTTGCATCCCTGACAAATGGCTATCCAATCTCTTCCTGAAGACCACCAGCGATGGAAAACCCACATTTCCAGGAAGACCCACAAATACAAATTGACATAATTTTTGACATTGGGTTTCCATTCTTATTTTGTCTACAGCAAAATAACCAGCTGTCATTTTCTTCCTCATTTTCCTTCTTTGGAAAAGACTTTCCAAGAGACAGCTTGGGTTGAAACCGAGAATCTATAAAACCAAAGAGCTAATTCAGGGAGAGAAAGGTGACATGTCAAAATTACTGCTGACTTTGATTTCTTTCTTTCTGTTTTACAGAATCAGTATTGAAATTGGTGCATGGTTTTTTATTGTTGAATGTCTGATTTCTTATTGTTGGGTGTGCACTAAGTTGATATATTTAACTTAATACAATATAATGGGTAAATCTAGTTACCACCACTTCTATCCAAACTTCTGGTATAATTTATAAACAGTACAAGTGTAATTGATTGCATCCAGGACAACCTAGAAACATTTAGGAGCTTCGTGGTTGCAAATCAACCAGACTGCATTATCATTTTAGTTCATCTTCTCCAACAAAATAGGAGACATCTAATCCTTTACTGAAATCAAGGTATGCTGTACAAGTAATCCTTGATTTACAATGTTCATTTAGAGACTGCTCAAAGTTACAACAGAGCTGAAAAAGGTGAAGTATGACAAATTTTCACACTTATGACTATTGCAGCATCCCCATAGTCACACGATCAAAATTTGGATGCTTGGCAATTGGTTCGTATTTATGATGATTGCAGTGCCCTGGAGCCATGTGATCAGCTTTTGCGTGCTTCTCACAATCAAAGTCAATGGGGAATCCAGATTCACTTAACAACCATGTTACTAATGTAACAGCTGCAGTGATACACTTAGCAACTGTGGCAAGAAAGATCATAAAATGGGGCAAAATTCCCTTACAAATTTCTAACTTACCAACAAAAATTTTGGGCTCAATAGTAGTCGTACGTTGAGGACTACCTGTAGTACTTGCAAATTCTTAAGATTCTATAATTGTATACCTATAGCATTCCTTTTATGAAAGAAGTACAGTTATCTAGCACTTATTGAGGAACCCATGCTGGAAGAATGTTTATTTTCAAACTTAAGCCCATATTACATCTCAAAGATACTATAATTTATTTCATTTTAAACAATTTTATATTTAAATAAGAGGAATGAGTAGGATTTTTAACAAGTGCTTCAACAGAATTTTGAAAAACTCTCCAGTGAATGGGATATTGTGTACTTCTAGGTAAAAGCTTTACTGTTAAATTGTATTTACGTAAAACAAACTTTCAATATTTCTATTACACACACACACACACACACCCATCAGGTAGTTCAATTCCTCAGGCATTTAGATATAGCTTCATTAACTTTGAAGTTGATCTTAGGAAAAATCTCTAATGAAACAAGAAACATTGTCTTTCTGGAGTCTCTAAAACATAGGTAGAAACTAAATCATCTTCTGGTTTATGATACACATCAATCCTCTAATACAGGGACTCCAATCTTGGCAACTTTAAGACTTGTGGACTTCAATTCCCAGCTTTGCTGGCTGTGGAACTCTGGGAGTTGAAATCCACAAGTCTTAAAGTTGCCAAGGTTGGAGGCTCCTGCTCCAACAGCCCAACCCAGTTTTTAGATCCTCCCATGCAAATTCTGATACAGAATATGTAAATTAAGTTAAGCCAAAGCCTCTGGGTTGATCCAGATATACACTTCTACAACAACCCTCTGAAATTCAAAATATGCAAAATACAGTACTTCCTGAAACCAGGGATGGGATTCAATAGGTGTTACTACTGGTTCGGTGATTACGTTTTGCGCAGCGTTCAAAAAGCCTCTTTTTTCCTGCTTTTTCAACCTCAGCTGTGCCACGCAAAGCAGCTGAGATTGAAAAAGCAGGAAATAAAAGATAGGTAAGAGCCTGGGCGGGCAGGTTGGCCAAACAGCAGCAGACACAAAACCGTCTGCTGCTCTTCAGAGATACTGGTTCTATAGAGCCGGGCAGAACCAGTAGCATCCCAGTAGCCCGGAACTGCTCCACTTGTTGGCAATTGACTTGCACAAACCTCAAGCTACACACAAGTCGAGTACAGGTAGTCCTCGACTTACAACAGTTCATTTAGTGACCGTTCAAAGCTACAACTGCAAAAAATGGCTTATGACCGTTTTTCAGAGTTACAACCTTTGCAGCATCCCCATGATCATGTGATCAAAATTCAGATGTTTGATGACAAGTTCATACTTGTGACCATTGTAGCATCCCAGGCTCATGCAATCCCCTTTTGTAACCTTCTGACAAGCAGTCAATGGGGAAGCCAGATTCACTTAACAACCAGGTTATTAAGTTATCAACTGCGGTGTTATCAACTTAACAAATGTGGCAAGGAAAGTCGTTAAATGGGGCAACATTTACTAAACAAAGTCTCACTTAACAAGAGAAAGTTTGAGGTCGTAAGTCGAGGACTACCTGTACTTAGAGAATCCACCCAGAGCTACAGAGTGAAATAACTGCCCGTTTATTAAGCTTTGCTGCACGTATCGTTTAAAAGCCGAAAGAGAGAGGCGGCGGCCGAGAATTGCATTTGGATTCCGGTTCTCGCACGCCCCTTACCAGGCACAACTTTTAAATCTCCGCTTTCCCAAATCCAGAAGTTTGCTCGGCGGGAAAGCCAAGTGCACCGGTTCCCCAACCCATCCGAAGAAGCAGGGGGCGTGAGAATTCACCCCGCAGGAGAAGAGACTACTTTCTGCCACGCGGGAGGATTCAGGAGCAGCTTTCCGTCCTTGCCTCTCTCAGGCCTCTGAAGGTGCTCGACTACCTTTACGGCAGGTAAAAAGCGAAGTCCCAGGGCGGTAAGCGGGTGGTGGGGGGAAGCAGAAACGGGGCTACGAAATATTGGGCAGCGCTATCAGCACCAACCTAAAACAGAATCCAGAGAAGGGACGCCGCTGGAAAGCAGGAGCTGACCGTGTCGCACCGACGGCCGGGTTCCTGGCAGAACAACCAAGCGGCCCTCTCCGCCATCCGGCACTTTCCTTTGGAAACTCGTCGTAGCTCTTTGCCTCCACGCCAGTCCCTCGGTCGCCAAGTCCGCCATCTTAGCTTTGCTCGGTTGACAGGAAAGAGACGAGTGGGCGGGGGGGGGAGAGAAAGAGCCGTGTCGCGCAGCATCCGCCGAGCCAATGGGAAGGGCGATTGTTGGCAGGCGGTGACGCTTCCTTTCCAGCCGGTGAAGACAGAGGAGCATCCAGTCCTCTCACTGTGGTCCAAGAAGGTGAGTGGATTGTCTTATCTGGAAAAAAAAAAAAAGAATAATGCGTCCGAAACGCTCTTTGGGGCCTTAACGGGAAGCAATGATTCGGCTCCGTTGGGGAGGACGTAAGGAAGGTGGGTTTTACTTCTGCGAGGAAGCATCCTTCCTTCCTCCCGTGTTTACGGCCAGAGGGCTGCCGGTTGTAACGGAATAAAAACTCACCACCCTTGAGCACCTTCATGGCTTCGTCCTTGTGGATGGCAATTTGTTGAGAGAACTTAATTGCGAAGCTTGAATCGTGCATGTACGTTACCTGGGAATAAAGAGGCATGGGGCTGTCTGGCGGCTATCATTGGTCTAAAAGAGAACTGAAGCGCTGAATCTCTCTCTCTCTCTCTCACACACACACACACACGAGCGAGCTATGTTGCAAAATCTCCGCAGAGATTTCTTGGAGGATAAACACGTTGGGTAGCAAAACTGCAAAATGATAAAAAAAAGAAACTTATTCTGCCACAGCAGCCTTGAATGATTTTTTTTTTGCTATGTATAGGCATATAGTCCATACACTTTCACTTATTTCATATGGCAGGTGAACTTTTAATGAACTGGTAACGTGCAGGTAGCCTGTTGCTTGTATTGATATGATACTTTCTTTGCCAAAAAGAGAATGAGCTGGTTTGGGGCACTACAGGGAAAAAAGGAAGAACATGATTTATCAAGTGCAGCTTTGTTTAAACAGGCATTCTAATGTGTTGTGTGAGAAATGTACTGCTTCTTAATTGAAGAATTGATTTTGGCCTCTCACATAGTAATCTGCTAATGAAGCCATTCAAACAATTGGAACTTTGTAAGGAAAACTCTTTCTTATGACCTTAATGTATTTTTAAGGCATATTTTATTTACAAAATGAAGTTGTCAGTTGAGTTTGATTAATTTCAAGTAGGTATTTACAAATTACGCTGCTAGTGTATGTGCATGTATATACACATTCTTTCATAAGTACCCATAACAAAAATATTATTTGTTGATCAACTATATCCTTTATCTGCTTTGCTTTACAGTATATAAAATTGATATCCATAGCAGAATGCTAAATAACATTTAACCCATCTGTTTAGTCATTGCTGTTTGCTAAGGCTTTTTTTTTAGCTGAAAACAATTGAAGTGGAATTCCTTATAGCTTATGTATCTATTTTATTGTACTAAACATGTTTTTTCTTCAAGAAAAAAAGTTCTCAAGTTGTGATACATCAGCCAAATAAGAGTAGAGCTACATTTTTCATTTGGACAGTCATATCTTAAAATATACAGATCTTAAGTCTTGTCCTTGATCATTGTGTATGATGTCTGCAACTAATGGAAGATGTTGCTTAAGCTATCCTACTGAATCTATGTTTTAAGATTAACATAGCATATATATGTTTATCCATAATATTAATCCATGGATTTACCCATAGTATGTAACCCTAAATTGCACCTCAGCAGTTTGCCAGTCCTGGTCTTTCCTGATGAGTAGATAATTATCTTTGGACTGGTTAGCTTAGATAGCATAGCTGATTTTTTAAACAAAACAAATTGTAGTACAAGGAGTACACCATTAATGGGCTGATTGGTATCTGGTGGGAAAGATTAATTCTCCTGAGGAATAGGTAGCTGGAAAGAAATAGACCAGAAACCTGTAGTTTGCCTGTGTATGATTAGGAATGAGCATTGAAAATATATTTCATTATTTAGAAATGTAAGAACTTTCTGTATACAAAGCAGACGTTCCAATTTGCACAAATTATGAAGTGTATTCCTTTTATAACTCATTTAAGCATTAGTTTTCAGCAAATAGCTTACTGCATTAAAATTATACATATATCAGATAATCTTATTACCTTAAACTATTCTCTATACACTAATCACAATTTTATATAAATGTATAAAATTCACTGCCAAAGATTTACAAAATGTTTCAATCTGAAACAGGGTTTTTAATGAATCTATAAAATTAGATTACTGATCACAAGTTGTACAAGTCTAATTGTTTAGCAACTATTATACAGGTATATTTCACTATTAGTGTATATCTAATATAAAGTCAGTTTAACCAACTGACTATGGCTATGGAGTAAATTCAGATAGGCCTTTCTATAAGTCTCTCTAAACTCATTCTAAAAACAGAACAGGCAGCTTGATTTTCTGGAAGCCACTTTGCAATGCAATTCTTAGAAGAATCTAGGATGTTTCAAGATACTGCAAGTGCCATGAGGTGAGTAGTTGATTGCTTTCTTTTTCCATTAAGAATTGAATAAACTAGCCTCTCTCTGGAATTTGCTTTGCAGCAGCAGGAGTGCTGCAATACCACAATTTCCTTCCAAATTTTAGGATTGCTTTGGTTGCTGCTTTTTTATTTTGCACTCAGATAAGTGTGGAAACACTATGAGGAAGAAAAGATTTCCCACCTGCCATAGATTATAGATCCCTGTGGCTTTTCCCAGGGTGAATGTGCCCCTTAAATAATTCCTATACCTGTTACAGCATTAGAATTTGTTTTTGCCTTCTTTGTGCAAATTAAGGGTATATTCACATGGAACTCTGCTACATTATGAGTAAATAGCAGATTTTAAATATGGTAAGTTTAGATGGAAGGGGAAGTTTTGACATATCTCTTTAATATTCTTTAGAAGTTGCTGTGCTTAAAACCTTTTTCCCCTGAAAGTTTTAACTCTTCAAAGAAATGTCTGTGTAGTAATTTGAAATTCCAAATATTCTTGAATGCAGATCAGTTTCAGCTAGCAGAGCTCAAATTCTGGCAGAAGGCTCTCCATCTCTTTAGAAATTCAGTTGATTCTGTAATGATGCCTGACAATTTGTTTTTCAAACAAATAGAATCTGTCAAATTTATATATCTACACAGGGAAGGGATATTAAGATTCTATCCCTGAAAATATTCAGAGTGATATGAAATCCTTTGTAATGTCTCCCACATTGTGGAACCTCTTGGCCCCAGAATTGTTTGGCATTCCTCCTGTTGATTCCTCCTGCAATGTATTTGTCCTGTTTAAACAAGTATTAGAAGGATCATTGTTGTAGAATGTTTTTATGATCAGATAGATATGTCTGTTCTTTAACCCTTATTCTTTTTGATAGATTATTGATGATCTTTTTTTATTTTTATTATAAATAATCAATAATTCAGGGAGGATGGTATAGAAGTGCTTGTAATGAAAAATAAACTTCCAGTTCTCTCATTTTTTCTGTGTTATTTTTAGAAAGGGAACCTAATTACTCTCATTTTACAAAACGCCATAAGTTATATAGAGGACATCCAGCAATAATAGTAATTGTAATAATTCCACATACACAATGGATTTTTCCCAAATCAATATGCATAGGATTACAGCCAAAACAAGTTGTGGAATTATAGCTTAAGAAATGATAGAACCACAGCTTTGATCTAGCACACTTGTATATAGCTGTATACTCTGATATTAAAATAATGTTCCTGCAAACCTAATTTTTTTCAATGTCACATTAGTTGAATTATAGCATATTATGCAAAAAGTTGCTTCATCAATGTGAATATTAAGGCTGCAGCTTGATTATTTTTTATTTTAAGTAATAGTTCCTTGAATAATACTTATATAAATAACATCAGTTTCATTATTATGGTTCCACTCTTTGTAAGTATACATAAGTATTGTGTATGATGAAAATTAGCCTACTATTTACTATGGAAAGTGAGAGTTCCTTGGACACATACGATAGCTTTCATTTTATTGCTAGGACTATGGATTTCAGCCATATTGTACAAAGAATAGATGGTATTGTGGAGTTGGGTCTTTCTGGGAATCATCCCAGAGAATAACAGAGAGCATACATTAAAATAATTATTGCTGAGTGTTAAAAGCTGCCTGAATTTTAAAAAGGAACACAAAAGGAAATGCATACTGTTATTACCAGGATTTTAATAAAAGAATAATAGAATATTCATATCTGATTCAAACAAGAGTAGAAAGTTAAATTTTTGGTGTTGAAAAATATCTTATAAGAATTGGTGCTTTTCAGAATAGATTGGATTCTAGCCAAGGATAATGTAATGAACTTTTCTAGTGGCTAATACTAACTGAAAGTCCAATAGTTTTAGGTTACCCACAATTGAGATCCTTTACATTCAGTGAAATTTATTTCTTAATGGATATAATGATTTGTTATTTCTCTTTATTTTGGTTGAGAACATTAAAATAGCCCTCAATTCATTGCTGTAGAAACTTCAAGTGTCTAACTTGGAAATGAAAGATAATTTGAATATCAGATTGTGAAATCATTGCTGTGATATATTATCAAAATATTTATCTTCTTATTCTAAATCTTAAAGTGGATAACATAAGTTGAGGAAATATGACATGATATGACATAGTGGTGACCTCTTCGCTTGATATTGAAACATATTAGCTAATGTTAAAGAACTTCTTGATTATTTGATCATCATTCAAAGATAATTTTGTCAAAATTCACTAAAATGTTTTGAATGTTAGTGGATTCTGTTTTTATTTGCACTAGCCAAATTGCTGTTGATTGTAGTAAGATTTGTTAGTATTTTGAAATGTGATAGTTTTCAATTATTCTTTGTTAGTAATAGTTTTCAGTTTTTCTTTTCACATGCAGGTCTTCGCTACTTAAAATATTAATGTATAATAACTGATAGGAGTGTATATTGATTCTTTTCTTGTTAACTCCAGGGCTTTGTACCCCTTTATAGTATGTATGCATGGAAATAAGCACCATCAAGCAGATTTCAGTTATAATATAACAAAACATCTGATTTTTTTATAACAAAGATTAAAAGTGACTCTTTATTCTAAGTTAGCCCATTTGAGGTAACTTTGTTGACAAGTTTTGCCCTATGATGCTGCATTTCAACCAATAGAAGATTACAAAGTGAGTTTAGTCCTATATAGATTAGTGTGTTCTTTTATATTCAAATCCTTCAAAAGAAGCATTGACAAATTACCACATTTCTGAGGCCCTCGGGTGGAAAAATTGCAGCCCTAACCTAAAAAAAAAGGTTTATTCTGAATTAAGTAACAATAACTAAAATAGTGTGTTCTTTTCTTTAAGAAGATATATTTAGAAAGTGTACCCTACCCAAGTGTGATCTTTTAGATTACTAATAAATTATAAAATTTAAAAGAATAGAAAACATTTAAATGCATTATAAAGTCATGTGATTGATTTAATTACATAAAATACTCAAAAATTCAAATCAGTTTCATCTTTGCAATTGTTTTAGCCCACATTAGTATTATGGCCCCATCCAGCTTTTTGAAGTAGTTTCAAGGATAAAATGTATCCCTTTCTATTAAAATGATTGTATCTCTTTGGTTTATTGCAGCCAAAATATTCTGGACTTCAACTTGCAAGATTTCCAGAATAGGTTATATATATATAAAAATGATACAATTTAATAAAATGTAATTAAAACCAAAAACAAGATCCCATAAGTTTCTATACATGTTTTCTTACTCCTGATTTTTTAAAAAGTCCTGATTTTTCGAAAAGGAAGTAGAATTTTATCACTGTAAATTATTTCTACTGAAAATTAAATTTACCTCCTCAGTGTAACATATAATTTTATTTTTTTATATGGCAAAATGCTGGCTTGAATTTTGACTTGTTCTTGCAGAAGTAGTAGTTATTTCTTATAGAAAATTGTTTCTTTATACATTATTTTGTATCTTGTCCCATACATTATTTGGAGGGGCTCTTCTAAGGAAGGAAACTTAGAAGAGCACTGTTCATTGAAGAACTTTTGGAGCAGATTATGTGCAAGAGGGAAGTTCATAAGAAAGAAATGTTTGGGTAAGTCCATTTATATAATTTTAGATGAAGGCTTGGAAATGAAAATGTTTTGAGATGCAAGTTTGAGAAATAGAAGAATCCTGTGTATAAAAGATTGTTCATTAGTTTTAGTCTCTCAGTTGCAAATATGATAGGAGAAAAGACAAGTGTTTGGAAACCAGAGCAGGATAAATGGGAAGATGATATAATTACTAGGGTGTATATCAAAAACACTCCATGAAGTGAGTGAAGTGATTGTTTGAATTTGTTGCTCAGAATGTCAAGGTTGCTACTTCTCAGTCTTCTTAGCATGTATGGACATAAAGCACTTCTGAGATTGTTCTGAACACTAATAATTATTTCAATTATAGATGTCTCCGTTTAATTACTATAGAAAATTGGGATAAGAGGTTGTTCCAAAGACTTCTGAAAGGATTGAATATTCAATAGAGATTTGTGGGTCATAATTTCAATATTTTATTTATAAAATTATTGTTCAACTTTTTATTCTTATTTTAGCCAAAGACGCAGGTTGCATTTGTGTTTCATATGCAGCTGACTGAAAATAAGAAACATCTGTGAATCCTGTTCCACTTCTTCATTTACATTTTGAAAATCTGGGAAAGGGTCAGTAGTGCTTTAGATTAACATTTCATTAATTGTGACCCCCATTTGCTTCATGGTCTTTGGTTATGCTATCTTTCAAAACATTAAACACATATGAAAAGAGATAAATTCTAATTTTTTGGAGATAGAAATTTAATCATATCACTGAGGATTGTTGCAATAAATTTCCTTTTCCTTTCTGACTTCACCTATGTTTCTTAA
Source organism: Hydrophis major (assembly GCA_033807585.1). Taxonomy (NCBI): domain Eukaryota; kingdom Metazoa; phylum Chordata; class Lepidosauria; order Squamata; family Elapidae; genus Hydrophis; species Hydrophis major. The sequence continues at coordinate 111,569,630 of CM066328.1, read as the reverse complement.
AAATGATTCAAAGATATTTTGCAACTTTTTAGTTCAGACCTACAATATTAAAACATAAACTAACAGTAAAAATATTGGTTGCACTTCATTTGCTTCATAACAAGCTTAATCCTTTAAGCACAGTAATATTAACTCTAGTTTTATTTATTTCTTTGTTCATTCAATTGATATGCTGTCCATCTCCCGGTTTAAGGTGACTCTGAGCGGCTTACAATGTAATAAAACATACAGATATAAAAACAATTATACATATTTCATACACTTGTATCTAACATTCTTGGCTATGCCATTTTTCTCTGTTTTACTTTTTAAAAAAAGGTTTAATAATTTTACTGCCATTTTATTTCATGGAAATAAAACTGGAATAAACAATAGACATTGTAGTTAGTTTTGAATTAGTGGCACAAAACATTAGTATTGAGTTCACAATGCATGGTATCACTTTTATGCTGTTGAACAAGTTTAGCAGCATGGACAGAGTAATCATTATATTATTTGGCTGTCATCCATTTAACAGAAACTGGAGATCACAAGGTGGTTTTCCCTAGTTTCAGTGATGGCCTTTTTGTTTCAAGCCCTCATCTAGGAGGCCATGGTGTGTTATCATATGGAACGTGGGCTTTTCTGTAATCTGCTTAGCTGCACTGCAGTTTGAATTTTCATTCTGTGTTTGAGTAATTTATAATTTTAATGAGACCATGGCTCTTGTGGGCTTTGAAATATATTAAAAGCTCTTTTGTGCATATGCTTTTGTTCTTGCTTAATAGGCTCAGTGTATTTAAACCTGATGAATTTTTATTCATGGATTTAGATGTCTGGGGATTAACTGAGGCTGAATATCACAGCATTCATCTATTTATGTTTGGAAACTGAATTGTTATTACTTATTCAAAAATATAGTAAAGTAGAGTCTAGTAGTAAATTGTCACATAAATGCATCTGTTAATTGTCACATAAATGCATCTGCTTTGTGTGTATGTCTGCTGTTACTCTAAACATTCCATGTTTTACTGAATAAGTAAATTCCATTAAACTTGATTGTCTTCAGAGCTTCTTCGAAGAAAAAGTATATAGACCAAAAGACATCGGTACAAAATACTCTGTTAACATTCAGAGAAATTCAAGCAGACAGAGAAATAGCATTTGTGATTCAGAGTCAGTATATGTTTCAATCTTTCCTAGAATTCCTAATTGCCTAGGTTTTGCATTCATTGACGTTACTTGTATATATGAACACTGCTTGATCAAAAACATTCTGCAACACTATATCTGATTTGATCCCAATTGGTAAATGATTCAGGATGTTCTTATGAGTATAGGAACTTTTTCTTAGAGCACTGCTAAGCATTTTAAAGAGATGTTTCAAACTAATGTGTGAGGGTAAATGAAACACACTCTTTAAAGGAGCTTGGACCTTTTTTTTGAATGCTTCTCTAGCTATCTGGATGTATAAGGTACTATGCATTCTCTAACTTGCTCTTCTTCAAATTGAGATGTTTGCGTTAGTTTCAGGTGTGAGTGATTTCTGAATAATTTAGATTGTGGGAATTTAAATTAAAAAAAGAACTATTCAATAACACTGCCAGGAACCACATTCCTTTAAGAATTTTTTGGAACAATAGAATAAGGTAATTTCAGAATAAAAATGGTACCTCCCTCCCTGCCTCCCTCCACAAATAGAAGTACAGTATTTTTAGAATTACAGATTTCTGAGTTTCTGCCTTTTCAGTTCAATTATTTTCATTTGGAAAACCATTATGTCTTTTAGATAATATTAACTACATTTTTAGTGATACTGTAGTACCGATATGGGTTCATTTACATTGTAAGAATTTTAGTAAGCAGTACAAAAACAAAACTGTTGAAGCCAACATACCATAATAAAAAAAATCCTATTCATTGGCAACTCATTAAAAATAAGTTTACTTTTGAGGAGGATATAATTTTGCTTCCCAAAAACATTTAGTAAATTCCTCAGGACATTTTTGTGTCTCTTCAGCTTTTGAAGACAATATGGGTTAATGTTTTGTCTTTGGGTATAAATTGAGCCTTCTCCCTCCCCCCCCTTTTTTTTTAATATCTTGAAGTTAGTGTTGACTCATGGCAACTGCCTAGAATAGGGGTCCCCAACCCCTGGGCTATGGTCCACTTCTGGGCTGTGACCCATTTGGAGCAGAGCTGCAGAAGCGGTGGGAGAAAGTGCATGCATGCATCCCGACTTGCACAATATGCTCCGTTTGTGTGAGTGATGGTTGCATGTGACCGGCACTCACACAATTGGAACTGCATGTGGTCTTGCTGGCCACTAATGTGAAACCATTCCCTCCCCCTCTACTGCCAGTCTGCAAAGCCAGAAATGTTGGAGAATTCTGACCTAGAAAAATCCCTGAAGTTTTCTTGATATTTTTGGAAGTGGTTTACCATTACCTCCTTCCTAAGACTGAGAGAGAGTGACTGGCCCAAAGTTATCTACCTTAGTGCCTAAGGCAGGATTAGAATTCACAGTCTCTCAGGTTCTAACCTGGTGCCTTAATCACCACACCAAATTTACCTTCTAAGTTCAGCCTATTAGGTCTTAGTAATAAACATTCAATTTTAGTAATTATATATGGGACAATCTATTCTCTGCTGTTTTTCTCTGCATATTTTTTTTTTGCTTATAAATTTCAGAATTCAGACTTTATATCTCCTACAAGTATGCTAGATGTTTGCAAAAATATAATTCCTGTGAATATTAAAATGGAATAATAGATATAGCTATGTGTGCCATTGGTTTCAGTTGAAATATATTTTTAAAAATGCGCTTTATTTGAAATATGGAGTATCCTAAGGAAAACAACCTACTTAAAGTATTCATAATATGTAAGATGCTTAGTAAATCTCAGTGTTCACAGAAAACCTGAGTAAAATATGATTAATAGGTTAAATTCATATTAAGTGTATAAATATACATTAAATAGATGTATACATTCTGTTCTGTTACCTTCATGAATGGCCCTATCATGTCAAAATAATAAGATTCTTGTATTGTTTATTTATTGAACTGGAACAGACTTTTGGATGCATAAATAATTTTCTGCAATGATTTCTTTTTGGGCACACAGAGTTGACATGCTCTGTCAGTAGTAATCCAAAATTATAGCAAACAAGATGTTAATTTCCATACACAATCTATGTATATTCCACTTAGAAAATGCTATTGTTTTAGGAACCAACAATAAAAAGGAATAATGATTGTGTTATCCTCAGAAGAGCTGTCAATGAAAGATGTAATGGGGATTTAAGAATCTGGAAATGGCCAACTAATTTATGTGAATCTATTTTACTTTAAGTAAAAGGCAAAGCTCTATTCCGTCTGCACTGCATATTGCAGAGCACAAGCTGTCTATAGAAAACCAGGTGGCTGCATATGGATAGTCCCTTGATATCATTCACTTGCTGTGTAATCTTATTATGCAAAGTTCTAATCTTCACCTAGAATGAATGCCTCTGGGTCAGAATATAGTCATATCAGGGTTTTTAAGGTCATGTTTTGTGATCCTTAGCTTATTCTTCTAAGTAGGACTGGGAATTAAAGGGTATTCCCCAGACACTAGCCGAAATAGACAGCAGAATCTGCTGCCTTTTTGGAAGACAGGACCAACATGAGGTCCCTGGTAGGATTAAACTAGATTTGTAGCTGTAGGATTTTTTAACAGATGTATTATTGGACAGGGAATAGGGGCCACCAGCACAGCGAAATTGGATCACGATTGACATTCTCAGGGAGTCTGCTGGCTGCTAAAATAGCAGCTGCATGTGGATTTGACTTCTTTCAGGTGAAGCGACTTCCAGTCATTTGGAAAGGATGGGATGAAAAGGAACCTTGGTGATAATTTTGATGTCTGCAAGATTTAGTACCAGTGTAATGAGATTATCGCTAACACCTTCACTGCAGAAAAAGCCACCTGGCGTTATAACTGGCAGCAACTCTGAACTAATCCTTTCCCATCTCTTGGATGTAATTCATGGAGTTCACAGCGATTTTTCTCCTAGCTGTGATTAATTTTATAAACCGGGGGTGGTAGTGTTTGTGAATTAGGTAATGAAGAAGCACAAAGATACAATTTTATGTTATATTGCTCCAGAATTACAATGTAGCTAAAATATGTGTTGTACAGCAAACCCTTAACATTTTGAGAATACTTTTCCTTAAGTATTTTTATCTATGTGATAAAGACAGGACAATGAGATAGAACGTAACAAAAAATTGTCCTTAATATTTTTTAATTACCAAGGATTTCAGTTATAGGGAAAAAGATATTTGAATATACACATTGCCATATTGCACAATTATTCTCAGAGATGAGAACAGTTATGTGGTATGGAGATTATAGTGAATGTGTCATTTGAATGGCATTTCAACACAAATTAAACTTGTGAATTAATGTGAACTCATATCTGAGTAGTCCAGACATATTTTTGGATTTTTTTTATGCCAATTTATTTTGTAGAAGGCACCTAATAAGTGTATTAGGCTATCTGTAAATAGGTGATTTATTGTTCCGTTAATAAATTAATACAGTTTTATAATAAGAGTATATGGAGACTTTTACAGGAAAATGTTAACATTGGTTTGCTAATTTAAACCCATAAGTACTGTAGTTAAAACAGTTTATCTTAATTCAGTTTGTTTAGAACCCCAAAGCTTTTTTCAGTTCTTAGGGTACTCCATTGAAAGAGTTCAAATTATGCAGCACAACACTTCTTTTTGCATAGCTGACTTGATTTTCTGATGCATTAGTGTGAACATTTAATGCTACACAATTTTTTCTTGAATGGTAAAAAAAGAATTCAATTACATTGATAAGTTAATTTATACTACTTAAAAGAGTTCTAACTACAACAGTTACTGTATATGAAAGCTGATATGAGTGTTTTTATTCTAGAAGATTTCCCAGCTTTTTGAAGCAGATTTGAAAAGTGAACTAAAAGGTGTCCATCTGATTATTCAAGCTTCTGATGCTTGTGCAGAACTAGTTTTACTGACTTTATGGTCCTTTGCATGGAATTTTCTTCATAACAGTACAAAATGTTTTTTTCACTACTTTCTTCCAGGACTATAAAAAAAAAATCCCAATCTAGCATATAGTCCTCGTAATTTCTCATGCATGTACTAACAAGATCTCACTGTATTTCAGTAACATACAAACACTCTTCTTTCCTGTGATTTTCCATCTTCAACAGATATAATAAATTCATTGCTCTTTTCATTCTTCTATTTGGAGATTTCTGAAATTTTGAGAGATTAAGAACACAAACACACATACACATCACATAATTAAATTGTGGAATTCTTTGCTAATATGAAGAACAGTTACAGGAACTGGGCTTGGCTAGTATAGTGAAGAGAAGGACCGGGGAGACATGACAGCAGTGTTCCAATATTTGAGGGGCTACCACAGAGAGGAGGGGGTCAAGCTATTTTCTAAAGCACCAGAAGGCCAGATAAGGAATAATGGATGGAAACTGAACAAGGAGAGATTTAACCTGGAAATAAGGAGAAATTTTCTGACAATGACAACAATCAACCAATGGAACAGCTTGCCTTCGGAAGTTGTGGGAGCTTCATGACTTGAGACTTTCAAGAAGAGATTGGACTGCTATTTGTCAGAAATGGTGTAGGGTCTCCTGCTTGGGCGAGGGATTGGACTAGATCAGGGGTCACCAATCTTTTGGACCTCAGGGACCACCAAACTCATAATTTTAAATCCCAGGGATCACTAATACGAATTTTGATTGATGGCGGCTTGCTGACGTTGGTGGGAGAGGGAGGGAGGGAGGGGGAGAGGGGGGGAGATATCTGATCTAACCTCCCTTCCTCCTCTCTCTCTCTCACACACACACAGAGGCAGGGGTGGGATTCAAATTTCTTAACCAGTTCTGTGGGTGTGTCTTGGTAGTCATGTGATTAGCTGGGCATGGCTTGTATGTAAATACTATAAATATTTATGTAAATATTGACTTTTTTTATTAAAAAAGAGCAACTTTTACCCAAAATCAGGCAAAGCAGACAGGCAGATTGAGTTCACAGAATCAGATTCACTCAGATCTATCTTTCTGCCATTGACTACTTGAGTCTGCACTGAATAATAGAAGCTTCAGTCCTTAAAAGCAGAGCCAAAGATCTAAAGATTAGGTAGAAAGCAAGAAATCCAGTGGTTTCCTGCTTTCTAGCTAATTAAATCTCCAGGCACAGCAGAACAGCTGATGGTTGAGAAAAAAAAAGAAAAAATAGCAATTTAGCAGGCAAGTTTGCCAGGTAAGGAGTGAGTGGGCGGGGAGGGTTCCCGCGGGTCATGTGGGCAGCACAGCCTTGTGTTCTCACGCAGCCTGGATTAATTGCTCTGAGGGTGACACTTCTCTGCAGACCACCAAAATTTTCTTGCTGCCACTGGCGACCACTAGACTAGATGACCTGTTACAAGGTCCCTTCCAACTCTGTTAATCTGTAATCTGTAATAGTTGTAATATGTAATGTTATATGGGAATGATCTTGGAAGATGGAGGGAAGAAATGCTATCCAGGAGCAGAGAAAGAAACTCAGAAAGGACAATCTCTAATTTAATGTAAAAAGGGATGGCAGGAGATTTATACTTGCAAGATTCTATTAGTGTACATTACAATAAAGTAGAATTAGCTTATCTAGTCTGTCTTCTGTCTGATCATTTGAGAAGGCTAACACAATAGCATTGAACAGGTTTTTAGTACCTAGTACTATTTACTAATTCCTAAATCATAATATACCTTAATAGAGGTTTCTAAGAAGCATCAATGGATGGAAGCTATTGCTTTCTGATCCAGGCTTTTGAGTTTCAAATCCATTTAATCAGCATTCTTTGACACTATTATTGACTGGCACGGTCTATATAATATGAAGGCACATTAATGTAAAACAATGTCTTCAATTTCCAGCCTTGTAAGCAGTCCCAAAGGGATAAAGAATAATAGCCAAAGGGGGGAGGAGAAAAAACCCATCAAAAAATAGTCAAAGGAAGCAAAGAAAATACAAAACAAATTTTGATGGAAATAAACATTGATTTGACAATAGATGAAAAAGGCTAAACAAGAAGCCTTCCACAGAATGGCTGGAATTAAAAGTTGAAAATAATATATTAGAGATTGGTATGGAAATAGTAGTGATATTTAGAAGACTGGTATTGAAATGCAAATTACAAATATTTGTCTATTTGAAGAATACAATTATTCCCCTATACAAAGGAACAGGTATCGAGAATGAATGCAAGAGGTTAGTTTGTTAATTGCGCTTGGGGAAGCTATCTGAGGAGCTTTTAATTGCATAGGCATGAGTGGAAAGTAAAATGTAGACATTTCAATATTTATGAATGTATAGATAGTTCCCCCCTCCTCAGGTAGTCACTAATAAATGTATTGATGTAAGAAAGAAAGCTTATTGTTGTTTATATATAATTTATAATGAAATGAACAGACATCTTGTATTTATCTGAAGTTCAGAGTTGGTTGGTAGATGCAATGGGAATAATATATGTGTTAGAATAAATAGTTCAACATTGGTATAGGGATTAAAATAAAAGATTTATGATGTATGTAAGTTAAATGTTTAAGGAAATTTGTTGGGACACTAGAGTTGTATATGTACTATTTAATATAACAATTTATCTAGCTACTGATCTCACAGTTGTAGTACAGCATTCTGTGTATGATTAAACCAAACAAAAACCTCAGCAACAATTAATAAAATAGTGGCTAAGGACAAACCCAACTCAGATTATAATAAGCAGAAATCACATTGATAGCTTGACCTTGACCATACCCATGTCTTTAAAGACTTCATAAAATGCTGTAGGATTGATGCCTCATAAATCTTATGATATATGATACTCCAGAAAGCAGACACTATTTTAGAGCAGGCACAGTTTCTGGATCCACTTCTTACTCTTTTTCTGAAGTTTGTATAATGTTGATTATCCCGAAAAGGAGTAGCTCAGTATGTGTGCATATGTTTTTTAAAATAGAAAATAAAGAACTGGGACTATACAAGAAAATGAGATTTTTTTTAAAAAAAAAAACAGGTGGTCCTTGACATATAGCAGTTCATTTAGTAATCATTCAAAGTTACAACAACACTGAAAACAGTGACTTAGGTCACCTGATTTCCTTTTACTGCTAACTCTCCAAATAATTGCTTTCTCCAGTGAATTCCCTGCATGACATGACCAAAATAATTGAGATGCAGTTTTTTGGTTTTTTTTTTTCATCCAGAGACATGTCTCTAGTGTTATGTACTCCAGTACTTGTTGGTCATTTTTGCTGTCCAGGGAATACATGGGAGCTTTCTCCAGAACCACAGCTCAAATGAGTCAATTTTCTTTCTGTCTTGCTTTTTTAAAGTCCAACTTTCACAACCATAAATAGCTGAGGGGAACACATTAGAGTGGACTAATCTACATTTGGTTGCTCATTGCTTTTCAATTCATTGACAGTCGAAAAGCTTTCCACTGCTCTAGCAAGTTTCTTGCTTTCAAGAAACACCAGTCCATTTGTTTTCCTAGTATCTTGTCCTGAATAATACAGTGAAATCCTCAGATTGGAAAAAGTCATTGTCTGACCAGTGTAGCACACTGACATACAGGAAATTAATTTCCAACCTGATCATTTCTCATTTGACAATATCTAATTTACCCTGACTCATTCCATGTGGTCATCCAGTGTATCTCTGTAGAATAGAGATATTTGCTTATGCCACTGGCTGCTCAACAACTAGGATTCCTATTGTCCTACCATTGGGCACCTTACCTGACATGGTTGAGACCCTTTCCATAACATTTTGTTGGCAATTTTTTTGCATATTAGGTTGTCAGGTTTTTCTCCAACCCTGTGACAGCTGCCAGGGACAGCAACTGATGTGGTTCTTGTTAATCTGGGCAAAGTCCAATCTGATATAGGATTGTTTCTCCCATGAGTTGCTCAGAGCATCCAGTAGTGGGAGGTGCTTCAGTCTCTGCTTGTCTCGGCTGGGCTTAATTTGCGGAACGCTCCTCTTCCTCCACGGGACTCCTCCCCAGTGTTCTCCAGTTTTGGCTCAGCCTCATGAGAGATAGGCAGTGCTTTTCATTACTCCTTGGCTGAAACAGGAGGATTCTTGTTCAGGTTTGGAGACAGACAATTTTGTCTTCTAACAATTGCTCTTCCACCTACCGACGATGCCTTTGCCAACTGGCCATCGGGGATTGCATTATCAAGAAGTGCTTCTTGCATTCCTAAGTGCAGGGAGGCTTCGATTTCATTACGCCCTCCCCGCTAGCCCTCCCCTTGCCATTGCGATAGCCACACCGTTTTAACATACAAACTGTGTGGCTCTTCTCTCTCGCTCTCTCCCGAGTCGTATTGAAGTTTTCCCCCCCAGAACGCCGTTTAGGAGTGGAGGTGTAATCGCCTGGTTATTTTCACCCCTCCCAGCTGGTTAAGCCCTAAGGGAAAGCTGTTGAAGCTTATCCCTTTTTACGGTGGGAGATTGCTGCTGGCGTGCACGCCACAAATAACGGCTGGTCGCCATTTTTGCTGTAAGGGGACCGCATGGCCGTGCTGAGTGCGAATTCAGTAGACTGTGTGAGGTAATCTTTATTCCAGATTAAGAGGTTTTTTACACAAAATACCCCAAGGAATCATCACAACCTCGTTTCTAACCTTATTCGAGGCCATTGTTAATTCTTGTTGTTGGCTTAACCCTTACAGTTCTCCCTGCCAGCGGCACAATAGCGAGCACCTAGGCCAGCGTCCACCTGTGCAGGGAAGCTGTTGAAGGCCCATGAGTGATCATTTGGCCTGCTAGGCGTTCTCAATTTGGCTGATTGGGACATCCAAATTTGATATATATTTGCATACTTAAATGCTCTGATAATATTAATAATAACTATAATAATTCCAATATAATCATAATAATCATACCAATATAATACTAGCAATATCATAACAATAAATTATTATTGTTGAGATATGACTCAATTTTGAAACAGATATTCATATTTATATATATATAAAAAGGGGATTCAATTTCAGGGCACCCTGTCCATCCTTGGCCAGGTCCCTGGGCGCACCAACTGCCTGCACAATATAGCATTAAATAATGAGCGTACTGTTAATTCTATAATCAAAATGGCAGGGGATAGTTGTTCACACACCTCAACTTCAAGGGGCAAGTCTAATCTCAACACAATCCTAAGCAAAAAAAAAAGGGACTTCTAAGGCATCAGAAAAAGACGCCAACAGGTGCCACAAGGCACTGGAAAAACAAATAGATAAGTGCACACGGGAGGCACACAGGACCTCTCAAGCTTCCTCAACCCACAGTCCAGAGCCGTCCTCCTCTTCCCCCTCTCCTCCCCCCCAGATCTCTCCCTCTCATCCAGGTGCAGCGTGGCCCCCCAGAGTCAACAGGCCCAGTCAACTCAATCACCAACCATGCAAAGGATACCCAAAGTGACGTTCACACTAACAGCTGCCGGGCTTCGACAGGAACAATCTCTTCCAGATGAAGTGCCAGAGCGAATGAAGACTTGGATGGAGATGGGAATTGCAGCAGGCTTGCAGCATGAGGTTCTGACCAGGGATTATTCTGCACCCGCTGAGTAAGATTCGCAATCAGTTCGATCATTGACCAGGTCGGAGCAACACTATACCCAGGTACAGTTTCAAGGAGGTATGCTCCTCCAGGAGCCGCAGGAGGAGGAGCAGGGGGAGGCGGCAGAAGAGGTGGAACACACTGAGCAGATGGAACAGAGTGAATCAGAATCAATAAATGATACTGACTCAGCCATGTCAGAAGCAGATCCCTTAGAAAGGGAGATGTCTCAGAATGAGGCCTTGTTCCCGACCAACCTTATTCTGGCCACAACTTTTCAAATCTCTCTTGTTTAAGGACAAAAACACTGCATGCCTGGACAAGCCGGCCCCTTCTACCATTCCAACCCCGTCAGAGGAGGGACCAGAGGATCTCATCTTCAACCAACCTGTAGTTGAGGTAGACGTGATTCCAGTCCCTCATGTTTGCAGACCTGGTACAAAAACAGTGGGCTTCTGCAGCAGTGTACCTGGCTCCCACAGGTTACGATAGGAAATTCTTTAATTTGGCCCCAGATTTCTTAAAATTGTTGAATACTCCCAAGGTAGACGAACCCATTGTGAGATTAGCATCCTCGTCCTCCATTCCCAGTGAGGCGCTGGAGGCATTAAAGCTGGAGGAAAAACAGGCCGAGCTAGCCCTACGCAGGGTCCATCAGTCTGATGCATGGGCCATCAGAGCGGCCATGGCCGCTTCCTTCTTTTTCCCTTAGATGGCTCTGGCTATTACGGGAGCATGTCCCCAATTCTAACATTAGAGTACACCAAGACATTGCAAAGCTTATAGCAGTTGCTGAATTCTCAGCTGACACAACCTTTCATGCAGTTAAGTTTTCAGCCAGAGCCATTACTTCACGTCATAGCGCGACACTTGCTATGGTTAAAGAATTGGCAAGCAGATATTAAGCATAAATGCAAGCTCGCTTCATTTCCTCTTGCAGGAGACAGACTGTTTGGCCCTTCCCTCGATCTGCTACTTATCGAGACTCGAAACAAAAAGAAAATTTTACCTTCCTTTTTTTGGAAGTCAGACCCTAGAAACCCTCAGTCCTTTCGGAGGGGATCATTTTGGCCCTTTTATCAGAGTCCATTCTCAACCAGATACCAGAGACGCCCACCTTTCCCACCAGGGAAACAGCCAGAGAGATCAGACTTTGGGGATAGGAACTGAAGGGGTGGCCAATCCAAGAGATCCTTCCGAGGAGTGGGAAATAAGTCTTTCTAGCATCCAAGATAACCCCATGGACCCGGCTCCCATTGGCGGCCGCCTTAAATTATTTGCGGACCAATGGGACTCCTCAACATCTGATTCCTGGGTCAGAGACACAGTCAGATTCGGCCTTGCGCAGGAGTTTCAGTCCGCTCCCCCAGACTTCTTTATGTCGTGCCCTCTTTCCAGAGATCCAGTTAAACGAAATCTTACAGAAACAGTATTCAGCACCTGCTGGACATATGAGCCATCCAATCAGTAGCTACCGACCAATGAGGGCGAGGTTTCTATTCACATCTTTTTGTTGTTCCCAAAAGTTCAGGGGGGTGGAGAGCAATCTTGGATTTGAAACGTCTTAAATCAGTTTTTGATATATCACAAATTTAAAATGCACACCCTACAATCTATCTTACTTGGTATCAGAAAAGGTGACGTCCTTACATCCATAGATCTGATGGAGGCGTACTTACATATTCCCATTCAGCCTTCCCACTATAATTTTTTACAATTCTGTTATAATAATCTCCATTTTGAATATGTGGCTCTTCCTTTCGGACTAGCATTTGCCCCCAGGACCTTCACAAAGGTTCTCGCAGCCCTCGCTGCTCATCTCCAGCGTGTCCCCATACGACGCAGTGTTACCTCGATGATATCTTAATTTTGTCATCTTCTGTTCATCAAGCAGTCATAGATACTCAGACTACATTACAATCCCTACAACTACAAGGGTTCTCAATCAACTGGGAAAAGTCATTGAACACCTTTAATCCATCTGGGGGCAGTCATAGATACAGTGGAAGGCAAAGTTTTCCTGTCACCAGATAGACAAAACAGCATTCATCAATTAGTTGAGATCAGGGTTCATAAGAGGATGTCCCTAGCTGATCTATCAAAATTGTTAGGCAAGATGATCTCATGTATATTATTCCTTGGGCCTGGCTCCACACTAGAGCCCTCCAGTGGTTCCTGCTCCCGTACCAGCGATCTGGCCGAAGCAAATCCAAATACAAGGTCAAAGTTCCATCACAGGTCCTCATATCTCTCCTCTGGTGGACCAGACCAGCCAAAAACAAAGGTTGTCTATTCAAAGAGCCCCGCAGACTTACCATCACCACTGATGCCAGCCTGTTTGGATGGGGAGCTCACTTTCAATCAATCATAGCCCAAGGCTGCTGGTCCCCCATTGAACAGTCGTGTAGCATAAACTGGCTGGAGCTTCAAGCAGTATACCTGACTCTCCGCAGTTTCCTTCCACAGGACGCAATCAACACATATTAATATTGACCGACAATGTAACCGCAAAAGTTCACATAAATAAACAGGGGAACTCAATCGAAACACCTCATGCGAGAAACGGAGCATTTGTGTCGTTGGGCAGAGAGCAACCTGATTTCCATCAGAGCAGAACACATTTCAGAACTGTCAAGTACACAGACAGATTGGCTAAGCAGAGCCATGATAGATCAAATGGAGTGGCACCTCCATCCGACCCTCTTTCAAGAGGCGGTCAGAACATTTGGGCAGCCAGTGGTAGACCTGTTTGCTTCTCCTTCAACGCTCAGCTCCCGAGATTTCTTTCCAGATACCCCTCGCAAGGAGCAGAGAATTTCAATGCTCTCCATTGCCATTGGCCCCCGGGACTTCTGTACACATTCCCACCACTTCCACTGATCCCCAAGGTTGTCCAGAAGCTGTTTGACGATAGGGTGGAGCTGCTTCTGGTCGCTCCCTACTAGCCCAGACGGCCATGGTGTGCAGACCTCCGCAGTCTATCTGTATTACCACCATGGAGAATTCCGCCAGGCAGGGTCTTGTTAACCCAGGGACACCTTCAACATCTGGACCCTCAGTGGTTGCACCTGACCATCTGGAGGTTAAGCAGAGTCATCTGAAGAGCAAAAAGTTTTCCAACAGAGTTATCGCCACCACCCAAGCTGCCAGATGCCCCTCAACAACTCGCATCTACAATGCCACATGGTCTAGTTTCTGCAAATGGTGTACCAAGTCTCAAATTGATCCCACTTCTCCATCTGTGGCTGAAATCCTAGAGTTCTTACAAGAGGGGTTTGACGGGATTATCAACTAATACGTTGAAAAGACAAGTGGTGGTCTTGGTGTCAGTCGTCACTTATGAAGGTCTCCTATCCACGCATACAGTGTTTCCTTTGAGGAGCCACAAACTTATGCCTGCCAACGGTTCACCGTTATCCCACTTGGGACCTTAACAGGATCCTTCTTGCACTCACTAAGTGCCCTTTCGAACCTTTGCAATCGTCAAGTCTCCAATTTCTGACTTATAGTTTTTCTCGTAGCGATCACCTCTGCTCATTGTATTTTGGAACTGGCAGCCTTGTCGATCAGACAAGATCTTTGCGTCTTCCATTCCGATCGGGTCGTCCTTCGTCCTGATCCTACGTTCATACCCAAAGTTAATTCAGCCTTTCACAGGGCACAAGAACTGATATTTCCTAATTTTTGTCCCAGACCATCCCAAGGGTTGGAACGACAGTGGCATCGGCTGGATGTGAGGCGAGCATTGCGGATACATATTCACTGCACAGTGTCTTTCAGAAAAACGGAAGCTTTATTTGTGTCCTTTCAGCCCAACACTCAGGGATGCAAGGTCTCATCCTCCACAATAGGCTGTTGGCTATGGGCCACAATAGTGAAGATGTATCAGACTCAGTCACTACAAGTGCCCAGGGCCATAACAGCTCATTCAACAAGGAGCGCCGCAACATCGGCAGCATGGGCCATGCAGGCACCAATCACTGATATCTGTTGAGCCGCAACCTGGGTCTCTCCATCGCCTTTCATTAGGCATTATAAAATAGATGTGTTTGCATCAGCTGAGGCGTCCTTTGGCAGAAGGGTTCTGTGATGGGTCCACAGGGACCAGAAGGGGGTTCCAAGACAGACGGAGTCCCTCCCGTAGGACAGGCCAAGTTTTGGTATGTCCCACTACTGGATGATCTGAGAAGCTCCTGGGAGAAAGGGCGTTGGTACTTACCTGACATGCCCGTTCTCTTTGAGCTGCAAAGAGCATCCAGCCCCACCCTCTTTCTGTCTGGTGGGATCCTCTTTCGGCCAACAAATTTTAGCGTATTAAGGGCGAGGGTGTTTGTTTCTCTCATCTTCGCCAAAACTGGGGAACGCTGGGGAGGAGTCCTGTGGAGGAGGAGCGTTCCACAAATTAAGCCCAGCCTAGACAAGCAGGGACTGAAGCACTTCCCACTACTGGATGCTCTTTGCAGCTCAAAGAGAACGGATGTGTCAGGTAAGTATCAACGCCCTTTTTCTGTTGTCTCATTATGCTAATGAGTTTGTGGATATTCTTAGTCTGGCTGTCCAGTTGAGACCTGTCTAGCTTGAGTGACCCTTGTGGTATACTATCTTGTGGTATACCTCCAGCATAGCTGCCAACCTTAACAGAACACACAAGCCAAGGGGTATCCATATAAAGGAGACAAATAAATAAGTAAATAAATCAATTAAAGGAAAACTGTAGCATTATATCTGCCAATAGTTAAATTTATTGTGTTTCATTCCAACTATCCTGTGTTAATAATTGATCTGACAATTTTTCTCTTATTCTGAAAAAAATTGTTTAAACTGAATATGTTAGTCATTTCACACTAAAGGTTTCATTCATACTTATCCTGGTTTGATGTGATTACTGAATAAACTATGAATATGATTAATACTATATCATACTATGATGAAAAATATTCTAGTCATTTGATGGAATCATACTTTAATATGAAAAAAAAATACTACCTATAAACCAAAAGAAAAACAGTTGAATTTAAAACTAGATGTACTAAATTAATTTTTAAGGAACATTCACATAGTCACAGAGCTACTCAAAGGGCATAAAGCAAAAGTTAAAAATGCATAGTAATAAAAGAAGAGCCAACATGATAAAACAGTGTATGGTTACATCTTCATTCTAAAGACTCCTTCATAAAATAGATTAGGAGTAGAGTAGTTAAAATATTATTTGATCACTTAAGACTGAAATAACTATGTTGGCCCTTGTTTATATCTAGTGTTAGAATTTCTTTGCTCTTATAGATATTTAAATAGAATTTTATACATTTATTCTGGTCATTCCCCAGCACCACTAGATAAAAATGTGCTTAGAAATATCCTGTACAGTGAAAATGTTCAGTAACAGTGTTCACAAATGCCCAGTGATGGCAGTTGTGTTTTAAACATATCCATTCCCACTCCACATACCTTAGTTATGTCAAGACTGAGTTACTTTAAAAAAACTTTACATAACATTAACTTTAAAGAATGGTTGAAAGTTGAAAGTGATAAGATATATACACCCCTGATCTATTATCAGTATTATAAGTACTTTGCTATATGAAATACTAGCAGACACTTTCTTGTTGATTTTTCTCCAGTAAACACATTTTTATTTAGGCAAATTTGTCTACTATTGTAAAAATAGCAGTAATGGCATTTCTCTTTATATATATTTCCATTTTATTTATTTATTTTTATCTCACATTTATAAATAAAAGGGAACATACCTAATATTCCTTTGTCCTCCTATTTTTCTCACAACAACCCTGTGCAATAGATTGGCCTGACAGAGAGTGACTGACCCAAAGTCACCTAGCTGGTTTTTATGGGTAAGGCAGGCCTAGAACTCAGAGTTTCTAGGTTGATGCCTTAACCTCTGAAGTCTAGACCAACCTATTGTATTGTGATTGAATATACAGTAATTTATAATAGTCATATCTTAAGTGTTGCTTGAATAATATATATGATATATCTCCGCAAAAAAATAATTAGTGTGCTTTTCTTTAAATTAGGATCAACTGTACACCTATTATACTGTTATGTTGCAAGATGTAATTGGAAAGACTTTCCGACTTCTGGGGTATACTATTCAGTATGGGTGCATAGCCCATTGTGTTTTTGAATATCTTGGAGGAATTGTGATGGTAAGTTAAAAGAAGCTAATTCTGATGAAAACAAGTATACGTTAGCTTTCAATGTGTTACTCTAACATTAACATCTTTGTATCAATAATCTCAGCAGATGGCAGCATCTTTCTGATATGGCCTCAGCTCAGAAACTATAGATTAGCCTGCTTAAAAGTGAAATGAAAACTAGCTTAGTATGAAGACTTAGCCATATGGGAAGTTGAAAAAATATCCCCAAAGAACCAATAGAGGAGAATATTTCTCACGCTAGTTGAAATGAAGGGTCTTGGGTACTCTCTGAGCCTGTTTTCTTGCAGACGTTTCGTTATCAGAACTAGGTAACATCATCAATTGCAAGTAGGGACTGAGATTTGCTCTCATTTTATGTTCTAGCACAGGCCTGTCAAACTGGCGGCTCGCAGGCTGCATACAGCCTGCGGAGACCACGGTCACCCTGGCTCTATGAAGGCAAAAAACATCGTGTTACATCACAATACAGCCAGCAGTGCGATCAAGTTTGATACTCCTGTTCTAGCAGCTTGCCCTGTCGATGTTGGTGGGAGTGGTCTTGGTGGTTCTTTGATTGGGCTGTTTACTGTTAGTTTGTTTGGCAGTTCCTTGATATCTCTCACTCACTTGAGAGATGTAAGTGGTGAGAGGAAGAAGTAAAAGGGTTAATGATCATGGATTCGTGTTGAAGTAATATGTAGGTTAGAGAACGGTTTTCTTGTAGAGCTGTCAAAGCTCATTTCAGAGATTGTAAACTAGCCACTTCTCTAGTAAAAGTCCAAGAACTTTGGAATCAGAATCCATAAATACAAATATCTAACTTGTATACTTAAAAATACAAGCCCTATAAGCTTTTGCATTACAGTGGTACCTTGGTACTTGTTAATTGGTTCTGGGAGGCACAAGTACGAAAAATGAGTACCAAACACATTTTCCTATAAAGAATAATGTATTGGCCATGAGGCAACTGACACTGACAAGTTTTAGCTTGCACATTGAGTACCAAACAAACAAGTTCCAGGATATTTTTTTTTGTATCAAAATGCATTAAGTACCAAATTTGATGAGTTTAAAAGCAGTCAAAGTACCATTGTATATTGTTAGTAACATTAGTTTAAATTAATGTGATTGTTTTTTTGTTAGCTACTAACAAGTATATTTTGGAGTCTTTGAAATAATTTGGAAAACTTAACTTACTTTCTTCGTTTCTTTCTTTAGTGTACAGGACCTTCAATGGAGCCTACAATTCAAAATTCTGATATTGTATTTTCAGAAAATCTTAGCAGCCACTTTTATCGTATTCAGAAGTACGTTGCTCTATTTTTTTATAGTTTACCTGAATGCTTTGTATGCTTTTTGCTAAGGAACTTGTTGCTTCCTTTATCATTTTCTGTATTAGTATTATTCATACACTTTCAGATCTTCATTCTACAAAAATAAAAAGAGTTTATTTTTTATGGTTGATGGAAGCTTTCTTCACCATACTTTCATCGTGCTTATTTAAAGGTTATCTTGTCTTACTTTGTAATGGATAGCTTGAGATTATCATCAGGATGCAGTTATCGCCAGAAATGTAAATACCCTTTTTATGTTATCCAAATACTATTTTATTAGTAGTTTATGGAGTACTGAATGTGTGCATAATGCTGAACACTATGATAAAAATCTGGTTTGCATGCATTAAGCCAAACATTTACAATCAGATGCTTATTGCTGTTGGACAACAATTCAAACATAGCTTGTGTTGAATCACAAGACTTAAAAGTAACTATGAAAATGAAATAGTTACGTTTCCAGGTATAAGCTGATGTCCTAGAAGTCACTGGAGATTTGTTTGCATTTTAAGTAAAAGTTTCTTCTTGCCAAATTCTCCGTATGCTCATGGAATCAAAATTTTTATCTAGTACAGGTCCCCAACCCCCAGGTCACGACCCACTACTGGGCCAGGGCCTATTTGGAATGGGGCTACATGATTGGCTGGCCAGAGCTACGAGTTGATCTGTGGGCAGACACATGCTGGCCTCTCTCCCCCACTCCCCGAAGCCAGGCTGTCAAGCCACAAAGATTGGGGACCGTTGATCTAGTTTTTTGGTTGGCAGGTAAAAATAACTACTTTCCCATCTGTCCTCTAATACTGCAGCACTGGAATTCTCTTATTCTATAGACTAAAAGCAAAATAATCTGAAGTACCTGAAGGATGTGGACCTCATTAGAATAACCACATACCTGATTTGGGGTGGATTTTAAATTGTGTTTTTCACTTAACAAGTTGCTAGATGTTGACTTTTCCTTATGGCCTTTCTGTAGAGGTGATATTGTCATTGCAACAAATCCAGCTGACCCCAAAACAAATATATGTAAAAGAGTAATGGGCCTGGAAGGAGAAAAAGTCTGTACAAGCAATCCCTCAGATTTTATAAAGACCCACAGTTATGTAAGTATTAATTTTGCTTTCAAATCTTTCATGATTTGTAGTGGCGTTTTTGTTTTCATGCCTTTAATTAAATTTCATATACCATAAAGGAATTTCCTGCATTTTTCTCCCTATAGTTAGCCTTTTGCAAAGTTTCTTTTGAACCCTTCAGAAAAGAACTGAAGTACAATACAGAGACTGTAGTGAAAAGAAAAAAATGAACAGAAACAATCTTGCACCACTACTGTTTTGCACTAGTTACCATCTTAATGACAATATGAAACATCTTACTATATTAAGAGTTATATCTTTATGTCCTGGTTTCTTCATATGACAGATGTTTAACTTTTAAATTTTCCAGTCTCTTGAGTTATGTATAATGTTCACCTTTCACTTATGACCATCTAATTACTCATTAGCATTGAACTTTTTAGAAAAGTAAATGGAGTGGTTTTTGACATGAAATAATAGGCTGATCATTGGATGGGAATTGGGAACATTGTAGCCATCCAAATTCAATGAAGTAATTGGGCAGATTTAGTTGTAGTCATTCTTTTGTAAACCAGAAACTACGCAAAAAATTAAAGATTCATCTTCTGATTGCTGTTATTAATAGATGATTTATTGGAGGGTTTCCAAATGTAGTTTCCTGGTAGTGACATGAACAACTTGGCACTTTGCTGACAATGGCTGGATTTAATACATAGAACCTTGTATAAAACATTATTTGAGTGGACAGGATTGAAGGAATAATGTGGAGTACATGTGTAGCATGTTGTTCATTTTATAAATAAATATAAAGCAACATTTTACTGATGATCAGGTTTGAAAAACACATCTGTTCTTTTAAACCTTGTTTTAACCTCTTCCTTCTAATCATGAGTTTATTATTATTTTCTTTAATTATGGTGGACTTGTCTTTTTTTAACAGTTTCACCTGTATAACATACATTTGATGAAGTTAGTTCCCCAGACTTAAAAGTGTTTCTTGTTCTTCTACATACAACTTTTCTATAAAATATGACTATTTGGTTTTTAATATATAAATTTAATTTATATAAGTTTAAAACAGTTTTATTAAAACATTTGTAGACATAGGATTGAGAAGTATTTAATAGCAGAAGATGTTAAAACATACATCAAAAGTTCAGATAGCTTTACTCTAAATCAATTTAGATTAAATAAATTTAGATTTACTCTAAATCAAACAATATTTACATATTACACTCTGAATAGCAGGGTTCAGACATTAAATAAATTTTGGAATATTTTTGTTGTTTTATATTCTTTTGCTCTAAAGCTTACAGTCTGAAAATTGTGTTATGGTTGAGAACAGGTCTTATTCAAAAGTTTGTGATAACTATAGATTAATTAGCCTTTAGTAGTCAATATTTAATAGGATGTGGATAAATTGTTACTTTTATTTTGGAAAATAATCCAATTTAAATTGGAGCTGAAGCAAAATTTTAAAAAATTATCTCTTAAGAATCACGTGATAATCACAGTTCTTTAAATTTGCAAACAAAATATGTCCTTTCTCTAGGAATAAAACCTTCTAAATTCCAGGCAGTCCAATATGTGCACCTGCATCCTTCCCCTCACCTATGCCTTGTAAACAGTGAGTGAGTGGGTTCTTTTAAAAGGAGCTGTACAGGTAGTCCTTGACTTACAACCATTCATTTAGTGACTATTTGAAATTACAACAGCACTGAAAAAAGTGGCATATGACCATTTTTCACAGAATCTTAGGATTTAGGATTGGATCACAGAGCCACAATAAGCTAAGTGGTAGCAGACTATTATCTGCAAGTCTTAGACAGGATGAAGAATGGGTTGGGAGGAGAATGTGGAGAGTCTTATTTTTCCTGTCTTACACATCCCCAATGTTACATAGAGTGGCTGAAGAAGGGTGGCAGCTAAATGAATGGTACTGAATGAGACGATAGCTGAGCAGAGTGGGGAGAAAGCCTCAGAGAGCCAGAAGAATGACAATTTTGATGGCCAGAGAACTACTTCTGGAGGGCCTCCAAAAATATGAAAGCCAGAAGAGACCAGCATTGCAAACTATCCAAATGATCAGCTCCAAACAATATAGATATTGCCCCATATCTATAGGTGCAAAAAGAAATCCAGAGAGAAACCAGATCTGAGCAGTATTATACTTGACCACATCACCTTACAAGCAGTGGATCCTCGATGAATGGACAGGAATGAAATCAGACACATAAGACAAGTTTATACAGTGCTGTTTTATTACTATATAAGCTTAGTGCAAAATATATTTTCAAGATTTTGAAATTAATATAAGAAATACTCCTGTGGGAAAGTTTTGCTGATGGAAAATAAACAGATGGTTAGAAGGGGCTTTGAAAGTTGATTTGAGGGAACCAGAGACTTAAGTAAAATTAAATGAGAAACAATTCATTAATACAATGAAACAATACTATTTGACTGTAGAAGAAATTAATTATTAGTTATTTAGGAGCAATATACTCAGAAATTACTTGTTTTATACTATAATAGAGGATATAAAAGAACAACAGCTTCTATTGAATAAAAAAGAGGCCGTCTGATCTGAATGTGGATCTGAACTTTTTAAAAAGCCATATTATAAAAGTGACACAGAAAAGATGATATGATGGATTTACAATGTCTTAATAATTAAAGAGGATATAGAAATAATCAAGAAAATTATTTGGAAAGTTTTTTTTTTTAATTTTGGATTTACAAAAAGGATGGGTTAAATTACTGATCCTAAAAGGAGATAAAGAGAAAATGATAAGAAATCAACATATAGGATTTTGACAGGATTAAAGATCAAGCTTTTCAAAATTAAGCAGGACTATAAAGTGAAATTTGACGGGGATTAAAATATGTATTGGTATGTTGTTATTTCTGATAGCCATTAATGAGAATTTTTTTTGGACCAGGACCAAATGACAAGGTCTTAAACATCTGTTTATAAGTAGGAAGAGATTTATTTTATTTCTTAAAGAAAGTGATTGGATTATAAAACGGATTTCTTTGAAAGTTAAAATATGTATCTCACTATATCTGGTAGCTCTCAATAAACTTTTATTGATCAATACTGAAATATGCATTTTTACAATTTAATAAGGGAAGAAGAGATATTTTTTAACTGAAATATTAGAGAAGGCGTCACTGAAATGATTTATAGTTTTCTGGAGGGTGGAGGAGACATCATATATCTTTGCACCTTTTTATACTTTTCTGTTTCTAGTAATATTTGATCTTTGTATTTGTAAACTTTAATAAAATTATTTTGACTCTAGCTGTTCTGTTAACTCCAAAACTGAGCCAGTCCTTTATTCTTGTCCATTATTGTCCTAATGCTATCCATTGAATTCCTGGAGGCTGGTTGCCAGATACTGACATTTTCCCAACATGTTTAATGCTCTCTGGTTATGTTGGATATTGTATTTTGTCTTCATGATTTACTAATGCCTTTGTAATAATAAACCCCACCCCTTCTCACACACATCATCTGGCTTTTTAAAAGAAGGTTCTTCACACTATTAGGAATGTGTTAGTAGGGCTTCCAGCTGATTGCTAGTGTTTGAAGATTTTTTATTTTATAGACTTGTGTAAACTGCTTCATTTTTTTTTTTTAAAGGTAATGTGTTTTAAAGGTGGAGCAATATATTGGGGAGGATGTCTTTCCCTTGGGAGAACTGTGGATGAAGTTGGAGTTGGCATTTGAAACTGACTTGATGTTTTTCTCCAAGAAGGATGTAGGGAGTCAGTTCTTAAATATACTCCCATCTGAAAGCCTGCCCCTTAAGTTAATATTAATCATACTTCCCTTTTGCTTTTGAGAAATGTATAGTGTAGGGATATTTAAATACCTGAATCGCTATCTCAAAGCACTAACAGATGCATGCATTCCTGTTTAGAGGATAAAGGGAGTTTGGATTTGTGTCCTCCCCTTCCAACACTTCAGAAGAGCTGATGTTGTAACTATGTATCATTCATGTGTTTGCAACTATGTATCATTGCAACTATGTATCATTCATGCATTTGCAACATTGTATCATTCACATGTAATCATTAACTTCTGTCTCTTCAGTGACCTTTGCAAGGCACGTACAAGGGACAAGGAGCTAGATGGTTGTTAATAAGCTTATCCACACTGTAAATGATCTGACCGGTATGCAGCTTTGTAAACATGCACATCCTGATGAGATTATCATGTTTGACTTGAGCTTTGATTAAATCATTTTCTTGTAAAAAAGCACAATAAGAGCGTGTGCCAAGACATTCGGGGCGCGCTCATCAAGAGGAAACCTCACTTCCTGCCGTTTCTCTTCCCTTCACTCCCTATCATGAGCCGCCCATCAGATGCGGGATGGCAGATACCGCAAGCTAGTTTGTCACCTTTTTGTCTCTCGTTCTGCCTACCACTCAACAACCCACTCCTCACTCTGCCTTGTCTTGCCATGATGCAATGTGCGCATGACTCCCCCCGCCCCGTGCATACACATGACCCCCTGCATGTGCACCTCAAGCCTCTACATGTGACCTCCCCGTACCGCACGCCTCTGCGCATGTGCATGCAACCCCCCGCATGCCACACGCATCTCCTATGCATGTGTCTCCTCCCAGATATCCAACAATCAGCTGGCTGGCAGGGGTGCTCATGCATGCACAGTGGGGCTCTTCCTGGTGACTTCTCGTGTGCTGGCATAAGTGGCTCTGTGTGCCACTTGTTAGGGATACACCCTAGCAGAAATCTGCACGGCAGTCAGGCAGGCAGGCAAATATGTGAGATAAACGTTTTGTAGCTTACACTCAGTAAAACAGATACAATGTACTAGTTAAATAGTTTATTCCAGTAAGTGTTTTTAGCATAGTCAAAACAGTCCATATATCATTCACTATTTCAGTCTTTCCGGGGATTATTCAGTTGCAAAGTCCAGTGTCGAAAAAGAGGTCAGTAAACTTACAAATATCAGTCCAGTAATAAATCTCCTCACAGTTGAGATATAAAAAAGTCAAACCTCCTTTCTTCCTTCAGCAACAGAAGCAGGGAACACGCAGTCATCAATCCATCATAGTCAGCAAGCAATCCAGTAAGTCAGCAACCAATCAAGTTCTTTTGCTCCCTCTTATGGCAGTTTTACAACCGCACCCAAAATTACATGCTTTGCTGTTTAAAGTGACACACACATAAACTCATTATCATAGTTTATATATATTATTTTACCCAAACTACGTTAGGTAACCTTGTTATTCCTAACACCACTTCCAGCACTCATGCCATAGGTTTGCCATCGCGGTTCTAGTACTTGTTTTCTCTAGTTTCAAACCACTTAGCTGTTCCATCCCCACCAAATTTTCCTTTTTTCCTCTTACTCAGTCCAGTTCTTCTCACTTTGCCAACCTAAATTTCCCTTCCATGTTTCACCTCTTCCTTTCATTTTGGTCCTGCTCTCTGGGACAAGGAGGAATCATTTTTTTTTTATTCATTTATTTTAGAAGTTAATCTCTGAGTTCTAAAATGTTTACCTTCACAATTGGCTTGGAGTTATTTCAGTATAAGTCCAGGAACTGTTCTATTTACTACAGCTGTTGTGTTAGTATGATTGATATAAAGGAGTTTTTTTATGGCTGAATCCCTAGCATGTTGTTCATATGCGGTCCATATTAAAAGGTTTCTGTCACATTGTAAGGTCACTTATTAATTTTTAAATTATGAGGACTTGCTGGTTTGTGATGGTCATTAATACAATATTATGTGTTGTGAATCCTGCTTGCACATAGAATGAATGGTGATATTAATTAGAACTTTGACAAGTTCTCTCTGATAAAATGATGAGATTATTCGTAATTGATGTCACAATCAATTACCATTTAGTTCATCAGAAGCTTACTAACTGGTCTAGCCTTAGTGCTGGCCTCAGGATGTGATGAGTGTGTGGCTGCCCTGCTAATGCTATTACTATGACAGTAGAGCAAGATTTTCAGTCAACAACCTAAATTAACTCTTTTAAAGTCTATTAAAGAAATGAATGTCATACCGGTCCAACCTAACATCTCCATTTGGAGATTTTTGTCTGTGTTGCAGTGCTTTGGGGAGCCTATGACAGAGTATTTATTGGATTTCCTCCCCCTGAATGTAAAAGTGTAAAATTATTCATTTGCTGCAATTGTATAAAGTATGAAACTAGACTGTATTAATTGCACTGCTTTTCACCTACATATTTGTTCTTTAATTTTAATATTTCTCAGGTACCTAAAGGACATGTTTGGTTAGAAGGTGATAATCTCAGGAATTCTACAGATTCCAGGTGTTATGGTCCTGTTCCATATGGATTGATAAGAGGACGGATTTGCTTTAAGGTATATTCCTGCAATCTAAAATGTGTTAATTTAACAGTTGTTATAGTCTTTGGGCTTAAGCTATGACAATGAGACATGTTCATTAGCTAGTGAAACACAGGGACCAAGGTGTTAAAATGTTACAAAGAACATGATCTTCTTAAACGAGATTGTGTTTAAGCCTTTACACAGTATTAGTTACGTATCTACCTATATAAAAATATGGATGCGGGTACACACCCATATACGTACACATACACACCATCTCTCCGTCTCTCAACAATTGGTTTGATTTTCTCTTTTCACTATAAAAACAATATGTTAAACCATCATTTTTTATTTTGCAACAAATACAACAATGCTAAAATATACTAGTTTGGACCCAACAATTCACACAATAAGGCTTTCCTTCCTGCTTCCCAAATATTACAATGTCTTCCTTGGTAGCAGCATATGATGTGATATATAGAAACCTGCCTTATGCACACTTGGAAGGTTTTTTCACTTCCACAACAGGTACTAAAATACCACTCATTCCACACCTTCAGCGGCTCCATTGCTTGCTTCTCTTCAGTTATTCCTATGCTGACTACCTTTTTCTTTAACCAGTTATTGATTCCTAAGAGAACCTGAACTCTTAATTCCTTGTTTACTTAGTTGATTCAGAAATCCTCAGTGAGGGATTTGCTAAAAGCTTTTCAGAAATCGAAGTATAAAATCTTCCAGATCAATATTTACATGTTCACAGTGTCAAATAACATAAATGGCTGTAGAATAAGGCTTTTCCGTATAGAAGCCCTCCCTCTCTTCTTCAATATTAGGTGTAATATGCTTTTAGTGTGATGGAACATTTTATAAAAATGTTTTTATGCCATTCCCCCCTAAATAGAAGACTTTAATGATATATATTTAAAAATTATTTCAGCTTCTTGCCTCATTCTGGGTATGTTTGATCTGCATTGTTTCTTATACAATTTAGTTTGCTGGTTAACTCATATCTCATAATATTTATTCCTAATTCACCTATTTTGTTTAGATGAGTGTCTGCCTAAAGATACCAATGATTTTTTGATGCATGCAGAAAGAGAATAGTCATATTCTCATGTTCCACCTTAATAGTCATATATACATATATACATCTTAAAAGTAATGATAATTGGTCATACATTCACATTATCTGAAATGAGTGGCCCATAAGGTTTTTCCATGGACCGGAGGGGGGATCGTGTTGCATGCTGTTCAGTTCCTGTAGATGGGGCTTCGCTTGCTTGCACGGCCCAGTTTCTGGCATGCCGGTCCATGGACTAGGGGATGGGGATCCATCTTAATTAAAATATTTAGCCTTACAGAAAAAACGTGAGAAAAATAAACCAATATAAACATTCTAATTTTCTGAACTATCGTATAATGTATCACCTGAAATCTTGATCAATCACCATGGAGTGTATTTTTGCCATGCCGTGTATCCAGAGAAGCAGTAGGCAGAGATTGGAACTACAAATCAGTCCAGATAATTCCAAATACTTTATTAAATAAACATATTTCATTCTAGAAATTCTCCCAACACTGTAGTTTAAGTGAAGAGCATATGTAAGTCTTACCTGAGCTACTAGCCTGTTTAAAATGTTCAATTCACTGCATTAATACTTCAGCTCAAATAGAGAAAAGCTAAAGGATGACTGATGCTCAACATGTTAAGTAACTGTTTGTTTTATTTCACAGCTTTGGCCTTTGACAGATTTTGGGTTTCTGCGTTCGAGTCCCAACAGTCACAGGATTTGTAAAGGCTAATTGATTTATGTTATCTCTTTTTTAACCTTTCAAATGTGATTTATATTTTTTTATATTCAATAAATGATGTATCATGATTCAGGATTATTTGTAATTTAGTTTTAATGAAACAGAGAGCCTAAAAACTATCATCACATACCTTTTCTTCTGAGAATTTTCACACACATCCAACCATTTGGAATGCAACAATGAAACAATTTGAG
The DNA here is from genome assembly GCA_033807585.1 of Hydrophis major. NCBI lineage: Eukaryota > Metazoa > Chordata > Lepidosauria > Squamata > Elapidae > Hydrophis > Hydrophis major. The sequence continues at coordinate 111,542,084 of CM066328.1, read as the reverse complement.
ATTGAGCTATTCTTTACTATTCCAGCTATTTACAATACCAGCCATATTGATGTATTTCCTGGAAAGCACATCAAATAATTTCTATAACTAGTGAACATGTATCACAGCTTACTAATGAAACATCTTCAACTTCATTTTTGGAAACAGTATATTTTCCACCACATCGGCATGTAAAAGAATAACAGTGATCATCTGTTGAAACAAAATAAACCAGTTTCAATGATTCCTCATATATCACTGAAATGCTTATATTAAACAGAACCTGAATTAAATATTTAAGATAGAACAATAAACAATTTGTTTTAGAAAGAAACCTATGGTATGATTTTATATTCCCACACAGAATGAAGTCAGGCAATACCCCCAAGAGAAAACGTTTTCAATTGTGGTTGAGAGACGAGTTTGTAAATGCCTTGTGTGTTACAGCTTTTTGCTATTCTAGAAAGCCTGATAGCTAGAAGGGAAAAACATGGTAAAATACCCATACTTTAATCCACAGGTATGTTTACAATCACTTGCATATATTTGCAAAAAATATTTTGCATTACTAATTGAAAGACTTTCTAAGTATCAACATATCAAGTCAGTTAAATATCACGTACACAATAAATCATTACACAAAGCAATTTGCTGTACACCAAAACAGTATCAAAGCTGGGACAGTAAAATAGAGCAATCAAAATGCACCAGTTTGTTATGATTAGAAAAGAATAATGAAGGGCAGTGATGTGATTACCAAGAACTGTTTCTTTTTACAAACAATAAATTTAAATTACTTAAAAGTATTTCATACAACACAAACATTTAACTGATGCGACAACAGGATGAGGTAATAGTTATTTGGTACGGATGCTTTTAAAAGAAAGCTAGACAACGCAATGAATGTTATTTCTAACACCTTCTGATTGACTTCATTTCTAAATGGAATCATCAGTTTCAGGGGTCACAAGATTCTGAATACAAGTTTCTGGGGTGTAAACAAACAGCTGCTACCTCTGGAACCAGCTTCTTGCTTGCTATTCTAGCAATACTCATTTATACATTAATATTTCAGTTCACATATCAGGTAGTTTCACATAGCTTACTATGATTCCAGGTCATATCTTCAAGTGAAATCTGAGTATCCACTGGACATCCTTGTTCTAACTCATATTCTGTGGGAAAACAAAAATACATCATTTTCAGCAGCACTGTATAAGATAAAGGCTGTAAGCTCACAACAATATACTGATTTGTTTTCTGTTTTCTATTCATGAGCTCAAGAGGTAAAACAATATCTTCTCTCCACAACTGCTATGTAAGGTAACAGTGGACTGAGAACATGGTTCCAGGAAGTGGATGCAGTTCTGACAAATTTAGTTTTAAGTCATTTCTCCAAGAACTACTCATGCTTTTGATATGTAACACTAAAGCTCAACATTTCCCAGTCAATTATTTTTCTCCTGAAGCATGTTAGCACATTTTATCATTTGTATGCTTCTCCTTCTAGCTATCATCAGGAAGAACAATACCAATGAACAATTTTTATTCTAGATATTACATAAAATAAGTTGATGAAAAATATTTCTTCTGAGACATAACCTTATAAGCATGTCAGATGTTTTCAACCACTGTATGCAGGTAAGTCTAAAAAAGACATATTCTATTCGTCTCACTCTTGGATGTCGTGTGTGTGTGTGTGTCCCATCTTGGAAATGTGTCCACCTGAATCCTTTATTTGACATGAGCCTGGGCAGTAAGCATTTGAGAAGCTTTGATGGCTTCCAGAGGCCCTGCTCCTCAAGTAATCCAATGTGAATTCTGGTTGAAGTTAAGATCTGATATTACTATCTCTATATTTCCTACTACAAAAAAAACCATACAACTTTGTGGAAATTATTGGTCCGATCCAAAATAGGTTTAAACTGCAACATGTTCTTTCCAGTGCAATAAAAATTTCAAAAATATCTACAGAGAGTATTATAGTTTATCTTTCATATTTATACAAAATATTTCTTATGTTTCAGAAAGGACAGTATGTGCTAATAGGTGCAAATGTGCTTTAGGAGGTGTATACATACACACATACAAATACATCTGATGAAGTTTAGACATATATAATAAAAAACAGGTTGGTTAATGCAATAATAGTATGTGTTATTAATAAGATAAAATAATCACAATTAAGATTAACAGCACACAAAGCACTATATAATATGCAAACGCAAAGTGAAAAATGGAGTAGTAGCTAGATAATTAACTCATAGTATCATTAACACTGGCAAATCTATTAACAAATTATTTGAGATTTACAGTATAATAATGGTTTTCTGACAGGATAATAGAGTAGTCTCTATAGAAGATGCAACTTTATCATTCACTGATTTGCATACGTAATTACAATTTCATATTTTTAAAGTGAAATCTTAGTTTAAGTATTGGGATTCCTTGCTTTCTCAAATTAATAACAATTATTCAGTAAGATATGCTGCATAATATTAATATGTTACAGAGTTTAATGAATATTTAAATATAGATATATTAAAGGTACAAGATGTATTAATAGAATATCAAATGGATATAATATTTTAAAAGTTTAGAGATAAAAAATATATGGAAAGGGACATCGAACTTAGAATCCACATCAATATACGGAAGAAATTGAATTAGAACATTCAATTTGAAGGCACACTGCTGAACAACCCTAAAGGTTTTATTAAGTTTTACTGTACATGCATTCCACAAGAAATTGATTCACATTTAATCAAAAACATACATGAACCTCCTGATTGAATATAAAAAATATTCTAGAACAAATGTTATACTGATGTTCTCCATTTTGGCGTATCCAATCTGCTACCACAATAGTTAACTATGAATAATGTATTGGTAGTGAAATTAAACACTTATTTTAACTGCCCTCATGTATTAGTGAAAAAAATTCTAATTAGCACTTTAATATTAAAGCATGATTACTCCCCCACGCAATTCATTAATTAGCGGCCGATTAACCAGTATCAAGTTGGGCTATGGTCTCTTTTTTCTTTTTGCAACCTTAAATTGTGATTCTAATTTTACCTGAAATCTACACTACTGATCCCCAGGGAACAAGTTCCATCTAAATTAATCTTAATGAAGGCAATTAAAACAAATCAGACAAGTTAGAGATAATTACTGGATCAATAAAACCTCTCTGACCTAACCAATTCCGCACACCGTCAATAAATTAAAACAGATACAATTAAAACAAAGTTAACCCATTTACATCTAAAATTTTGCTGCTACTGAAAGAGAAACGAAAATGAATCATTTTCTTTTATTTATTGACTAATCTACTTTAGTAATAGTTCAAGAAGAAATATTACAATTTAGTTGTATGGTTTTCATTGGAGCTTGTTAAGGCAAGTATTTTCTTTTTGAAATCATTTTGTTCTGTTAAGCCTGGTTTCCCCAACCAGGGTTAGGGAGACAAGCTAAACAGAATGTGCAGCGTTAGTCAGATAGGCACACAGATAAATGAGTGAGCTAAGCTTGTATGTTTATTAACATACAGTAAAAATAACAGATACGCTTGTGCTATCAAAAATATAGTTTATTCCATTATGAGTTCATAGCATAGTCAAAATAACAGTCCAATAGTCATGTATCATTTAGTCAGTCCATTCAGGGATATTCAGTTAGCAAAGTCCGTGCAGAATATCCTATGTCAGTTCACTTACAAATCAGTCATTTGTTTTCTCTCCCATTCGAGCAATGCAGTCTTGATTCCAAGCAGTAATCGGATCATCAAAGCCAGAGAGAGAGCAAGCTGTCATCTTGCTGCTTTTAAAGTGCTTTCACAACCACTCCCTTAATTACTTTCTCATATTTAAAGTTGCAGACACTTTAACTAATAAACTATGATTACTCAGTTATTATTTACCTAAACCAGGTTAGGGTAAACAATGTTATCCCTAACATTCTCCCCTTTTAGGAAATAATAATAAATATAACTATTTACATCTTTAAATCATATTTGTTACAACTCTCTTTAAACTTAGTTACTCCTTGAGCTTTTGTAAATTGGTCTGCAATGTTTTCTTCCGTCATGCAGTATTCCAATTTAATTAGCCCATTCTTTACAGATTCTCTAACATTTAAGTATCTTAAATCAGTATGCTTTGATCTAGTTTTTACAGCAATACTAGTAGCTAACTTTATGGCTGCTTGGTTGTCCTCGTACACAATAATGGAATCTTTTACAGTTATATCCATGTCTAATAATAACTGTTTGTACAAAATTAAGTCAGTGCATAGTAATGACAGACATGAAAATTCCGCTTCCATTGTGGACAAGCTGATATGCTGTTGTCTGATTGACCTCCACCCTATTAGTGTTTTACCAAATAATATAGCCATCCCAGATGTTGATTTTCTTGTGTTTATATCAGTTGCAAAACTTGCACCTGCATAGGCACTAAGACTCAAATCACCCTTTGGTTCTATATACAATGCATGGTTCATTGTTCCTTTAAGATATCTTAAAATTCTCTTTAATGATTGCCAATGACATTGATGTGGATCTGAATTAAAACGTGCCAGCTGATTTACACTATAAGCTATATCTGGCCTTGACCAATTGCTTATATATGATAAGCTACCAATCAAAGATTGATATATAGACTTATCAAATTTGGGACTTTGATCATCAGTTTGGCAAACTTCCTGACTCATTGGAGTCTTTGCCGGTTTACAAAGTTCCATTTTAAATGTTTTAATTAATTGGCAAATTTTATCTTCTTGAGATATCTTAAAACCATTTTTTGTTTTGTTAATTGTCAATCCTAGATACTTTTTAATTTCACCTAAATGCTTTAATTTTATCTTTTTGGCTAATAATGATATAATCTCATTAGCTTCATTATTAGTCTTAGTTATCAAAGCAATATCATCTGTAAACAATAACAATAATGACACCGTTCCATTATTTTCTCTTTTAAACACACATGGATCTGCTAAACCAGATTTAAAAACTATATTGTTTAACTCTTTCACAATATATTGGTTCCACTCAAACCCAGATTGTTTTAACCCGTAAAGACTCTTTTTGAGTTTCCAACAATCATTACTATTTACTTTATTTTTTAAAATAATTGGCTTTTTCAAATATATAGTGTGCTGCAATGGTGCATGTAGATAAGCAGTTTCTACATCTAAATGATTAATGACATAATTTTTCTTAGCTGCCCACACTAAAGCTGCTCTTAAAGATGTTGCTTTAAGACTTGGTGCAAAAACTTCATCGTAATCAGATGCAGTTTGATGAAATCCTTGAGCTACTAACCTAGCTTTATGGGTAACAGTCCCATCATTTCCAGTTTTTACTTTAAATATCCATTTGCACCCAATGGATTTTTCTCCTGGAGGTAATTTAGCATCTTCATAAACTTTCATTACCTTTAATGAATTTAGTTCTTTTTCCATTGCTTTTTGCCAATTCTCCTGATCCTTAGCAGGATACATCCTAAGTTCATCTACACTAGTTGGAACTTTAGTTACTTGGCAAACTATACTTGCTTGATACCTATCAGGTGGTCTAGTTACACGTGTAGTACGTCTAGGTATTACAGGACTTACAGGTGGACTTTCATTTATTAACTCTTCTTGATTATCTAACTCTTCCTGATCAACTGTTTCCTCTTGTTCTGGTCCTATTTGGTCTTCATGGACTTCTTCTTTAATTGGACTCTTCTTATAACTAGTCTGATCTTTCTGCTTTTTGTAGGGTTCAATAATTACTTCATTATTTAAATCTTGCTCTAATCTATTCCATCCTACATGTTCTAGGAATTTTGCACGAGCACTGGTGTAAACTCTAGATGTACCTGGTTCCCAGAATCTATAAGATCTATGATTAGATGTATATCCTACAAAAAATAATCTTTTAGCTCTATGCTGTCCTTTGTGTCTAAGTTGTGAAGGGATATGCACCCATGCTGGTGCTCCAAATGTGTGCATGTAACTTAAATCAGGTTTTGTACCATGCCACAGTGTGAATGGTAATTCACCTGTTGTTGAATTAACAACATTATTTAATATATGATTACCACACTTTATTGCTTCTTCCCATAAATTGTCAGGTAATTCTGAATCAGATATCATAGTTCGTGTCATTGATTGTAATGTTTGGCCTCTTCTCTCTATAAAGGCATTATGTTGTGGCCTATATGGTGCAGACATTTTATGTTGAATACCTAACATTCTTAGTCTGTTCTGGAATTTATTATTTGTAAATTCTGTACCATTATCTGTTATAAGAGTTACTAATTTCTTTTTAGTTTTCCTTTCTGCAAATTTAATCCAATTAAAGAGATTTTGATACATTTCAGTTTTGCTTTTCATTAAATAGCAAAACCCATATCTAGAATAGTGGTCCATTATACTTAGTATGTAACGAGCTCCTCCTACACTTGGTTTTTTCGGACCTATTAAATCAGCAAATACTACTTCTAAAGGCTCTTTAGTAGTAAATCCATCAACTCTATTTGCCGGTGTGACCCTGGCTTTGCTTTGATTGCAAATATTACATTGCAAATACTTATTACAAGGTTTCAAACTTGTTCCCTTAGATAATTCAACAGTTTTCTTAAGCATTTTAAAATTTAAATGCCCTAGCCTTCGATGTAACAAGTGAATACATTCATCATGAGGTTTCTTATTTTCATAAACTGTGTTAGCCACCTTTAAACCATTATCATTTAACACATATAATTCACCTCTTAAAGATGCAGTAATTTTCTTACCTTCTTTTTCAATTATGCAGTTATCTCCTTTAAAAGTAACTACATATCCTAGTTTAACCAAAATTCTAACTGAAATTAAATTAAACTTAAGTTGTGGTACATATAACATTTTTACATTCTCTTTTATGCAAGAACAATATGCTATACCTTGACCTTTAGCTTTCAGTTTCCAGCCATTGGCTAACGATATCTGCTGTGTACTCTGGGACATTTTAATAAAATTTCTGTTATCATTTGTTATACAGTGGGATGCTCCACTGTCAACCACCCATAAATTATTTTTTACAGCTTCGTTACTATACATGGCTAACTCTAAATTTTTATTTATCTTTTGATGACTTTTTGTATTCTGGCCAGCGTTCTGGCGCTTTGCTTTTTTTACAAAATCTTGCCAAATGTCTTCTTCCTCCACAATTAAAACACTTTTTAATTGCGTATGCAGTTGGAGATTCATTATCTTCTTTTTGAGGTTGTTCCCTCCTTAATTCATTTCTTTCAAGCCTTCTTCTGGCCTCTTCAATCAATCTGCCAGTTATATCAGTTAAAGTTAAACTTTCCTTTGGCAATATTTGAAGGGAAGTTATGTAGTTGTCATAACTTTCATCAAGGGAAGATAGAATTATGTAGACTTGGTGTTGTTCAGAGAAAATAAGCTCTTTCTCGTGCAGTTCTTGAAAAATGCTTTGCATAGTTTTCAAATGACTCAACATATCACCATTCGTCTGAAGATGCGTACTGAAAAGCTTCCGTGTAAGATTTATGTGAGCACCAACATTATCTCGAACATAAATCCTCTTCAGCTTCTGCCAACACCCAACAGCCGTTTTCTCTCCGTGGATATAAACAAGTTGCTGATCAGTTAAGGTTAAAGCAATTATGCAAATAGCTTGTTGATTTTTATGCATAAATTCTTCTGTTTTTAGTCTATCTTCTTCATCCTCTGGATCCCATTCTTCTACGTTTGGTGGATTTTCAATTATGTTCCACAGACCTTCTCTTCGTAGAAGCAGACTACATTTCACAGACCATGATACATAGTTTGTTCCATCCAACTTGGATATAAGGGACAAACTTTGTAGATTGACTTGTGCCATGTTTTTCTTTATATGGATATAAAACTATAATTAATAAAACACAGCTGTCTGTTTACTGTAATGTTTAACAACACAAACTCTCACTTTTACATAAATCTGTTTTATCCTAGTTAAACTGACTTTGCAGCCTCTGGGCCCATAACCAGTGTTAAGCCTGGTTTCCCCAACCAGGGTTAGGGAGACAAGCTAAACAGAATGTGCAGCGTTAGTCAGATAGGCACACAGATAAATGAGTGAGCTAAGCTTGTATGTTTATTAACATACAGTAAAAATAACAGATACGCTTGTGCTATCAAAAATATAGTTTATTCCATTATGAGTTCATAGCATAGTCAAAATAACAGTCCAATAGTCATGTATCATTTAGTCAGTCCATTCAGGGATATTCAGTTAGCAAAGTCCGTGCAGAATATCCTATGTCAGTTCACTTACAAATCAGTCATTTGTTTTCTCTCCCGTTCGAGCAATGCAGTCTTGATTCCAAGCAGTAATCAGGGATCATCAAAGCCAGAGAGAGAGCAAGCTGTCATCTTGCTGCTTTTAAAGTGCTTTCACAACCACTCCCTTAATTACTTTCTCATATTTAAAGTTGCAGACACTTTAACTAACAAACTATGATTACTTAGTTATTATTTTACCTAAACCAGGTTAGGGTAAACAATGTTATCCCTAACATGTTCTTTAGAATGATATCAGTTCTTCATTATAATTGTATTCGTTTATAACTTTTCAAATGTTATACTTTTAAAAATGGTTCCATCCATGGTCATTTAGAACAAAGCTTACTGCTAAAAAGCCTATTCTTTAGGCTTTACTCCCAAGTTTTTCCTTCCCGATAACAAGAAATAAATCATTTTTAAAAGAGAGATGAGGGTGGAAATGAGATATGGCTGCAAACTATGTTCTGTGTCTAATATGTGATAACAACATAAATGTATGCATTCTACATCTTCTACCTGTACAAGCCCCACCCTTGAAGGTTTTACAAGCTGGCCCTTTCAACAAGCCTTAGCTGTTAAAAGAGTTCATAATGGCGATGGGAAGCTTAAGGAAAAGAAAAAAAACACTAAATAAGAACACATAAGAAGTACATTGGTAACTGAAATAAGGAAATACTCATGGCAAGGAATGTAGACAGTAATGGACCACTTCAGAATATATTGGCAAAGCTTCTGTTAAACAATCCAGAACATTAACAAAAAAGAGCAGCTCAGTGTACTCACAATCAAGAGGCCCAGACTGCAGGCTGTTGGAGATGGCCTAGGACTGGTTGTCTTTCAGTTAGAGCAGAGTGAATTGTCAGAATACACTGGAGAGCCTACAAAGCAGTCCAGAAGTATTCATATTAGAAGCCCAAGGCACTAGCCACTACCACATCCATCATGCTGGCAACTTTAGGAACTCCAAGAACATAAAAACAAGGCTAGGATAACAATAGCATCAGGGGAAAGGGAATTGTCAGAATTTCCAATGTCCAAGCTGACAGATTTGTGATATCAAATTGCACATTCTTTCTCCTGGCACACAAGTAACGGAGAAACTGAAGTTGGCTAGGAATGGTAAAAACAAAAAAACAAAACACAAAACAAAATAAAATTGTATACTATGGAATATAGTGTAGATTATACACTAAGAGTATACAATAAGGTTTAAAGGTTTCCCCCATACTGTCACGACTGACTCAAGAGGGGGAATGCTAATCTCTGATTATCAGCCAAGGGAGCCTGCATTGTCTAAGAGATGGTTCCGTCATATATGGCCAGTATGAAAATATGGAAAAGCGGTACCTATTTATCTACTTGCATTTGTGTGCCTTTGAACTGCTAGGTTGGCAGCAGCTGGGGTGAGTAACCCTGTTGTGCAGCACTCAGGTCATGAACCCGAGTTGTTGGCTTTCTAGGTGATAAGCCCGGTGTCTTAACAACCGAGTCATTGCATCTTACTTTACACACATTTGACAGAATTTCTTAGAAGATGAATGAAACAGCTGCTTATATATTGTCTTTGTTGGATAATAAATGGTGCTTCTTGACAATAAAACCTAAATGAAATGCCTAAAAGAATGCTTCCTTCCATAGGAAATCGCCCTTAATTTAAGATTTCCTTTGAAGACTTTTCTGTGTATCCTAATACCTGAGGTGTTTTCCTCCAACAAAAATAAGACAGAATCTTTTATTAGGTTTTGGAAAGCATTAAAATATTAGTTCTTCATTGGTTATTATATAATTTTAAATACAACAATTGTGATTGCTTCTTCCTACTTCTAATCTACTAATATTTTTTCTTTAACTTCTAAACTGTAATTTCCCTGAGGACTCTCCTATGGATGAAAAATAATGCAGTCATAATTTTATAAGTAAATACTAATTCACCATTAGAAGCAAAGCTCAGTAAAGCTTTACCATGATTGCATGTGTCTGTGGAGAAAGATAAGAGAGTATTGCAAATGGAACTATTCTGTATGTCTAATGCTGAAGAAAGTGCAATAAACTTTTTACTGGTCCATATTCTTTCAGGTATCAATAGTAGACCATAAAATAAATTTTGAATATGAGCATATCATAATCTATCCCCAACTCAATAATTCTATGATGAATCTTCATATCAATAATCAAATTAAGAGTGTCCTTCACAGAAGAGTCACTATGTTAAACTCTTCCACAAAAGAAAACAACATACGTCCTTATGATTTCAATATGTTAAATGATCATGCCTTAAAAAAACTAGCTCTGATAGCAAAAAGTGAAATTATCCTAGATATAATCCTAAATAGTTCCTGGTATTTCTGAGTTGTGCTGTAAATGCTACTGCCCTGATTCATTTTACTAAAATATATATTATCATGCTTTACTATGATACTTGGATGTATATATGTAATTATATATTTAAAAAGTTCCCAACAACACAACCACATATGTTTAAAAGTCCAAGCTTCCCAATATTTAAGATATTGAAGAAGGTGAAAAGGAAAATAAAGAAGATAAAGTCTCTCAAGAAAATCTCACTATTATTCAAAGCCAGTATTATAGAAACTTGTCTTAAATCTAAGATGGAGAAGATGTAACAGGATGTTTGTATAGTTAATAAAGATAATCAGGGAAGGTTTAAGAAGATGGCTTTCAGATATTTTTATTAGAGCAAAAAGATGCATAAAGTATAGGAAAATAAATAGACAAGAAGGAAAATACAATGAATGCACCTAATGATGTTTACAAACTTTCAATTCCCATAAACTTTACAATGTGAAATTCAGCTACAGAAGGCTACTGAGATTCTTTTTAAAAATGAAGAACTATCCATGTATCCAAATTAGCCTATAGAACAGAAGCAAAGGAGTGACAGGAGATAAATTGTAAGTCTTAATGACATGAAAAATGAATTACTTGGTCTAGATTATATTCACCACCATCATCATTTTAGCCATTTGTCTATCCACTGCAGGATGAAAGCCGCTTCTGTTTGTTTCCAACCAATACAGTCTTCGAGTTTTCTTTTCCCAATTTGGCCCACAATACTTGCTGATGTCAATGATCTATCTTGTTTTAGGTCTGTTATGGATGCTTATTATCGAGTGGAATCCATTCTATGCCTGCCATGGTCCACTTGCCATCAGTTCTTCTTGTTTGATGACCAGCCCATTTCCATTCCTTTACTCTCTTTTGTTTGTTCTCTAATCCCTGTGCAGGTCTTTCTATCTTGTCTTGTAATGCCGAGCATGTATCTTTCCATGGCTCTTTCCACCACTCTTTGCTTATATTCATCATAGAGAAACAGAGTAAAGAAACAGAGTATGTTTTAAAGAAACAGTATGAAATTGATACTTAGAATAGAATAGAAAAACAGAGTTGGCAGGGAACTTGGAGGTCTTCTAGGCCAACCCTCTGCTTAGGCAGGAAATCCTACACCACTTCAGACAGATAGTTATCCAACATCTTTTTAAAAACTTCCAGTGTTGGAGCATTCACAATTTCTGGAGGCAATTTGTTCCGCTGATTAATTGTTCTGTCAGGAAATTTCTTCTTAATTCTAGGTTGGTTCTCTCCTTGACTAGTTTCCATCCATTGCTTCTTGTCCTGCCCTCAGATGCTTTGGAGAATAGCTTGACTCCCTCTTCTTTGAAGCAGCCCCTGAGATATTGGAACACTGCTATCATGTCTCCCCTAGTCCTTCTTTTCATTAGACTAGACATACCCAATTCCTGCAACCATTTTTCATATATTTTAGCCTCCAGTCCCTAATCATCTTTGTTGCTCTTCTCTGCACTCTTTCTAGAGTCTCAACTTCTTTTTTTACATTATGGCAACCAAAACTGAATGCAATATTCCAAGTGTGACCTTACCAAGGCATTATAAACACTTCACGTGATCATGATTCTATCTCTCTGTTAGTCTAGAAATGTGTTGACTTTTTTGGCAGCTGCTGCACACTTCTGGCTCATATTTAAATGGTTGTCCACTAGGACTTCAAGATCCCTCTTACAATTACTACTATTGAGCAAGGTACCACATATACTGTACCTGTGCATTTGATTTTTCTTGCCTAAATGTAGAACCTTACTTGTTTTACAACTGAATTTCATTTTGTTAGATAGTACCCAATGGTCAAGTGTGTCAAGATCTTTCTTGACACAGATTTTAAGCCTATCTTCTGGAGTGTTGGCTATTCCTGCCAGCTTGGTGTCGTCTGCAAATTTGGTGAGTTTGATTGTTTTGTTATTTGTTATTTAATTTGCAAGGTTTTTAAGCCACCAATTAACAACTCTGACAAGTGTACATTTCCTATCGTAAAATTTGATTAAACAATTAACATTGTTAACAATCCAACAAATATGTAGGAGAAAAAGCAAAACATAAAACAAAAACCAAACAAAAGCGAAAACAAAGAAAAGGAATACCACAATTAATAGTCCCAAGATGAAGCTCCATTATTCCCCAGTGGTAGCAATTATAACATTCCTGCACCCATGGCTGGTTTTCATGGGCATTTAAAATGGTCACTTTTAAATCACAGCAAAGTTGTACTTAAAAGGTTCATCTGAACTATTTGACCATCTTTAGTAGAATATGAAAAGACAGTCTTAATGTAAAAACGTTGGAACACTAGTACGTTGGCGAAACTGAAATGAACACACATTTTAAAAATTAATGAAAAACTTTAGAAAAGAGAAGTTAGCAAACATAAGTGCAGTAAAAAGACCATGTGGATCATCTGTGAGCAGAAATAATTAGATTTTAGATATACATAGAACTGCAAGCAAGCAACCTAATAAAACTTATATAATCTTAAATTTACATTTTACTGAAGAGACATCTAGAAGTAATTTGATTTAAATGTATGCCTCACAAATAAATGAAACAACATTTTAACAAAAGATGAATAAGAGTCAGAGTTACATATCTCCTGAGAAAATTTGGCAATGTATATAAATTGTGACTTAAAGAAGCAGCAAATAAGCTCTAACAAAATTATTATGACACTTAATTAAATGTTTGAAACTTCTTGCTGAAACTTTCAGTATATTTTTATTAAATAGTTTCTAAGAAATAGTTGAATCCCTATAACTATTTTCTTGGAGCTTCATTTGCTGCTTCTGTAGATGTACTTAGCAAAACAAGTGCAGATAGTCCTCAACTTCTGAATGGAATTGAGTCTGGAATCCTGGTTGTAAGTCATGCCTGTTGTTAAGTGGGTCATAATGTGACCTGATTTTACATTTTTTTGCAGCAGTCATTAAGTGAATTAGATGGTCATTAAGTGAACCCATTATCTCTAATGGGTTTTTTTTGTCAGAAATCAGAAGTAAACACTGGTTTCCGACAAAAAAAAAATCAAATAAATTGTGGTCATGGAACCATGGGATGCTGCAAATGGCCTCAAATACTGACTGGTTACTAAGTGTTTAAAATGCAATCACGTGATTGGGGGAAGGCAGCTATGTAGAAGTACATGGGGTGTGTGTGTCATTTTAATTTCAAACAGTTGCTAAGCAACAAGTTGTAAATTGAGACCTACCTATATTCAATATTGCAAACAATGTAAATATGCATTTACTCTTGATAAGTTGGACTGACCATGATGTCGCTGTGCTTTTTAACATTTTTGCTATACATTGAAGAAATAAAAATAAAATAAATCCCATTAACAGAACATATGCCAGAAATCTTCATAAATGTGTCTATTCATAAACTAATAAATGCTGCCCAATTAGTTTTTCTTGGTTCAACAAGCTTAGGAGTTGTGTTCCAATTGTTTCTGGTGGTTGAGGAAAGATTTAAATTAAGAAGCCGCTCACTATAGTTCGTTTTGTGTTATATCCTAATTGGGATTACTGGCTTGTTATTCTTTTATATTCAGTGCCAATCTCTGTTGCTGTAATCACTTTCTAACTACACATTTTCAGGATAGTGAGAAAGCAGTAAGTCAGGAATCCCAGCTTGGAAATAATGCTGACTACCATTCTGATAGTTTAATCACTTCTACTGGCAGAGACATCCCAATGAAGGAAACAGTTAATACATCAGATTTAGCTAAAACAAAAGCTACTTTATCCTAGGCATACATGTTGCCATTCCTGTTGATTGCAGCAAGGCATAGCATGTAGATTACTATTAAATAACTTCTTTCCATCAAAACTGTCAAACCTCTCAGAACGAGAAGAAATGCACGTCAGTGGCCATGTTCAATTCAAATAAATCTGGATAAGTTTTAAATGTTTAAAAATTTAAGTCTAGGAAACTTTACTAAATAAATAATAAAATCTTTATTCTCCACATTTGATTATACTTTTATTTCAAATGTAATTATGTAATACGTTTGAATGAAATAATTTCCATCAGTTGTTACAAAAGGAGGCTTTTCCCCCCCTTAAAAGCAGAGCTGCTCCTTCTTCTTTTGCCTAACAAGCGCTAATTTTTTACTTAGGGTTTAAGCCATACGATTAGATCAAAAATTATTTTGTCCATTGCACATTTTCAAATAATTAATGAACAAAAATAAGCTTGTCTACACAGTATATTATATCTATCTGCCAGCCATGCTGACTAAGCCTTTGTTTCTCAAATAAAATTGTGGCAACCTTCACAGCAGGGAAGTTAAAAAGGTTTGATGGTGTGCCAACGTACAATGGAAGGGAATTCAATAACATGCTGCAGAGACAGTGTGTCTTTTATCAGACACACTAAAAAGTGGTGGTAGCTACACGTCAATGCTGAAACGGAGTGTGTTACTTCAGAGTGCAACTGAGTGTTTTCCCTACAGGCAATACACTATTATTGACTCCCCCCATTAACATGGAGGGTGGATATACATTTATTGAAGGTTCTAATGGAAGGCTGAGGGACTCCTATCCTGAGGCCAGAGCAGAAAGACAACCTATCACGTCATGTAATAGTAGCCCATGTGTGACAGATCTGACCTACATTTCCCCCTTTCTTTTTCACAACAGCCTGTCACTGTTTTACAAAGCTGTATTTCAAGAGATAAACAAAAAGGTATGCTGGAACTGCCTGGTTAAATGAATTGTGGTTATAACTTGCTTGCTGAAAACTAGCTGGCATCAGATGTGCCTTATGAAAAAAATATATATCCTAGGACAGCACTTGATTTGTAAAAGGTGATAGAAAGAATACAGTTTAATTATTGCAAAGTGTTCATAAAACCATATGCTAAAGAATACCTTTGACATAAATTACTCAAACTAATTTAAAATGTAACAGTGGAATGTAGCAAAGGGCGTGACTCCAGTAATTAAGAACATTTAGTGAAAATGCTTTAAATACTGTCAAATGAAGAATGACTAAATGAAGTCATTATTATCTAAATGCTACATGCATTTAGAACAGTTACCACCTAACGCTTTGTCGAAAATAACTTAATGTTTTTAACTGCCTAATGCAGATGTAGCAATCAGTATAAATATGAAATCTAAATATGAAAGCAAGATAGAAGCAAATGAAATGTTTTGGTTGAACAAATAACATTTCAGAAACTAAACCATTCCCACACTTTCGACCCATTGAGAGCTACTGCTGCTACTACAGCACTCCTCAGTAGGAACCTACCACGCCGCTGCAGGTCATACTCTTTTTTTGTCTCTTCATTTCCTAGAATTTTCCATGCTCGATCAATTTCGATGAATCTCTGCATGCGTGCCTCTGCTTCTCCTGCTGGCACATCTGTGCTCTGTTTGTCTGGATGACACTGCCAGTCAAAAAAGGAAAGTGAAAAGAGGAAAAAGAAAAAAAGAAAGAGGAGGGAAGGAAGAGAATCAATAATAAATAGGAGATCTATTGTCAGGTGTTTGGACACCATAAAGGTTAGAGCCACGATGCCATGAAAAAAAACAAAACAAAGGGAACAATGCTGGCCAGAAGAGACTGCTGCCAGGATAATTAGGCTACTGCAATAGCAGCAAATACACCAGTGGCACAAATGTCACAGTGTGCACTGATAGCATTTTCTGGATAATTTGCCGATGGAATCACTGGTCTTATGGACAATTTACCTCAGGAGAATGATTAATGCAAAGAGAAACAAAGATTCACAAATTAAAACAAGATGGAACTGGAAGCTTATTATGTAATACAGACACATTCAACTTGGTTAGTAAATACAAATTATATCACATTGTCAATGTTTACTGTCCATTTAAAATACTTGTTTGAACTGGGGGGGTATGGAGTTGAAACAATTAACAAAACACTATTAAATGGAAATAGTTTGACATATATGTAGTGCTATTTTGGAACAGATAATTTGTAACTTTAATGTATTTCAATACAATAAATAAAAAGCCCAAATTATTAAAACCTATAGATCAATGCATGTATTTTGTATCTGATAATAGAGGTAGGATACAGGGTATGCAAAATGCAGGTAGTCCTTGATGTATAATCTTTCATTTAATGACTGTTCAAAGTTACAACAGCACTGAAAAAAGTGACAGGACCATTTTTTGCACTTACGACTGTTGCAGTATCCCCATGGTCATGTGATCAAATGTTTCACTTGCCTATAGTTTGAAGACATAGATGTTTTAATTGAATACTGAATATATGGAACAAGAGGCACAGATCAGTAGCACATAAATTACACAGCTGGACTAAAATCCTAGATTAGAAATTAAACCAACAATAGATTAAATCAATGATTTAATCATGATTTGTTATTTCATGGGGATAAAGGTACTATTATAGTTTATTTTTTGAACACAGAATTATTAATGTTCCCCAAAGCTGCTTCTTGTTTTTAGTACTTGTGGATCACAGTAAGACAGATACAAAAATATAAATCTAACTTTACAGAGAGAATACATGGAAGAATCTCAAAAGTGATTTGATCTTTACAAAATATAAAATTTATACTGGTAATGCAATGGAAGAGGCAATGAAAGTCTTTGTCTCGACTTCTTTATTCTCATGGCACCATCCATAAATATATTTTGAACTGCTTGTTCCATAGTGTTCCATAGTGTTATTTCTGAAGGGGAATCAATATGATCAAGCAAAGAAAAATCATGCAATGAACATTTATGCATGTATTATTTCCAGACCATTGACCATACATTTGAAAATATATTTTCTCATTCATTTTTTTCTGGCAGAATTGATAACATTTCAATAGTATAAACTTGAACTCCAATGAGTTTTTGGCATGCTGTTTGCTGAAAAATAAAGATCAAAATCCATAATTGGATGGATACTATATTAATTGGGACTAATCAAGAAGGCACGAAGAAATGTGCCAAGGAGAATTATTACCAAGCAGTGTGTCCCAAAGGTGTTTTTTCCTGAGGCAATTGGGGAATGATGCTGAAGTGGTGCAGTGTGGGGCTTGAGGCAACAGCAGTGGCAGCCCTGGGGATGAAGCAGAGGCTGGAGGCAGCAGCAGCTGGGCAAGGCTGTTGCAGGCCTGGCCCTCTTCAGCTCCAGCTCTGCTGGCACTGAGTACCATTGTGCAGAATAGAGAAAAGGGCATAGATTGGGGAGAGATAGGTTGTAGTGGGGGAGTTGCAGCAACCCAGCGATTGTAACTGCATGCGGGCTACTAAATGCCCAAATTCTGATCATAGGATCAGAGTTTGCTGAATGAATGGTCGTAAGTTGAGAATTACTTATAGTTCTACACCTGACACAGTAAAATTGCAATGAAGTAGCATGTCATTTAAGAATGCAGAGAATAGGTTAGTAGCATTATTTTTTTTTTCATTCACTGTTTCTGAAAACAACGGAACTGTATTACT
This sequence comes from Hydrophis major, assembly GCA_033807585.1. NCBI lineage: Eukaryota > Metazoa > Chordata > Lepidosauria > Squamata > Elapidae > Hydrophis > Hydrophis major. The sequence goes on along the minus strand of CM066328.1, from coordinate 111,523,989 downwards.
GAAAATGAAAGTAGAAAAGAAGCCAAATTGAAACTACAAAACAATAATGTAATGAGTTGCAACATATTTAAATTGCTAATGGAAAGGTCTAATATCTAACTATTAATTGATTACTTCAAATACTGAATAATATTTTAGGGAAAAGAACAAAATTATAATATTTCTGACACTGACACGTAAATAAACATTTCATTTTTACACACTGTGTTTTAATTTTTAAAAATTTAGTTTTAGGAACATAAACAATAGTAATGTTTATATAAATATTGTTTCCACCATTTACATTTTTGAGGCAATACAACCGACCTATACCTAATCTTATTTTAGGGAATAAGGATTTCCCATCTAGCCAACTCACAACCTTCTTCCTACCAATTGATTGCATATTGTTGCAAAAAAAAAAAAATGTAATGTTTTTATTTGATAAATATTTTAATCCTTCTTAAAACAAACAAACTACAATCTATTATTTACTATAGGAGTACGAACAGTGGATAATTGCCCACATCTCATCTTAGCCAAAGGCGAGCTGAAATCTGCAACTCAACTCTTTAGATAGCTATTAGGACTCCCCTCCCCAAGCTCCCTCCACTGCCATTGCCAAAGAGCTGCTATTGCTCAGGGTGAAACTCCTGGACCTATACAGGATGATAGACATCCTGGCTGCCCGCATCCCTGAGGGTCTTCCCTTACTTTCTTCCTTGTTCTTCTCAGCAGCGCCCCATTTTTCTCTTATTGGATCTTGGATCAGGTTTTTCTTTTTGATTATTTAACATTTGTTTTATATACACAGGAGTTGTATTTTTGTGAGCACCCCTGTGCTGCTGAATTCTTTTCCTCTCTAATTAAGTTACTGAATAGTTTGTCATAATGCCTTAGAAAATCTCATCACAGATTGTCACCCAGAGAACTTGTCCATCAAGTCAGACTCAGTTAAAGGGAAATTCAACTTTAGCCACCGTTGCTAACTGCTATGCCATCTTCCAGCCACCTTTGCCAGCTGCAAAGATTCAAGGTTCAAAAGTATCTTGATGGAATTGAACAATGGTGTGCCACAGTTGCCAAAAGGGGCGTTGGTCCTACCTGATACACCTCTTCTCGGGGAGCCGAAAGGAGAATCCAGGATGGGTAGTCTCTAGTCTCCTAGCTCTGCAGACCAAGTTGAAAAACTGAGGACACCCCCCCACCCCTGGTAACGGTTCCCAGTTCTGAACAAAGTTGAAGCGAATTCCAGTGTCCATCGTCTTCTGAAAGATAGTCTACTTGATGAAACAAAAAAAAATTCTGTCCTGACTCTGACCAGACAGAATACAGGGTGGGACTGGATTTTCCCTTCAACTCCCAGAGAAGAGGTAAATCAGGTAAGACCAACGCCCTTTTCCACAGCTGCCAAAAAATGAAATCCTAGGCTTCATCAACAAAGAGACAACATCAAGGATCATAATAAGTGATAGCACCATCTATACTGCACTAGTGAAGCCACACTTGGAATACTCTGTCCAGTTTTGGTTGCCACAATTCCCAAGATGCTGAGATGCTGGAAAAACTGCAGAGAAGAGCAACAAAGATGATAAGCAGTCTGGATGCTAATGTGCTAATGGCTAAGGGAACTAGGTATGTTCCCTAACTAGGTATGCCTAGTCTAATGAAGAGAATGATTTGGGGTGACATGATACCATTTCAGATTTTATGTGATTTTCCCCAATTCCTGTTCGGTTTTCTGCATCATGTACTTTTTTATGAATATACACTTTAGAGCTAAAAGTCTTTACCCTTATGATTACTAAATCTGAGAGAAGAATTCAATTCATAGGGTCTCTGGATTCAAGTCAAATTCTTCATTTGAGGTTTTGCCCTGTATTTTGTAATGGCTCAAGGTAATTATAAACAAAACTTTGTTGTGGAAAATTCAGAAGAAAGAACACAATTCTGAGGAGAAATAATCAACCATTTATGCAAGGATAATTGAATCCAAATTTTACAAGAAAAAGAAACTCAAATAATGAGAAAGCGAAGTTTTCTACAGAAGTTGAAATCTATAACTTGAATTTCCCATCCTACAGGATGGGAAATCCAAGGAATCTGATTTGTTGACAATTTGGGTGGAACCTAAGCAGGTCTTCAATGGTACATATGGGATTCTTTCTGTTAGCCAAAACAGCTGCAGGCTTTGGAAAGTCCATTGTTAAGAAGATGGAACACTAGCGTGTTCCCAATGAGCATGAAGTGTGTGTGTGTGTGTATGTAAACAATTCTCTTTAAAATAACTACAGATAAAATATAACTGGTGAACTGGAAACAGACCAATGAAAAAGCAGAATATCAGGTAAGTAACTGTTCCTTAGAAAGTAATGGAGATAACTGATGGAGCACATGATTTAAACACCTGCTCCTCATTTTACTTCTAACAAAATCCATGGGAGATCCTCAATACATCACAGGATAGTTCTTTGGTGAAAAAAGAAACCTCATCCATTTAAGATCTTTTGGTTTGGTTACTATACAGACTTAATGACTTGCACATAAAAGGTCTTGTACAACAGCTAGGCTCTTTGCTCTGCGGCCTACATGGTTCATCAGGTACTAATTAGATAGCATGCTCTGTCAACACTTCAATGCTTTTCTTCTATTAATTGATCTTTCTGCCAAATTAATGACATGGCTGTACCAGTTTTGAATTCCCCAGCCCTTTTACCTGTGAAATACAGACAAGGAAAAAAGGTCCTAAGTTATGTGCTCTTGTTCAATATGTCAACACAACATTAAAAACACCATGCTAAAAGTTTAATTGTGTCTGCTTTGACTCATCAGTATTTATTTGATACTAAAAAAACTTGTGTTCTCAAAATAACCCCAAATTATACCAAAACATGAAACTGAAAAAATTAGCAATATTATAGTTATGATAGATAAACAAGAGGCAAGTATTTATAAAAGTAAATGTTTAATGCTAATGGCTTAAAAACTAAGACATTATCTCAAGCCTAAGAAAGTCCAAGAGTAGAAAAAGAGAATAGTAGAGAAAAAAATAGTGGGAAAGATAGATTATATTAAACTCTGATTAATTAAAAAGGAAATTAACCCTAAGTGTGACACAGTTCTAATTAGCAGGGCACAATCACCTATCCCAGTTGTTTAATAAGAGTTTACACATATATGTGAAAATTTTACATTTAGTCTCAGGGGAAAGAATATAATTTCTTCAAGTTGCTACTTTAAAAGGAAAAAAGGATACATATCAAAAGAAATGCTACAAGCAGTTATTCAATACTTACTTACTATACACTGCCCTTAAATATATTCAAAATTAAAAGTTATTTTGTTTTTATTATACTATGTTTAACTTATTTAATGCAAAAAAGTCACATAACCGTTTATAAACTTTGCAATTAAATCTTTAAGTGATAAACACAAAATTACAAATAATTAAAAGATATGGTTCATCCATTTTTAAATTGCATTAAGAAAAAAAGTAAAATATCAAAGATAAAGGCCTAATAACAAATATAGCACATGACTGCCACCTAATGTATTTTGAAATATTACATTCAAACTTTTTTCCATATTATTTAAAAATTATTAATCATATGTAACTATTTTTACTTACGCAATTTTTCATTAACGTGTACATATTCCTTTTCAAATTGCAAACTGGAAAACTAAAAAGAAAAGATTCCAAACTATATATAGATTAATTAACTGGTTTAATTTGCAACTTGTATGCTCATTTATTCCAAAAACTCTAGAACAAAACATATATAGAACTCTACTGGTAAAATTAGATTCAAACATTTTTTTAAACATAGATACATATCCTTTATGCTTCTTTCAATAAATTAGTTTTGCATTAAGAAATATGATAAATCCTCAAGTATAAAGAAAATTTAAAAATAATAATGAAACTACAATGCACCTTAAAGATTTGGTAAAGCAACTTTGCTGATAGGTATATTGCTTCTGGTAATCCAGTAATCTAATGATTCTGTGGTAGCTATCTCCAGGACAAAAATTCATTTTTCCTCCTGAGGTCTCATGTTCATCCCTTTCATCTATGTTGAACATCCTAAACAATTTATAATCCCTTTGCTCCTTGGCAAGATTCTCTACTCATGCTCTAGGCCTGACATATTAATTGCAATTTATATATATTGCAAATATAATCCTATATCCTTTTTTCTGGATTCAACTTTGTTACAGTATGCAAATTTAATACAATCAGACAAGTTGAATTCATTGCATCAATATACCAATTAACAATGGTTTTCTAAACATAAAATGCTAAACCAACATTTTAAGAACAAAAATAAAATACTACTATTAATAATCTAATGGATCTAATGAACAGGTCATTGATTTAGCATTCCCAAGAATTTTGTCTATCTCCTCAGACAGGCTCATACTGATTCTAGTTAATCACATAATACTTTGCTGCTAACATCTTGAGAGGATTTTTCCAGTCACCATCTAACTTGAAGCATATCTGAGAGACTTTATTTGCCAGATATCTAGAATATTTCTAACAGCAGCCCAGAAATGGTTCTGTAGTTTGTCATGATCCCTACCAGAAATTCAATTTGACATTGTTATTCAAATGCCAGGTCATTTGAATAAAATGTAAAGTTAAATGTGAGCTTCCATTCCAATATATTCTCTGAATGCTGTAAATACTTAAATAAAAAGTAGCAGGAAATCGTGGGTAATTTATCCATATATTTTAAAATAAAAATAGGATGTGAACATAAAATTTCAATTTGTATCTTCAAGATAGCTACTCAATTGAATAAGAAGAAAATGAGATAATCATAAAAGAAAATTAAGAGAAGTAAAGGGAGAAATAGTGAGAAGTTGGAAAAAGAGTAATAAGATATGAAGTTGAATATATAAGATGAAAATGCATACGAAATTGTGTCTGTATGGAAATGTAATAACCCGGAACCATACTGCACTCAAATAAGATGTTTTATTTGTTTTGTTAAAACTCAATAAAACTTTATTTTTTTAAAAAAGATAGCTACTCATTTTAAAAACTGAATATGCTAGCACATGTTCTGTCAAATATAATCAATACACATCTTGGAATTTTTCTTGGATTGAACACATTGATATTTATGGGATAGACTGTTTAATATGATTGTTTTTATAACTGATACACTTTCTAATTCAATGCAAAAGAAAACAAAACTAAATATTTATAAGAGCAATAATGCAAATATAATCATTCAAGAACTTAAATAAAATCCAAGCTGAATTTTATTTAACCAATTTTTAAATCCATATTTCTGAGTCGATAAAATGTTTTGTTTGAAAAAAAAATAGTTACAAATTACTGCAATAATCCCTCATTTAAAGTTTTGTTTTAAATGCCACATCAATTCAACACTGCCACTTTCCACGTTGATATTTGCTGGCTGTTCCACCCTGAAAGTTCATGCTCTTCTACAGACGAATATAGTAGTACTGGTAGCATCTAGCAATTTTATGAATTATGAATTTACACACTTCCCCTTAAGAGGTATCAAGAAGCAACTTTGTTCTCTCTTCTCTCAATTGTGATTTGAAAGTCTGTAGAACTACAGGAGTTAATAATGACATTAAAAAGGAATGTAAAATGATTATATTATGGTATTTTTTAACATGAGTAAACTGAATGATATATAAAAGGTGGTGCACTCAAATGGGTAATTAAGGGGGAAATGTTTGGAATTAAAACAAAGATGGAATTTATTGAGTAATGAAATAAGAATATGTGATGAAATTGCAAATATGACAGATAAAAGTATAAAAGTACAATGAATATAGATTAAGAAATAAGAATTATAAGATATTATATAAAGAAGATAAGAGTATAATTAAAGAAAAACAGAATAAGTTCTGAACTAAAAATGGGTAAAATAAATGTGAAAAACATAAGAATATTTTTGAAAATGTATAAAAAATGGAAAATGGACGTTGGTTCTTACCTGACACGCCATTTCTCTTGAGCTGTGAGGATCGTCCAGAGAGTGGGTGGAGCTTCAGTCTCTGCTGTTGTAGGCTGAGCTTAATTTCTGAGGAACGCTCCACCTTCCATCACGTGGCTTGCCATCACGTTCCCCAGTTTATGCGAAGACAAGAGGAAAACAGGCATTCGTGCTCTCCTCTTGCTAGACTTAAAGTGCATTGGCCGAAACAAGACCCTGCCAGACGGTGAAAGAAAAAAAGGAAAAAGGGGAGGGGCTGGACGATCCTCACAGTTCAAGAGAAATGGTGTGTCAGGTAAGAACCAATGCCCATTCTCCTTAGAGCTGTTCGGATCGTCCAGAGAGTGGGACATACCAAAGCTGGGGCCTGTCCTACGGGAGGGACACCGTCTGGTCTGGAGACTCCTCCGATTCCCTGAGCACCCTCTGAAGGACCCTTCTACCGAAAGAAGCCTCCGCAGCGGCATGCTTGTCGATCCTGTAGTGCCTAATGAAGGGCGACGGGGAGGCCCACGTTGCTGCCCGGCAGATGTCGAGTATTGGGGCCTGGGTAGCCCAGGCTGCTGAAGTTGCCGCACTCCTGGTGGAGTGAGCCGTGATACCCCTGGGCACTTGGAGGGCCTGGGCCTGGTATGCCTTGGAAATGGCCGTCCTTATCCAACGGCCTATGGTGGTTGAAGGTACCTTGAGCCCTTGTGACTTTGGTTGAAAGGATATAAACAGGGCCTTGGATTTACAGAAGGTCTGAGTAAGTTTAATATAGACCCGCAAGGCACGTCTGATGTCTAAAGTGTGCCATAGTCTCTCCCTTTCATGAGTTGGCCTTCGCAAAAATTGGGGAGAATAAGTTCTTGAGCCCTGTGGAAAACTGAGTTAATCTTAGGTAGAAAGGAAAGGTCAAGTCAGAGGACCACCCGGTCAGAATGGAAGACACACAGGTTTTTCCTAACCGACAGAGCAGCGATCTCTGAAATCCTATGGGCTGATGTGATAGCCACCAGGAACACTACTTTGTAGGATAGGAACTGGAGAGAGACCTCTCTTAGGGGTTCAAAGGGTGGCTTAGTGAGAGAAGTCAGGACTCTGTTGAGATCGCAGGTCGGACACCGGTGAAGGAACGGTGGCTGTAAGTTTGTGGCCCCTTTCAGAAATGCTCGGATGTGGGGATGGTGAGAGAGGGAACTGACCCCCTCGCAGGAAATGACAGTGGATAAGGCTGCCACTTGATGCCTTAGTGTGTTGGGGGACAGACCCTTGCTAAGACCCTCTTGGAGAAAATCGAGAATCTGGGCAACAGATGGGTCAGTTGGGTCAATGAGGAGATTAACTAATAAAATCGCTTCTGAGCAGGCCTGCCGGTCCTGCTGCTTTAGTTCGGCCCGCTGCAGCGATCAGAAAGATAAGTCAAAACCAAAATGGCACCCAGCCACGAGGCGCTGCTAAAATGGCGGCTGCTTCTACGTGGACTTACAGGAGCCACTTTGCAGTGACCAGAGGACTCCCCAGGGGCAATCCAAGGTCCCCAGGGGAAGGACAAACAGAAAGGAACCCAAGTAAGTTAAAAACGGCAGAAAAACGGAGTTTGGGGGGGGTGAACGGAGCAAAACGGAGCGTTTTAAATCAATCAGAACAAAAAACCAGCAGTAAGGCAATGGTAAGGGGAGGGGGGGCAGCTTGTAAGGCTTGCTAGCCTTCCCCCTGACTCCCCCTGGGGCTGGGAGAGCCTCCCAGGGGATTCTAGAAATTAATTAGGACCAACTGCGCAGGGCTAAGATAAGAAAACAATTAAATGAATCAAATACAACCTTGAGATGAAGAAATACGAATCAGTTAGGGCTTTCCTGAAATGGCCAAGAGCACCATCAAAAAACTGCCTACTCTGCATGAGGGCTGAGCATAAACTGGGGAACACGAGGGCAAGCCACGTGATGGAAGGTGGAGCGTTCTTCAGAAATTAAGCTCAGCCTACAACAGCAGAGACTGAAGCTCCACCCACTCTCACTCTCTGGACGATCCGAACAGCTCTAAAGAGAAAGTAATGATACAATAAGAAACTGAAAATGTAAGATAGATATGTAATTATGGTCATGTTTGTATGGAAATGTAAAAACCTGGAATCACACTGTTCACCAAAAAGATGTTTGTAAAAGATAACAATAAAAAACTTTCTGGGGTAACAAAAGGAATGGAAAATCTAACCTAAATCAATAGGGAAGAGTGAATATTAATTTGACAGAAGAGGGTTTGGGGAAGAGTTACTGAAAGAATATTAATGTGTTATATAAAGCTTCCAGCAACCTCGTCAAGTAATGCTTGCAAGTACTTTCTGCACAGCTAAAGGAATGGGTGAATTAATTATAAATAAAGATGGGAAAGTCCATCACATTGCAAAGTTACCTATCTAACTTTTATCTAAGGATCTACAGTTTACTGGCTTTTTCCGCTATATAAGAGGATATGAAATCTGCATCCTTATCAGACTAACCACACCTATCCTTTGTAGGCATTTTTTGAGCTGTAAATTTAATAACAATTTATTAAATTTGTAAGCCATCCAATTTTTGAAGACTGGGAGCTAAGAAAAACCATTACTATTATAAAAATGCTCTTTTTAATTTTGCAAAAATTATAAATTTGTCATCTGCCTCAGGTGCTTTGAAACTCTATGTCATCCTAGGCTTGAAAACTGTTAATCTGTTTACCTTGATGATTCATAGCTAAAGAAAATGTGACCATTTTGGACAGGCTACTCCATATGACACATCTGACAGATTTAGGCTATTTCATATATTTCAGCTGAAATATTAATGATGAGTTTATTTATTAAATTTATAAGACCTTTGAACTCCACAACTCTGGATGATATAAAATAAAAACATTACAAATAAAAGGTTAAAAAAAACCCACAGGCATCCAGAATAAAACCATCCAATCTAAAAAGAATGCAATGAACAGGAACAGCCAGTATATCCTAAAGCATAGGAAAAAAACCAACTGTTTAAAGTTCTCTTAAACATATTTGGGGAGGGGAGGTCAGATGGATCTCAGGTTGAATATTATAGTGCTTCCCTAGGTTCCATCAAATGACACTGCTTAATGGAGGACCAGGAGCATGCCAACTGTATCTGATAATACCTGGAAGACAAACTATTGAAGAGAGAGTCCCTTAAATAAATAGGTTCTGTGCCATGAAGGGCTTTGTAGAGGATAACCAACATCTTGAATTGCAACTGGAAGTCTACTGGTAACCATTGTACACGACATGTCTATAATTGCCCATTGCACTATGGAGCAATTTGCTGCTTCTGGATATCATCCTCATACTAATGGTACTTGACCTCAAACTAACAGTTAACTGCACCTAGTACTCTCATGGAATTGTTAAATAGAAGACGGTAAGTGTATTCAGTCTGAAGATACCCAACACATTAGGAGCTTTAGAGTTGATCTCTCTTTGTGCTTAGCACCAGCAAAATACTGAAAGCTGCTGGGATAAACCTATCCCAATTTTGCCAGAAGTCATTAACAAATATGACCACTTCTGCCTTAGCATTGGCCTGAAACCTGAATGAAAATGATCTATTCTTTTAGGTTGGTCTGAAGCTCCAACAAGCCAATTAACTATTTAATAACCTCCCCTAAAAGGTTGGAAATTGTCTAGTACGGTTGTGTCCAATGAAGTGCTCTTGAGAAGTGAAGCTTCCTTCACTGCCTCCTTCAAAACAGCAAGATTACCATTTATTAATAAATATAAACATGGATCTAATGAACAGGTCATTGACTTAGTATTCCCAAGAATTTTGTCTATCTCCTCAGACAGGCTCACACTGATTCTAGTTAATCACACAATACTTTGCTACTAACACCTTGAGAGGATTTTTCCAGTCACCATCTAACTTGAAGCATATCTGAGAGACTTTATTTGCCAGGTGTCTAGAATATTTCTAACAGCAGCCCAGAAATGGTTCTGTAGTTTGTCATGATCCCTACCAGAAATTCAGTTTGACATTGTTGGTCAAATGCCAGGTCAGGTTTGGGAAGATCTGATTTTAGATTAAATGAAACCAATAAAAGTACCAGAAGAATCTTAGATTACACAGTAAATTCATTCACATACTGCATTAAACTATCATGTGGCTTATTCAATAGTGGATTAACACATTATATCACTCTATCCAATTGTGGTTTGTTCAATAAATCAAAATTCCATAAAACAATGGCTTCACTCGATACTGTATAGGAAATGAACTTCTATCTCTCATCATACTAGTTATAAGAATGCAACTTGAATTCTATAGAAAAAGGCATTATATAATAACTACTATAATTTTTCAGCCCTTTCCTGACACACGGAGTAACTAAGGAAGTGGATAAATCTTTTTTCTTCGCTAAAGTAGCATGCTATCAGATTTTATTTTTTAAAAAAGGAAACCTACGTTTAATGTGTGATGTATATGTGTGTAACATTGTTTTTAATGTTGTAAGATAAAAACAAAATGAGGCTATAGTAACATTTTATCGAGAATGGATTTATATCAGGGATGGAAACCAGTTGCCCTTGAAATGTTGCTGAATTATAATACTCAGCAGTTTCAACTAGCATAACTGATAACATAGGTTGTTGAGAATTACAGTTTAACAACAGTGGGAGGGCTCCAAGTTTCTAACTCCTGTTTTAGCTCTGATTTCTTGACACAGGAACAAAGGGACTTCAAGCTGCCTGTTCAAAGGTATTAATTTAAACCCATTACCTCTAACATTTACATATCATTTTAATTTTTACTAATATCATATTTTAGTACCGTGTTTCTCATATAATAAGGCCTGGTCTTATTGTTTTTTGAGCCCTGAAAAAATGGCTAGGCCGTCTTTTCGGGGGGTGACTTAATTCCCCCCCTTGCATCTTCGGGTGGGCGACGATGGCTTAGATATTGACCTTGGCGTTGGTGGGGCACTTCGTATCGGGTTCAACGCAGGAAGCACCATATCCGGGTATGCAACAAAAGTATTTCTTAACGGCAAGCCCCCCCACCATTCCCCCCCATTTTGCATGTTTTAATACAGGCCTTAATTTGGGGGGAAGGGGCTTAATTTCATTTCATGCCTATAAAACATGCTGGGACTTCCTATTGGGGGAGGCCATATTGTTGGAGAAACAGGGTATTATCTTTTTGGGAAGGTAACAGAAGATGTAAGATTGGAGCAACTGTAGAACTACATATTCTATTCCAACTTGATATTGAAAAGATCAAATTAATGAGAAATCATCCCACAATTTTCTGTTAAGCGAGTGGCTGCCACCAGTTAAGCATTTGTTTATTCAAGAGTAACTGTCACTTTTTTCTATGTTATAGTGACCACAAAATTATCAACCTCTTGGATCTTGTTCAAGGAAGAACTTCTACAAAAAATATTCTCATGATAATTAAGCAAGAATTATATTTTGATGTTATCTTTTAATTCATAAATGGATGTTCTTATAGTTTTTCTTTTTTTGAATTTGCTTATCATTATGAATAAAATAAAAAACTTACTGGGGGAAAAAAAGCAATTGATGGCCACAAGCAGTGTAAATGGTAAGGAATGGAAAACTATAGTCATATAAATTTTATTTTATACTAAACTATTAAAAAGAACATTGTTCCATACACTACTGATTAAAAAGTCCACAGAAGAAATTTTTTTGTAGCAATATGGGAGAATGAGAAAAGAATGGAAAATGAATGATTTCAGAAATAAGCAGTTTTCAACCACAGTGCTTGTGTCCTCCATTTCCCTCTTTTCCCCTATAGATTAGACTGAAATTTGAGGAGGCATTAAAAATGATTTCTATGAAATATTTTCCCATGTATTCCTATGGAATTATATGGAATGTGAGAATGAAAATATATATACAGGAAATACACAGAAGCAGTAGTTGATTCAAATTATTCAAAACCAAAAATTAAGTGATCTCAATTATACCACCAAGAGATAAGTATACCATCATCTAATAAGAAGTATAATAATACATATTATATACAGTGTACATTAAAAGTAATTATCTGCATGTGTATTGTTATAGATTAAATAACATGGCTGCAGATTTCCAGTTTATTGGTTCAAATTATTTCTTGGCAACAACTGCTTGCCAAGAGATACTTGCAATCCATCACACAACAAGCACTGTATTTATATGTAATTTTGAATACTATGAAAAGATTGAAAAATTAAATGTGCTAGAGATACTTCATGACAGGTGCTCCAAATCAATGCACCATTTAGAATACTCTAGTACAGAGGTTGCCAACCGGTGGGCCGTGAGAAAATTTTGGTGGACCACCGAGAAATCTCACCCCCCGAGCATCCCCACAAAGTAATTAATCCAGGCTGCACATAAACACAAAACTGTGCCACCCACATGGCCCACAGGAACCCTCTCCACCCACTCACTCCTTACCCAGTAAACTTGCCTGCTAAATTGCTATTTTTCCTTTTTCTGACCATCATCTGTTCTGCAGTGCCAGGAGATTTAGATTAGCTAGGAAGCAGGAAATGGTTGGATTTCTTGCTTTCTAGCTAGCCTTTAGTTCTTTGGCTCAGCACAGCCAAACCTCCCTTAGGGCTGAAGGTTTGCTTGCAAGCAAATTCAGTGCAGACTCAACGGCAAGCAATTTGAGAGACTGAGCTAGCCGATGGCAGATAGATAGATCACTGAATGATACTGTGAGCAACTCAGTCTGCCTGCCTGCTTTGCCTGATTTTGGGTAAAAGTTGCTCTTTTTTAAAATAAAAAAAATTCAATATTTACATGCGTGGTGTATTGTGAGTTAATTTTGTGAGTTTGCTTGCAAGCAAATTTTATGTGACAGACTGACATACTGAGTTAGCCAATGGCCGATAGATAGATCTCTGAATGAATCTGTGATTCTGTGAGTAACTCAATCTGCCTGCCTGCTTTGCCTGATTTTGGGTAAAAGTTGCTCTATTTTTATAAAAAAAATCAATATTTATATAAATATTTATAATATTTACATATAAGCCATGCCCAGCCAGTCACATGACCACCAAGCCACACCCACAAATTAGGTCACGCCCACAGAACCAGTTAGTGGTCCCTGGGATCTAAAATTATGTGTTTGGTGGTCCCTGAGGTCCAAAAGATTGGCGACCCCTGCTCTAGTACATATATTATACAAGCCTATTGAACAAGCATGCAAACTCCTTTTTCCCCCAAAGTTTCTCCTTAAGCATCTAAACTCCTTTTCCCCACAAAGTTCTTCAGCTCTACTTCTTATAATCATAAACCCAGTCATAGGGGTAAGCACTAATTATTTAAACTGCATAACCTGAAGAATCACAATTGAAGAATATGAATATTAAAACTCTATTAAACTTATAAGAGATGCTCCATGGCATTAACTAGTAGAAGCATTTACAGACTTAAATTTAGATCCACCAGCTGTGATAAGATGCTTGGACATGTGATTTTACCACCCTAAACTCTGCCTATCTATTACTTTCAAATAGACAGGCTATCAACTTGAACAACAATCCGGCTGTCAGATAGACCCCTGGTTTTAGGAAGACTCAAGTACTCTGACTTTGTAATTTCAGAACTGGCCATTACAGCAATTTAAATTTTAACAGCCACTTGCTTAGAAAAAGATGGGAATTATCAAGAAAGAAAAAAGTAAACAGATGCAATTGTAACTTCAAATGTAGTTTTTAATATCTAAATCATGTTCCCTTCTCAGTATCTATTCTTAAATATTCATGCATGTACCTGTAAGTTCAATTAACATATTGTACAAGACAGGCTCAAGCCTCGAATTAATAGGAAACACAATGGGTAACTTTGAGCCATTAATTCTGCCTTACTCCAGCCTCTTTCACAGAATTATTGCTGTGTGGTGAGAATGAGGGGAAGACACCTATGTACTCTTCACTGAAGTCTCAAGAGAAAAGCTAGGATATAAAAGCAAATAATAAATTGTATACATAAAAATGCCATGATCTCTTAATAACTTCATATATTGGCAAATGGGAAGTACAAAAATGTTACTGTGTAGAATGCCCTATTTCTAGGCCTAGCCAATCCCTTGTTTGGGATAACCTACTTTTTACTTTCTCCTTGGCTATTTTGTAAAAATGAGTTTCTCTCATTCCGAATATATAGCATAAACATTTTTACATATTCTACATTACAGGATGCAATTCCTCTATCTATTATATAGACATGCAAAATATTCAAATCCCAAATGCATCTATGATTGTAAGCATGGTGTATACTTCATTTTTCCCCAAGAAAGCTGATCTTCTACCCCCATATAAGTGTCCTTGCCTTTTCAACAAATATTAGATTTGTATTCCTATGGAATTATATGGAATGTGAGAATGAAAAAATATATACAGGAAATACACAGAAGTAGTAGTTGATTCAAACTATTCAAAACCAAAAATTAAGTGCCTCTGAATTATACCACCAAGAGATAAATATACCATCACCTACTAATAAGTATATTAATATATATTATATACAGTGTACATTAAAAGTAATTGTGTATATGTGTATTGCTATAGATTAAATAACATGGCTGCAGATTTCCAGTTTATTGGTTCAAATTATTTCTTGGCAACGACTGTTTGTCAAGAGATACTTGCAATCCATCACACAACAAGCACTGTATTTATATGTAATTTTGAATACTATGAACAGATTGAAAAATTAAATGTGCTAGAGATACTTTATGACAGGTGCTCCAAATCAATGCACCATTTAGAATACTCTAGTAGGTATATTATGCAAGCTTACTGAACAAGCATGTAAACTCCTTTTTTCCCCAGTTTCTCCTACCTGTTCCTCAGGTCTTCCTCAGATTTTTTAAGACACTGAATATGGTCCATTCTCAATGGCCTGTTATTTTTGTTCATTCAAAAGAGATTATCTCTTTAAATTTGTAAAAAAAAACCTGAAAATTCATATTTTACAAACTATTCCCAAATATACCCTAGTTTTTTAATATTTCTATTCTGTTGATTACTACAAGTTATTTGTGGTATCAGAGGAACTAATTTAAATGCATGTATAATTGTTTTCAATACTTTCTTCAGAAAAAAACAGTTGAAAATTAACTTCTAGGAGGAGCAGCATGTTTTCTTCATACCGTATTATGTAATTTAACTGATCTCCATAGAGCAAATAATTTAATTCTAAGCATTCTGAATTAAATTTTATGTTCAGCTGGACTTAGGAAAGCTGTCATGTCTGTAGAGGCTTTTATTTTATGATGGCATTGTAGCTATTTAACAATAGGGCAGAAAAAAGTAAATAAATACTTTTGAAGTATTTATCTTGAAGTACTGAAGAAATAGAACAGTTTCATAGATTTAGTGGCAATTGTAATATTTAATGCCCATAAGCAATTTTAGATGAAAACATCTTACAGCAATGAATTATAAAGTTGTATCTTCAGATATGACAGAACCATGCAAGCCTGTAGTGCAAAACTTGCAAAACTTCACTCCCATAACTTAGTCTGTCCAACTTTACAGCAACATGTAAATCAATCTATGCTATGATATAGTGGTATACTTTATACTGAATAAGTACAAAAACTCACATTTCATTGATATAGATTGTACAAATGGCACACTTAAGAAAACTTTACGTAGTTGTTTTTTAATCATATTATTGCAGTTGAACAATACACTTTTAGGAATGGGGGGGATTCATTTGTTTTTCAGTCAGTGTCTTATGCTTAATTTATCCAGTGATGCCAATCTAATACTAGTGACATTATAATTGCTTCCATGGTAGCAAATTGTAAAGTCACAAACACTGATTGATTCATTTCATGCTGCCACAATTCAGAAAGAAAGGTCAGGCATTTTCTTTAATTAAGACAAAGAATTATTTATAAGTCTGAATATAGTTCTTTCCTTTAATTTTCATTTCACATGATTAAAAAAATAGCAATTAATTTATTGTACATTTTTAGAATGTAGAGAAAGTTATAGAATATCATGGTTTTCCTGGAGGTTGGAGGTAGAAATAATATTCAGTTTCAATTAGTAAGATGTGTATAATATAACCAATATCTGCTATATCTGTTCTGTTTATATGATAGTTATCAATCAAATATTTGTAAATGAATTACTTTGCCTTTCAAAGACATAAAATTTACTTACCAACAATATTAGCCTTTGATATTTCCTTTTCAATTCTTTTAAACTATCACAAGGTTCTGCACCCAGGATGCTATACCAGTCCTTTTTTGGTATGTCTTCAAAAGCCATTGCATGATTAGGTATTTCCAGTTTTCTGTTTAATTATTAGAACAAAAGTAAGTGTTAATTTAAAATGATGAAAAAAATTTAATGTTTCCAAGTATGACTCAAAAAATTAAGCAAAGTATTTCTGACATTTTAAATGAACAGAAGGATCAAATTACTACAAAGGGAGGGATTAATTTTTCCCCAACAGATATATTCTTCTGTACATATTCTGAAAACCAACAGCTGCAGTTTTTCCTATAAGGGTATGTCGGAACTGTAATTGCCATCTTATGAACAATATACTAAACTACTATGGAGAATGCTTATAACTGAAATTAGGAAGAGAAATAGTAGGAACAGTATTACAAGCACACTAAGGTTAAAGTAACAGAAAACATGCCCATTGACAAAAATATTGTGCAGGCCAAAATAAATAAATAAAATTAAAAACAGATTTCACAAAAGGTAAACAATTATTTTATAACCATGACTTTAAGCCAGCAAAAGCTAAAAATTAATGCTGAAATATTTTGAGTAAAATAAAAGGAGATTTTAGAAAAAAATTCCTAAGTACGGTAGTTTTGCCATAACAATAAAGTTATGTAATTGATTTCTTGTGCTCAAAGGAGCTTTTTATTTGATTTTTTGCTACAATAACCCTGAATAGGATTTTTAAAAGGGAAGGTACTTCAAAACTGATAGACACTTTCAAGTAGACTAGCATTAGAAGTGTCTAAAGCCGGTGCTTTGGATTCCAGCTATTGAAAAAAAATCTTTGAATAAACACTCAAGATGGTGTATATTACAAAGTATTAATCTCATTGATTTACTCCATAGAAAGCATAAAAAGGACTGCAGCTTTGTTTAGTACATTTTGTATGCTGCCTTTAAAAATAAACTCTTATAAAACTAGTTTTAAGATTAAAAATGGAGAGAAAAATACCAACATGCAAAAGTGCTGACTTTTAATCAACTATACTAGGGAAAAAGGCAATCCCAAGGACTTGAAGTAGTAAAATATATAATACAATTCATGTCAGGCAGTGGCTAACAGCTCATTACATTAATGAATGGCAAAGAAAGAAAAAAGGCTTTGAATGTGAAGCAATCATGACAGCATCTCATTAGCCACTGGGACCAGGGAGACAATTACACAAGGAACTGAACTCTTGAAGAACAAATATCCAGAATTCCAATGCAATGAAAGCTCTTGAAAGCCACTTCCTCCATTTAACAGTGCTTATCCCAATTGCTAAAAAAGTCCACTTTTGCAAAGTTCACTTAAAGATAAGAAAAGAGTTTGAAAAGTCCTTGGTGAGGAATTAGAATCACATAAGACTTAAACTGCTATTATCTCCCCTAAAAACATACAGAGTTTAGCCAGAACACCATCTTGTGGGACCCAAATTAACCACTGAACTTTCAGCTCCATCCAAACCATGAATTTCAACTATTTTTGTCACATCATTTCCATAGATACAATTTATCTAAGACTACTTCCCACTAAAACACACTAATAGAGAAGAATTGGAACTTTATGTCATCTTGTATTTCAGAATTAGTAACATCTGCATTCAATAAACAATTATAGCAAAAAAAATTACTGTTGTCCTCATTGACTGCAATTGGGACCAGCAACTTCATTGCTAAGTGATGAGATTGTAGAGTGAAACATCATGTGCCCATCTATGCTGTCAGTTCCTGCTACATTAAACAAATCATTTGCAGTCGTTAATCATGTTTATGACCGTGAGTTGTGTCTTCTCCATTTTGCTTGTCAAAAAACATCTGTGAAAGTTGAAAATGGTGATCTTGAGATCACAAGATCCTGCAGCCATCATAAATGTACCATTACTCTGGTTGCTAATCACCTAAATCATAATCACATGACAATGGGGACATTGTATCACAGGTTTTTCAGAACCATTGTGTACAGTTGCTGAATGAGCAGTCGGTAAACAAGGACTACCTGCATATAATTTAGCAATTCAACCTTGGAACCCAGAGAGTACTTTCATACATTCTAAGTATTATTTTACTTCACGCAGAAAAACTGGTGACAATCTGAAGTCTAGGAAGAAAAGTTGGTGTTGTGATTCCTAATTCTTTAGAACCTGGATCTGACAGTGATATATGCCAAAACTGAGGTCTGGTGTACGTATACATTAGAAATGTTCTAAAATTTGAAATAGCTAATTCTGGCTTTTTGTCAGCTCTCCCAGATAATCCAAACAGGAAATACAATCACATGAGCTTATTCTACTTTATTATAAAGCTACATTAAACAAAATCTTGCAAGTCTGAAAATACAAATCTCCCATTGTCACTTTGTCACAACAGTCCAATGTGTTAGGCGGATCTTTTTAATGTTTTTTTTCTTTGCTGGTTAAGCAATTGCTTCTCCATTTTTATTTGTTTCCTAGGTAGTATCTCTTCTTCTCCTCCCTCAAGGTCATTCCCACATACTATTACACAAGTCTTTTAAACCCCAAATGTGTTTTCAAACCAACAAAACAATATTAAATTCAGAATGTTTCAAGAACACAAAATATTTCAAGCCTTCATATCCATGAATGACAATTACACTTAATATCACTGCCAATATCTATTTCCACAAGGGAGAGATGCATACATTGAGTTGTGTACAGAATATGATTACTCTAGACCAGCAATGGCGAACCTTTTTGTTGTGGTGTGCCAAAAGCATGTGCATGCACAACAGCGCATGTGCATGCCAGCACCTACGATGCAATGCACCCTGGCTCCCCTGCGCACACAACACCTCCCTTGCCTGCACTGTGCATGTGCGTGCCTCCCAGATGATTTTCGGCTCGTTTGAGGCCGTTTTCACCCTCCTGGAGGCTTGAGGGAAGCCTCTGCAGGAGGCTAAAAAATGGGCTCCAAGACTCTCCCTCCCTTTGCTAGCAGAAAAAAAAGTTGGTTGTTTTAATATAAGGGTTAGAATTCCTGAAGCTATGAACCAAGGCTGAGAAAGACAAAGATTTAATACAGTTCTTTTCAGTCTCAAGTCGACTTTGAAATTTCCCAGAGGATACGAAGCCCATATGAGTGAAACATACTATGGCTTGTTTCTTAATTTCTGGCCCTTTACCATCTCTTCACTTTCTGAACTCATCCGATCTGCTCTGTCTTTTCTTTGTATTATTTTATATATATGTGTGTGTATGTGTGTGTGTATGTATGTATGTATGGTATTCAGCTTTGTTCGGGTATTTTCCCACGTCATTATAGTTGTGCTTTGAAAGTTGTAGCAACATTTTGGCAAAATCTCATCTGCCATCATCAGGCTTCTGTATTGAGAGATACAGAAGCCTGATGATGGCAGAATATGAATACAGAAGCCTGATGATGGCAGATGAGATTCTGCCTAAACGTTGCTACAACTTTAAAAGCACAACTATAATGATGTAGGAAAGTACCCGCGAAAACTTAAGAAAACAAATATGTATGCATGTATGTGTGTGTGTGTGTGTGTGTATACATACATATATATATATATATATTTTCTTAAGTTTTCGCAGGTACTTACATGTCTGGCATTCAGCTTTGTTCGAGTATTTTCCCACGTCATAGTAGTTGTTCTTTTAAAGTTGTAGTAACGTTTCAGCAGAATCTCATCTGCCATCATCAGGCTTCTGTATAGTGTTTGTCTGTGAGTTAGACTTTTACAGTGGTTTCAGATTTAAATTTGGGGCAGCCTATTGCTGTGACAGAATGGTTTTTTCTTCATCCTGATTGGTTGAGAGTCTTGGTCTGTGTTTATTGGTCTTGGAGTTTGCTGTGTTCTGCTTCTAATATCTTCTGTCTGTTTTTTTGGCTCTTTTTGTATCTTGATTGGCTGGCAACATTGTGTTACTTTATTGGAGGCCTTTAGTGCAGCTTGTTTTGGGTAAGTGGACGGCTATCATTAGTTAGGAAGCTGGGTTTCATCTGGGTGCCTGGTTGGGGTGTGTTTGAGATGGAGGTATCAGGGGGGATCTGTTTGTGCCCAGGTGTTTGCCTGGCTTGTGGTGTGGACAGACAGAAAACAGACAGAAAAATAGCAGCCATTCTCAGGAACCCCAAAGACAAAATTGACCTGGAAAACCAAGACATATATGAAGTCCCCTGTGCATCATGCCCAGCCACATACATTGGACAGGCCAATAGAAGAATAAGCACCCGTCTGGATGAACACAAAAATGCAGTCAAAAAGCTGGAACACACTTCCTCACTAGTCCAACACATGGAAGCCACAGGTCATAACATCAACTTCAATGGCACCAAAACCCTAGCCACTATAGAAAACCCCAGCCACAGAATCATCAGAGAAGCCATAGAGATTGAAAAAAGACCAGAAAGCATGAACAGAAGAGATGATTCCACCAGGTTGTCAATCATTTGGAAGCCTGCACTCACAAACAAAAAAATCTCCACACCACAAGCCAGGCAAACACCTGGGCACAAACAGATCCCAGCTGATACCTCCATCTCAAACACACCCCAACCAGGCACCCAGATGAAACCCAGCTTCCTAACTAATGATAGCCGTCCATTTACCCGAAGCCAAGCTGCATTAAAGGCCTCCAATAAAGTAACACAATGTTTCCAGCCAATCAAGATACAAAAAGAGCCCCCCCCCAAAAAAAAACAGACAGAAGATATTAGAAGCAGAACACAGCAAACTCCAAGACCAATAAACACAGACCAAGACTCTCAACCAATCAGGATGAAGAAAAAACCATTCTGTCACAGCAATAGGCTGCCCCAAATTTAAATCTGAAACCACTGTAAAAGTCTAACTCACAGACGAACACTATACAGAATCCTGATGATGGCAGATCAGATTCTGCTGAAACATTGCTACAACTTTAAAAGCACCACTGCTATGACGTGGGAAAAATAATGTATAAGTATATGTATATGTACATGTATATGTATGTATGGTATTCAAAGCTGAATACATGTAAGTACCCACAAAACTTAAGAAAACACACACACACACACACACACATATGGTATTCAGCTTTGCTCGGGTATTTTCCCACATCATTATATTTGTAGCAACGTTTCAGCAGAATCTCATCTGCCATCATCAGGCTTCTGTATTGTGTTCGTCTGTGAGTCAGACTTTCACAGCTGTTTCAGTTTTAAATTTGGGGCTAGCCAACTGCTGTGCCAGAATGGTTTTTTTTCTTCTTCATCCTGATTGGTTGGGAGTCTTGGTCTGTGTTTATTGGTCTTGGAGTTTGTTTGATTGGTGTTTCTAATATCTTCTGTCTCTTTTGTAGCTTTTTTGATAAATGATAGCCATCCACTTGCTCCGAGCCAAGCCGCACTAAAAGCCTCCAATGCAGGAAATACAATGTTGCCAGCCAATCAAGACAAAAAAAGCTATTGGTATAGATGTAAAATACAGACTAAGAAAAAGTTTCATTGTTATACTGTATTAGAACCTGAGATGTAATGAAATGTGTTATCAACAACTACTAGTATGGCTATTACAGAATGGACAAGTATAATTATATCTATCTACTGTACTTTTAGATTCCCTAAAAGTACTTGATAACTGTTTACTGTAATCAAGACAATGCTAGATTTTGTTACATTGTTGTTTACCCCAGCACCATAAAAAATTATCTAGTCAAATATTTTTTCTTAAACTAATATGAATTGTGTAAATCCAATGTGCATACATACAACTTGGAATATCACAGGCAATCAGCTACTAAGCAGAGTTAAGCAGAGAGGTCAAGGCCAGGTATCATAATAGGAAATTAACTTGCAGAGGAATTTTTTAACAATGGAATGGAAAAGTATCTAAGATTCTGAGATTCACATTTAAGACAAGGGGCAAACACTGTGGTTCCTAATTCAAGAGTTTTCAAAGTTTTACTCAGGGATAGATCATCCCTCACTTTACAACATTTATTAAGCATTTCAGGATTTTGGGATGGAAGAAGTATGTTTGAATGCTGTGTAAGTTTGGAAGTGAAATTAGAAAAAAGCATTGTAATGGTTTATAGAAGAAAATAGTGCAGGAAAAAGTTATATAAAAAGAATACCTGAAAATGTGGACTTATTAAAATCATAAGAAACAATCTTATTTCAATTTATGTAGCTATTCATGTCACATTTGCGAAACTGTTTTTTAGTTTCAGGTTTTTAGATTTTGATTCTTGATTTTTAGACACTAGGGCTAGTTTGTTCTGCTAGGGCATGATTTCTTTAATATTAATAAAACACCCAACACAGAGATGGTTTAGAAAGTACAACGTCAGGGTGCCTGTGTGATACAAACTGTGATGCAACTCTAAACAGGCCTCATTATATACGTGCATATTTTTTGAGTCAGATCTATTGCAAAACGCTCCGGTGTATTAATTTAAAGAAATGATTTGGTCGGCGGTGGTGAGGAGGGACTGGAAGGAAAGCTTTTATTGAGATAAGGAAGCGAGGCTTTTGCAAATTTTGACGAATAGGTACGCCGATGACTTGAAACTCTGGAAAGTAGCTGTTGAAGGCGGAATCCAGGATTCTGCCTTATGGTATATATAAATGCACATTATATTTTCTGCCCGGAAAGTTCGCCGCTTCCTCATACCGAAAGGAACAAGAAGTAAAGGAGAATTAAGCTCTTTCTAGAGATACAATTCAGTCTCGTAGTTTATCGTAGTTTAAAACGCCAAACGTGGCCACCATACCTCTTCTTCCGGGTGACCAAACGTCCAGTCCGCCTTTCACTGTACTCCCGCTCTCTATGGCCTGGATCGAGGGGAGAGGAATCCCGAAATGGTCCCCTTTGTGGGGGGCTCCAGCAGCAAAATAAAAAATAAAAAGACCAGCATCAAGCAGAAGGGACGAGGCGACACTTCCGGCAGCGCTCTCTCGCAAGGAGGTCCTGCCCCCACACCCGCTTGATTGGCGCAGGAAGGAGGAGAGGCGTGGCCAGCAAGTATAGCCTTCTATGATCAGGTTCGGGGTCTTTATGCGGGGAAAAGAGTTTTTTGTGCTGAGGAGCTTGGAAGAACGCGGGTAGGTTCAGAGGCGCGGGGAAGGACTCTATGTGTCTGTCTGTGTGTTTTACTACTACTAAGGCGGATCTTCCATGAGATTAATGATTTTATATTGCAAACTCTGACTGCTGTAAATGTAGCAGTCATGAGATTGGGATTTTTAATGAAATTGGTGGTTTTTATATGGCAAACTCTTGACTGCTGTGAACCACTGATTTAAACATTGCAAAAAACGATGTGTGGCTTGGGATTTTATATGACCCTCGGGTAGACCTATGCAACCTGTCATTTCATGCTTCCAACCCTAATTAAAGAGGCTGAGATTTGAGAGATGATATTGCCAAATCTTGTTCAGTTTGCAGAGACCTCAAGAAACCAGTACAACTTTTCGGACTGACAAATGTTAAGGCTTTATCTTTATTCAACTTGCATCAAAAGATTTCAAGCAATCTCAGAAAGTCTCAACAGATGCAACCTATCTTCCTCCCTTCTTCCCCACCTCACCCCATTTTAAATCTTACATCAGTCTAGCCCAGAGGTCTCCAAACTTGGCAACTGTAAGACTTGTGGAAGTCCACAAGTCTTAAAGTTGCCAAGTTTTGGGTCCCCTGGCCTAGCTATTCGAAAAATCTGATGAAGTGAGTTGCAACTTATGAAAGTCAATATCTTTTAATAAAATTTTATTTGTGAAAAAAATGTGGTACCAGACTCCTGATTTTCTGTCACTGTAGAATAACATTCTCCTATTACGTTGTCTTGCAGGGATGTGTGACAGTGGTCCTGTAACACTGGTTTAACTTGCACTGAGTTTATACAGTGAATCCTGTAGTTATACTATCATATGTTCATTTGTGTGGCAGAGAAATGAGTAAATACTGCAAGAGCTGCTAAAGGTAGCAGAGTTATGATTTTATATACCAAGCAAGTTTGTAAATGATTGAGATTTATTTGTACCAATAAAGAAGAATATATGTAGCCAAGGACCTCTCACTTATTTAATATCATAATCTGATTTCATTCACATAAATTGGTGATCATCAACACTGGTTTACATAGTAAGGATGTAGTGAACCTTTATTCAGAAGTGGAAGATAATTTTATTTTAACACTCAGTGATTCCAAACATATATGTTTGCTGCAAGATCACTGCCTATGTTCTTAAAGTTCTATTATGTCCACTTTCCCTTAAACTGCCAGGAGAGGTAGGTACCTCTCAGAGGTAACTTATTATGCCATTACCCCAAATAGGGGATTTTATTTGTTCTCAAAAAGGTTGTTGCATTCTTGAGAATTCTTGAAAGATCCTAGAGTAAAATGTAAGTTAGAAACCATTACACAACAATTTCATACATTCTTGCAGTTGTCTATGTGCATCTCTGTAACGTAACATTCTTAAGGACCTGGCATGTCATAATTATCAATGGTCTATAGGTGACAAATTTCTCATTGTGGAATAGTTATTCAGGCCCAATTAGTTCTAGAGGGAATTACCCAAAAAGCTATCACTGATTATATTAGCAGTTTTACTACAGCAAGCAACATAAATATATTTGGCATGTCATATTTTGTATAGTCCAAGATACCTTATTAAAGAGATTTCTTTTTGAAAATTAATGGGTAACATATTTCATACAAGCAAGGGAAATTATATAGAGAACTCAAGAAGTACTGCTTTTCTTCATCCGCCTTGGAAAACAAAAGTGGTTTTGGAGCTAATATTGACAGGAATGAGAATGAGAGGAATACTGAAATTATTGCCAATACATGTATTTTCTCCAACTTCTAATAACACTGATTTCTACCAGATACTCCATAACCAACAAAACAAATGAAAAAAAAAATCCTAGTACCTGAGAAAAGGCATTTTATGATGTAACAACATAACCAGATGTCACAAAAAACCTGCAGGAGGAGGCTACTATGAACGGACTGGAGCAGCAATTGATTATAAATAACTTTTATAATCCACCAAACTGGATTATAGTTCAGCTTTGCAGATGATACTGTCAAACGGGGAAAAGTGCTAAGCAGACACAGTTTTAAATCATTTCTTGCTGTGCTGTTGCTAGGAACATTCCAGCTACAGTTGCTGTTTGCTACCAGGCCCCAAAGACTGACTGCACTCACAGGAACGCAAGTCCAGCTAGAGAGAGACGCTGTCACCATAGCAACCAAAAACCATTCAGAACAGGCATGCCGCTGCAACCGATAGTAAGTGATTGTTTTATTTATTTGCATTATTCAAGTTTTCATCTATGTCAAATAAGACTTTCATTAACTGCAAAAGCTTGAACTTCCCAGTAGCTTTTCTTAAGATACTGTCAAGAAAGCTTTTCTTTCCTTACCTGTTCACGGATGCAGTCTTTTCTTGGCACAATTGAAGTCCTAACCCAAAAATATATAGCATCCTGCTTTTCTCAGATATTCAGGATTTTCATCATATCTTACCTTAGTCTCACTAAAATTTGGGCAGCTATACAGGAGAAAGAGAACACACACATCATCTTTTTCCCTGTAGATAGTGAGCAGAAGAGGGCTTGTTCCAGGCCTTTATTCTGGTAGTGTATCTGTACAACCAGAATGTAATCTTGGTATGGTTAGTACTGTCTATCTATCTGATATTTTAAACTTTTATCTATGCAATCTTATTTCAGTAGTCTGTTGTTGTGAAGCTGAAAATACAGCAACTGTGTTGAAGCCTTTGCAAAGGGTGAGGGCTGAATATATTTTCTTCCAGGTGTCTTAAATATATTTTAGAGCAATTTTTCTATATTTTAGAGCAATTTAATGCTCCAAAATGTGAGCTTTAGTTTTCCATTTTTCAAAATGAAAAAGAGGTTGATGGGGAAAAGCTTGTTCTGGACCATTGGGCTGATTTGTTACTAAGGAAGTGCTTCACTCTGCTATGTAAGGAGTACACCTGGCTAACACATTAAAAACTGAAATCAATGTTTCTATTGCGGTGCCTTTATGTGTCTGAAAAGTGAAAAAGTGAGATATAATTTGAAAGAAAAATACTAGTCTCCTTTAATGTTAAAAAGAAATGTGCCAAATAGTCACTTGTTGTGTTACAAGCAAAGCTGATAATGTTTCTTTATTTTCAGTAGACAATTCTTGTTAGATAAATATTTTGAACAGGATTTCATTGGGTGCAAGGATATTTCCATTTAATTTATTTACACAGCTAGTGTAACCTCATCTGTCAGATCCCTTTAAGAATTGAAGTGAGCTGATTTATTACCTGCTCATATCTTGTTCAAGAAATGCTGTTTTGAAGATGACTTTCATCTGGATCCATTGGAGATCTGAACACTTTGAGGAGAGACTGTTTTCCTATTGACGGAAAGGTCTCTCCTGAGACTTGAGGACCTGATAGGGCCTCAAAGAGGGATAGTGTCTTAATGGTTTTGCAGCCCTCTCCCAGTAGTCCAGGCAAAGCAAGCTGGGGTGATATGTCTTTAAGAAACATAATTAATTGGAGAAAAAAAGTAATAATTTAAGTAACTAGTAGACTAGGGAAAGCATGTCAAATATGTTAAATGGCAATAAAATATGCACGGTCCTTCAGCTATTGCCCCTTTTGTAGTGGGAAAAAATATCTATCTGGTTCAGTTCTAAGAAAGGCACTGGAGACAAAATGGAATCTGGAGGCTGATTAGAAAGAGGGTCCATTTATTGATGAACAGAAACCACATAGATTCATTTCAGTTTCAGGGCCAGAAATGCAGTGGAAGATTATACATTGTTGGCCCACAAGTATCAAAAAAACAGTCATTCTTTCATTTAAGAGGATTATGTGATAAAGTTATATCCTTCTGGCAAACTCCCACCCTCCACTTTTAGAGATATAAGTATTATCACTAAACAAAGAACTGGATGCTTTCTAGACTTATTGCACTTTTTACAGGACTAAACTATAAGTTTATAAATAAAGAATTGATCAATCTGATCTGCTGTACTATTTGTATATGGTTAACTTTTTATATCTGTAGTACCTGATCTTTTATTTATATGACAGAGGTGGTATTCAGCAGGTTCTGACCAGTTCTGGAGAACTGGTAGCGGAAATTTTGAGTAGTTCAGACAACTGGCAAATACCACTTCTAACTGGTCCCGCCCACATCTATTCTCTGCCTCCTGGGTCTTAGCTTATCGGCTGGGTCTTCTTTTGTTGCCCTGCACAGGAGAACAGAGCTGGAAAGCAGGTTAGTGGGGTGGGGAGGGAATGGGATTATGTATTAACTTTCTCCCAGGAGTGGGGAGGGAATGGGAATTTTGTGGTAACCTTCTGCCAGGAGTGGGAAGGGAATGGAAATTTTGCAGTATCCTTCCCCTGGAATGGGGTGGGAATGCAGATTTTACAGTATCCATGCCCACCAAGCCATGCCCACAGAACCGGTAGTAAAAAAAAATTAATCCCCCACTGTTATATGGTAGCATTTGTGTGTGTGTGTGTGTGTGTGTGTGTGTGTGTGTGTCCCCTATGTAAGTATCTTGGAATTATCCAGCCAGTGATTTTCTAGGTAAATCCATGCAGGGTTTTTTTGGTAAGATTTTTCAGAAGTGGTTTACTTTTGCCTGTTTCCTAAGGCTAAATGAGAATGACTAACCCAAGGTCATCCAGCTGGTTCCATGGCTAAAATGGGACTAGAACACATGGTCTCCCAGTTTCTAGCATGATGTCTTAACCACCATTCCAAACTTAGACTTAGAATAACTGGCTATCTTATTTAATAATATCAACATTTTATTTGACATTATCAATGGCAAGAGGCAGCTTGTTACATTCAAATAAAATAAATTTATAAACTCTGGTTTTAAAAATCCTTAGCGATGGAAATCGAAATATTTTAAATTAATTTCAAGAATGGTCCCAGCTGCAGTGACTAATTTCTAGATTCTGCCATGCAAAAGGCTAAATCAGTTGCTGATATTAAACATACACAATACATGACAAAACTTATTGCAGAAAATTAGCACCCACCCTCTCCTAGAAGAATAAAATATTTTCAGAAATATTAAAAAGGCAGAATATTATATTTTCCTGGATGAGAAATGGAGAAAAATGTTTCTTTAGAGGGAGAAAGTGTTCCCCACTTCCTTAATAGCCTACAGCAGATGTCAAAGAGATAGGTAGCACTATCCATAAGCAAATACCTGCACGCAAGATCCAACAAAGATAGGATTAGCCCTCAGCCACAATAGGAATTGCCAACACCCCCTCATTGCCTCACCCTCAGAAACTTTCAACCAAACCTAGCTCAGACAAACACCTAGGATTTGTACCTTGCCTATAGAGCCAGCCATGACCGCTGCACAACCCCTACATGGCCCCATGGGAATCTGACAACAGCCAATAGGATATATATTCTTGCACAGGAACAGAAAGCTCAAGTGCAGAGCCCAAGAGAAGGTATAAACT
Organism: Hydrophis major; assembly: GCA_033807585.1. Taxonomy (NCBI): domain Eukaryota; kingdom Metazoa; phylum Chordata; class Lepidosauria; order Squamata; family Elapidae; genus Hydrophis; species Hydrophis major. The sequence goes on along the minus strand of CM066328.1, from coordinate 111,495,334 downwards.
CTCCCCCCCCGCAACTCCATATGGTCAGCTGCACCAGAACCACAAACATGTGATTCTATAATTGCTGTCAATTTGTTTTCTGTCTCAAATTACCAAGAACTGTATCCCAAACTTTAATTAATCCATATGATGGATTTTTAATTGCAGTAGTAACCTATACATGTGTGAAGTTATCCTTTTTGATTGTACTAAATAATGAAGTATTATATTCTCAAAGTTGTATAAAGCTCTAATATTTCTATTGCCCAGAAGAGATTTAAATTGATGCCAAAAAACCCATGATAGTTTATCACCTGTTTGTTGCTCTATCTGAATGTTATTTAGAGGTTTACTATTTATATTGTTATAAAAAATCTTTCAGTCTATAAAGAATATGTGCCCTTCAAGATGTTACTCTTTTTGATTCATAATCTTTTGTAGGAACTGATCTGATCCCAATTTGGAGTGTATATAGATGCTAGAGTTAATGTTTTATTCTCAAATTTTCCTTCTATAAAAAAAATAACTGTCAGGTTTCCGGTTCCACTTCGGTGGCAGCAGGAATTCACGACTGTTCGTGATTCCTGTTGCGCTTGCCGCCGAGGTACCCCCGATCCAAATGGGTCAGGGGGATATGGCTGCCCTGTAGGGACAGCCGAAGAGAGAGGGGAGCCGGACAGAGGGTTAGGGGTGCCGCAGACCCCCTCCTCGTCCAGAAAAACCCCTTTTTCCCAAGGTGGTGGAGCGGCGGTCAGCAATGGCTGCCACGAAGAAGCCAGCAACCGGGTAAGATTGTGCTGGAGGAAGCAAGAAAAGTGAAAGTGCTGGCTGAGCCGGGTCAATCAACATCTTTTAAATTCGTTGGAATTGAGCTGTCTGAATTTCTGGAGGATACATTGTATCCCTAAGAAGATCAAAAGCGGCGGAGAAGCTGTTAAAGGGAACTTTTTTTTTCTTCCCACCCCACAGAAACAGCAGATGAAGATTTGAAATTTGTTTGGGCACTGAAGGTGAATTATTCTGAAAGTTGAAGTTAAGGGACAAAAGAGTTCTTGGACATTGGACTTAAAAATTTAAGAAATTGGAAAACCCTTATTAGAGGTATGGATTTCTGATCATTTAAAAATTGATGTTGCAAGTGGAAAGGGAGAGGAAAAAAAATTGGAGCAGAAGTGGAAAAAGGAGGAGATTGCCTAGAATCTCAAAGAAAGATACAAGGTAATTGGACCTCTTTGATTAAACAGTAACCCCAGAAAAAGAAATAGAAGAAAGAAGAAAAATATAAACTTTTGGAACTTTTTTTGAATTATTTTTGATTAAAAATACTTGGTTGGTTGTTTTGGGGAAAGTTTCTCTTTTCAGGATGGCATCGCTTGTGGATGAACTAAAGACTGAATATCAAAAATATAAAAAGGAAGAACAAGATGGAAAAGATACTTTGGGCACTTAATTTCAATTTTTAGAAATGGCGTTATGTACTTATGAAAAATTGATTACGCAGCAGAATGACTGGGACAAAGAAGAAGGGGAAGAAGAAGCCAACTTTGATGAACAATGGGTTTTTTCCGGGGAGGAGGAGAAAGAGGATAAGAAAAAGGGGATTTTAAGATTTGAAAAAACAACCAAAAAAGAGAAAAATGCGAGGAAAGGTGGATGCAAGGTTAGAAAACAAAGGAAAGGGAGTAAGAAAAGGGAGGAGCAGAGACAAAGGGGTAAAAAGGGTAAGGAGAAGAATAAGCAAGAGAGAAAGGGGGGGAGGAGAAGCCTTAATGGTGGGAAGCAAGATCTAAAGAAAAAAAGTTTATTCAGAGACAATGGGTGAATTTAATTAAGGATAAAAGGGGGATTCTGGAAGGTATATAAGATTGTGTTTTTATATGTGTATTTAGAGTATAAAATTTACTGTGTAGTTTTAGAATCTACTAAACAGAATCCCAAGATAAATTAAGTGTTATATGAAGTACTTTTAAGTTAGGGTAATGAGTTAAAGGCGTCACTCCAATTAGTGTATAGGAGAAGTATAGTAAAAGAAAAAAGATGAATGGATAGTTGGAAATAGAACAGACAAAGAATGTTATTAAAAATGGTAATAAGATATGGAAGGATATATAAAGGTTTTGTTATGGTTTTTTTTGTATATTGATAAAAGGCAATAAAATTTTAATTAACAAGAAATAATTTGGATGAAAAGGAGAAGCTGGGATAAGATATGAAGTTAAATAGATAAAGTAAATATTGATATTATAATTTGGAATCATTATGTTCTATTGGTTTTCTTCTTTAATTATTATTATTTTTTTTAGAAAAGAATTTATAAGCTGTTATGCCTTGATTGTTTGTGCACTGTTTTTGTAAAATTGATAAAATTGGTTTATAAAAAAAAAAAGAAAATGATAATAAGATATGGAAGGATATATAAAGTGAATATGATGTTTGAATTTGTGTCTGTGTGAAGAGTTTCAACCCGGGATCAGGCAGCCTTCAGAAAAGATGTTTTAGTTTTGTTTATGTTTTGTGTTTTGTATGTTTATGAAAGGCAATAAAATTTTAATAAGCAAGAAATATAATTTGGATAAAAGGAGAAGTCTGGATAAGATATGAAGTTAAATAGATAATGTAAATATTGATATTACAATTTGGAGTTATTTTATATGTTCTATTGGCTTTTTTCTTTAATTATTATTATTTTTTTTTAGAAAAGATTTTTCAAGTTGTTATGCCTGGATTGTGTATTGTTTTTTGTAAAATTAATAAAATTTGTTTAAAAAAAAAATAACGATCACACCTATCTTTTAAATCTTTTGAACCTGGAAATGTATACCAACTTTAAAAATAAGGTTATTCCCCTTGATTTATTAGAAAATTATCCATTATAGTACCTTTCATCTGACTTATTTGTTATATATATTTCTTGTAACATAAGCACATGTAGTTTAAATCAGCAGTCCCCAATCTTTACAACTTGGCAGCCTGGCCAGGGGGAGAGGGGAACTGGCCTGCTGCTTGTGAAAGTGACCTGTGCACATGTGCACCAGCCCACTGCTTATGCAAGTTGAGCTGCATGTGCATCAGCCAGCTGCTTGCAAGGTTCAATCCCAAATGTCCGGGGACCTCTGTTTTAACTGATTTAATTTAATTAAGAATCCTTTTCCTCTTAATAGAATCTAACATTTAGATAAATGATTTTACATTATTTACTGATTACCTGCACTTATAAAAATATAATTTCTTTATGCAATAAAAATTATTACACCTCTAGGACATTTTTTAAAGCTGATTACTCACTAAATATATCAACATACTGCCTGGTGTTATAATAATCATATATTAAAAGTTAGTATTCTGTTTACTACATAGATATCCTCTTCCCAGTCTCTCTTCTCCCTTTAGTGATCTCCTTCCCCTATCCCTTACCTCACCCCATCCCCAGATTAAACCGTACCACCACACCCAACTTCCCTGTCCTCCCACTCAGAGCGCCAGTGAAAAAAATCACAAAGTCTTTTTAAGAACATATATATGGTTTAAGAGGAAGAGAACTACTGAGGCTCCTTCTCCCCCTCACCAGTCTCCCAGTTTTAATTACAGTAATTGCTTAGCTACAATTTTACCTATATTATTATTACTTGATATAGTTCTTTTCTTTTGTTTATTTAACTCCCTCCTTTTTCCCTTTGCTCTAAACCTGAAGATTCAAAAATAGTGGAACAGTCAATATAATTTCTGTTACTTTGCAGCTCAATGCAGTGTGCTTATCTATCTATTGTGTAGTTGAGCCTGTTTTCCACATTCCAGGAGACTGATAGCTTCCTTCACCTCTTGTTAGGGAGTTCTGCCAAAAAAACTCTGCATTTCAAAGCTGAATAATTTGTCCTTGTGACACAAAAACAATTAACATGAAAGGAAAATCCCATTTGATTTGAATTTCATTCTGCATAAGTTTTTCTGTCAACTCCTTTCTTGCAATAATGTAGCTATACTGAAATCTTTGAAAAATAATATTCTCTCACTGTCCCATTTAATCTCCTCCAGTTCACCGTACACTGTTTTTCTTATAATTTTGTCTTTTATATTTGAATTCCTAAATCTAACCAAAATGTCTCTAGATTTCTGTATGTTCTGAGAAGAGTAAACCTGTTCAGCATCTTTAATATCTTTATTAGTTAACTTTGTATGAGTTCAAGTCATTAATTTTTGAATGAAATAAGCAGTCAAATTGTTTGTTCTGCTTTTCTCTGCCATTTCTTTAATCCTTAACTTAGTTCTCTTGCTATGAATCTGTAAATCTGCCAACTCTATATTTCTATTTCTATTTCTATTTCTATTTCTATTTCTATTTCTATTTCTATTTCTATTTCTATTTCTATTTCTATTTCTATCTATCTATCTATCTATCTATCTATCTATCTATCTATCTATCTATCTATCTATCTATCTATCAAAGGATGATAGGCATATTAGTGCACTTACCTTTATGGACCTCTTAAATATGAAGTGAGGTCCACATAAATCAATTTGTGACTAAAACTCTGAAAATTTGTAGCATAAATAATGACTTTATTATTAGATAACTGACATTAAAGCCAAAGAATTCAACGGTAAATCCAAGCAAATTCAATAAGGGCAGAATAGATACAAGAATAGATACAAACAGTACTTATTCTTAGCCTCCCTTCTAAGGCTGTAGCAGCTTGCCATGGTCCTTCCCCAATTCAAAAGCAATTGGAAGGGTACACTTGCCTTGCACTTAATTCTATTGCACAAATTTCTACAGAAGTAAGAGCCATAAAGCTAATAGTTGTATGGAAGTGCTGTACTCTAAATCTGCAAATATTCTTCTCTAAAGGTTTACTAATTCCTGTCTCAGTTTCACTTTCATGTTTTTTAAAGAGTTTGTATAAAATATAGCTCTTGAAAATGAAGTAGGCAATGTTTTAAATATTTTACAGAGCAATCTTAAATGCAACTTAATATGCTTAATATGCTAATACGCTATTAAATTTCTTCTGCCTCATGCCTTATTTCATGTTTTTTTTTCCTTCTGGCCATCATGACTTTTATTACTCCTGAAGTTTTTCCATTGCAACAATTCTCTGTATTATTTGTACATGAGAAATGCCTTTCCCAGAACATTTAGCTGATATTCTTCTATGTGTCTAATACCAATTTTCTTTTTATAATTAAGTTGGGGAGGAGTAAATGTGAAGTCTTCCCTAACTTCATACTATGGTTATTTGCCCTTTTTGAATCTGCTAGTTTACAAGAAATAGGATACAAAGTATCAGTAAATATTAACGAATCTCCATAGATATGTTATGGTATTATTTTATTACAATATTTTCAGATATCAGTATCTCTGTTTTAAGAAAGGAATATTTGGTGAATATAAGTTGCATAGTGGCATAGGAAGTAGTTCCTTCTCTTTAGGTAAATTGCAAGCTTCTGAATACATGGATCTCAGACATTACAGATGTCATATGGAATGAGATCCCCACTGAAAATTGGTACTGTACCATCAGTATTGTACTGATTTACAGTACAAATTAAATGTGTTTAGTACTAGGTGTAACTGGTACAATTAGATCAAGCAATGTACTGTAATGCTAATTTTTGAAGTCCATACACTTGTATACCTTGTGTCTAGAAAACTACTTAGGCAAATACAGTATTGTTTAAAATAAATTTCAGGGCACATTCAGTGAAATCATCTGTAGCTCATTAGCAATTTCTGAGTTTCTTTTTTAGTGATAGATAGTTAAAATAACAAACAAGTGACAGATTGTTTGTCTTTAATGATTTCCCTATTTCAGGCCCATTACAAAGCAATTAGAAATCTGACAGCATTTTCACTCTGCATTACTGATTATCTAAAGTGATGAGAAACTAGAGGTGATGAATATTAATTGTATATTTTCATATGATTATCATAAATTATTACCTTGTCTAATGTGCTACAGATGAATTAAGAGCAAAAGGAGGAAATTCAGTCATATATGATAATTTGAAAGATAGTATGATTTGGTTTATGCCGTTGTCAGCAGCACCAATTTATCTGTATCTTTTCTCCATTAAAATATCTACTACTTAAACCTGATTTCAAAATGCAATGTTAATTAGATAAGTCATTCCAGTATAAGCCCATTATCATTTTATTGTTTTATTGAAATTGTTTTAAACATCTTTCTTTTAAAATATAAATAAAAATGATGCTGCATCATACCAAGTACTGAGGAGAAAAAGAGCTTTTCTATTTAATGATAATAAATTTCATAACTATTTTCTAGTAATTTGGAATCATCTCATAAGCTAACATTAATTGTATGTTTTAAAATTTTGAAGTACAAAATTTGAATAATATTGGAATTTGAATAATATTGGAATTTTATAATCTGGCTTAAATTCTGTTTATTCTTATTATGGAATGGTATTCAAAAACAGAATGAATATTTCTATCACATATATCCCCCTTCCACTTTAAAACTATTCCAGAAGATTGGAAAATAATACCAGTTTTGGAAAGTATACAAAGGTGTAATAGAACATAGCAAATGGCATAAGATTGTGACTAAATCCATCTAATTTAAAATATTAGCCAATATATTTAAAAATTGTTTTTTAATGTGAAAATGTCATCAGGAACATAAGGGTTTGTTTTCAAAAAGTTGTGTGTGTGTGTGTAAGAGAGAGAGAGAGATTGTGTATGTATTTCTCTACTTAATCATATTATGTATGTATTTCTCATACTTAATCAAGTTATAGAAAATGGAATACAGACATAAGAAAGGAAAGTATTTGCTTAATATTTATTTTAATGCAGTTTTAGTAAATACATTGTTCATCTTAAATATAAATAATATTAAGTTTGGGTATAATACTAATAACATGTACTGCATTACAATAAAATGCATTAATAATATGATACATTATTGTTTTTTAAAGTGAGTAAAAGTTAATTATAAATTAGTACACAGAATGCTAAACTGTAAAAAAATCAAATATAGTTGATCATTAAATCAGTTTGGCAGTGTTTTTTAATGTGATAATGTTTACCAATTTAGTATACAAGAAATAAAAGATGATCAGCTTTGAATTTTTACATTGTTACATTTGTTCTAAAAGGGACATTTTGACTGAATTAACAGTAATATATTTTAAAAATTCCAATTAATTATGTTTATCATAATTATATGACTTAGCCTATTCCTTACAAATACATCATTGCTATAATTTAGATTGATCTGAATGAAATATTTAGATAATGTTTTGCATGTTAATTTACAACATATTTTTAAACCCATGACCCCCCCCCCTTTCTGGACTGTGTAATCTTAGATTCTATTCTATCATAGTATTTGCATTTTTATGTAAAGTTTCATTGTAAACATACTGCCCACATAGCATGACTGTCAAAAAACTGGACATTTTTTTAGCAATGACAAATTTTAATGGACTTGAAAATAAGTATAAAATATTCTTAAATTATGATCAATGTGGATATTTTATTATTTTGATGGATGTACTAGAAGTATTAAATAATCCATTATAAGTAATAATGAACAAACCACTTTCATTAAGGAGGCATTTGATTTTTGAAATTTGCTGACCCAGGAAAAAGAGAGTTTTATCAAAGAATAATATGACAAGTTTGTTGTTTTTCAGAAAATGAATTGCAGGCTCAGTTGAATGTTAAAAAGGAAGGTTTAGTTTCTTCTTTTTATAATTTTTTATAGATCCATCTGAATTTGCAAAAGAGAAGGTATATTATGACATTTTTATATTGGGGAAAATAGAGTAGGATGGACAATCTAAAGATAATGTGCAGACTTCAAAAACAAATAGCAACTAAAGTACATTCAAATCAAAATATTTTACCATTTTTCCTAGGAAACTGTCAAATTCTTCTGGATTTTTAAGGTGTATGCTACTGCTCCTAGGGCTTGCACTAGTTTATTCATGGAATGAAAATTATTTAATTCAATGCTTCAATTTATTCATTTTAATTATATATGCTTAATATAATTATGTGGGAAAAGAGTTATAATAATCAAACACAAAATGTGTACCTACGGCAACATTAATTTCATGAAGAATAACTGGACTTTTCAAACAGAAATTTAAGTTGAGACTCAAATTTGCAGCCTACTCCTTATTTACTATCAAAAACATCAATCATCATTATTACCATGGATATCACTGATATCATTTTTCAACACCTGACAGCCAAAAATGTACAAACAGAATAGTAACCTTTACAATGTCATATAACTTATCTTGAATAAATAAACATTATGTGAAGAGACCTAAGACTTTTACAAGCAGCTGTTTATTCCCTTATAGTGTTGTAAAGCACTATGAAGTGGTATATAAGTCTAAGTGCTATTGCTTTGCTAATATTGCATATAACTCCCATCTGAGAATTAGTATGCTTGTCCATATAATACAATTATGCATAATTTTTACATTATACTCCACTATTTTCTAACTGATAATCAAATTCATTGTAGTCATTGCAAAACTTAAAAACTTTGTTCTTCATATCATGTATATAATTCTACTCTCAATAAAGATGTAGCAACTCAGTAAAGTTTTAATCTATTCTCTGTCATGAAGTGCAAATAAAAGAGTTCGTTAAGAATTTGTTCTTAAGAACGTTAAAAGTAACTGTAAAGACATGCATTATAAACATGTTTAGTATCACAATGATTGCTTGTTAGCATAAAATACAGATAGCATTTAAAGATAACAAAGCATTGAAAATATTGTTGCTGCTTGTAAGAATGATAGATAGAAAATATTTCACAGTTTACCTTAAAAACATCTTTGTGTGAAAAGTAATTATCCAAAGATTATTAGAAGTTTGGATATTAAGATTATCAGTTTAATTTTAATTGGCTTTTTTCCAAGATAATTGGTTTTATTCCACATGTTTGTGAGAAGGGGGCATTGGGCTAATTGGCTTTGATTCATATGTATTTTTAAGGAAATATGAAATAATTTTGACATTCTTAACATTTGTCTTATGATACAGTTTCTTTAAAAATATAAACACATATCATGAGATATAAATAGCAGGTCATTTACAGTTCCCTGAATGTCCGTCATAATCATTTACCCTTACTATTTGACACTGGACATGGGAATTTTATTCCAATCAGGAAAAAATTCCATAGTATTGTTAGAAGAATCTAAAGATCTAATTAAATGATGGCAGTTTTTACCTTATCGAAATAAAAAACTGCAGTTTATGTTGAACAAGTACAAGATAGAATTAGACCTGTTATCTTAAACCAAACAAAAGGTAGGAATGGAATACTGTCATATGCCCCTGAAACTAATTTTATTTTTGGACATACATTGATCTCAACAGCATTTTCTTTCAAGAACCGAGGCTTTGAAGTCAGTCTTCAAAAGCTTTATACAGAGCTTTCTGATACAGATATAACTGAAGTAGAACAAAGTCATCCATGATGCAGACCTATGGCAAGTTTTCATCTACATTCTTATATGACTTGTCCTCATAACGCTATATATTGTAAGGCTTGGTCGGCTGCCCATCTAATTCTCTTTTGTAGCAAAATGATGCCATAATTTTTTTAAAAAGTAAATAAAAAATAAAAAAACATTGATCCCAGCTGTTGCAACAGCACCAACAATACTGGGGTTTAAGCTGAAACATTTGTTTTGTACCAACACAAAACTATTTGCATAGGAAAATGTGCATTCTTTTCAATCCACATAATTCATTAGCTGTCAGCTCTGGAATCTTTATTAAAAGCTTCCACACAGCTGCGGAGGATGGAAGGGGGCTGCTGTTGTTTGAGTAGCTTTCAGTAGACAAAATAGATATAAAACCTTCAAGGTCATTCTCTATGGCGCAGCAAGAATTGTAGCTGAAGGGTGATTGGTTCACATGATTTATGATGTGATAGAAAAGGGGTGGTGTAGGTTGAATCTTGTGGGAAGTCTGGGAGGAAACTTTAGTTTCGGAATTCCACAGACGTGCCAAGTTTCTGTTTTAATAAAGCACTTTGAGATTATGGTTGTCTCGGAGTTACTGATTGGAATGGATAATTTCTGGAACCCTGACATTATTCTGAAACTGCAGCAGAGCAGCAGAAAGGGTGAATGCCATGGTGGAACAATACATTAGATGCTATGTAAATTATCAACAGGAAAACTGGGCTGAATTATTACCATTTGCAGAGGTTGCTTATAATAATGCAGTACATAGCAGCACAGGGTTGACTCCATTCCACATCAACGCTGGCATGGAATTTGTCCCTATGCCAGAATTACCTAGAGAACCTCCTACATCCATATCTGTAACAGAATGGATGAACTCATTAAAAAAAGGTTGGGAGAATACTAAAAAAGCTTTGACTGAAGTTGCAAAGGATTACAAAAAGCAAGCAGACAAACATAGAACCCTACAACCACCATTTAAAGTAGGAGACAAAGTATATTTGTCAACCAAATATCCTAAATTGAAACTTCCTAGTAAGAAGTTGGGACCTAAATTCTTAGGTCTGTTTCCGATTTCGAAAATAATCCGGTCATAGTCCAACTAATTCTTCCCCGGCTGCTGGGAAAAATTCACTCAGTGTTCCATACTAGTTTATTAAAACCAGCTAGTACATCAATGATAAGACCAATACCAATTGCTCCCCCAAACCCTTTAATTGTACAGGGTGAGACACATTATGAAATCAATAAAATCCTCGATTCTAGATTACACAGAGGACAGTTGCAATATTTGGTCTTATGGAAGGGTTACCCTATATCAGATGCTACTTGGGTAAAAAGTTGGGATGTACATGCAGATAGATTGATTAACCAATTTCATGAGGAATTTCCCAACAAACCGAAAGGTCCTCTTGGAGGGGGGAGAGGGGTTAAGATATAACATTAACCTCTGTTTGTATTTGTTTCTTATATGCTTTTTTTAGGAGGCAATTTTTTCACGGGGGGATGCCTGTCAGCTTTGGAATCCTTATTAAAAACTGCCACACAGCTGCGGAGGATGGAAGGGAGCTGCTGTTGTTTGAGTAGATTTCAGTAGACAAAATAGATATAAAACCTTCAAGGTCATTCTCTATGGCGCAGCAAGAATTGTACCTGAAGGGTGATTTGGTTCACGTGATTCATGTGATAGAAAAGGGGTGGGTGTAGGTTGAATCTTGTGGGAAGTCTGGGAGGAAACTTTAGTTTCAGAATGCCACAGAGGTGCAAAGTTGACTTTTTTGGGTAGATTTTTCAAATGTTCATATTGCGCTTAGCAATGGATGGCACATCCCTAAGCCATACTAATAGGTCATTTCAGAAATAAATTAACAGGTACACTTAGTGATACCCTTCCTATGCAAGTACATATTAAAATGGTTTTTTAAAAAGTATAAACTTACATAATAAAACCAAAGCAATAAAAACTTGATTTAACGGACATGGGGCAAAGGGTGTCCGTTAAATTCAAATGTTGATTATTTTGGTCAGTAGATGGCAGCAGACATTCAGTGTATAAAAACAATCTTATTAAAACAGATTTATAAAACAATTTGATATTAAACAGCTTTATTTAAACTATTTTATTCAAACAGATTTATTCAGTTTTAACTTTAGTGATTGGCTTGAACAGAGTTTTTGGATCATCTGCTTCTGTGTGATTAGTAAGTGGGATAAATAATGCTTGGTGTAAGTATTTCAAGAAATATCTATATAAGATACCACATTATCTATTGATTTTATTGTCAACATTGGTTGTTACGCTTTCTTGTCCTCTTCTTATACGTAATAGTCTCTGTGACTGGCTCATTTTCTATTATCCTCTGATTGGTTATGGGAGGTGATGGAGTCACCTTCATCTTCTAAGTGCTATACTACTTCAACCTTAGTCCTTGTGTGCTGTTCACCAGCTTTCTTTATGATTTTGTGGAAGTCATTGATTTAAAATAATTTCAAAGTAGAGATCTGTATCTATGTGTTGAGCAATTTTCTCCAACCATTTATGATGTCTGAATTTTAACTCCTTTCCAATCTGCAGAAAGTTGATGATTCTGACTTCAGAATCTTTTATCTCTTTCTTTCTCATGAACCTATTCCAACACAACAGTAGTCTCTTCCAAAAATGTGCTCTTATAAAGTAATTTTATCTCTTTCTTTCTCATGAACCTATTCCAACACAACAGTAGTCTCTTCCAAAAATGTGCTCTTATAAAGTAACAGAAATCCAATTACACATGCCGGGCAAGTGTTATTGTTCAAATGCTTCTGCAGAGTTTGGAAACTGTAAGGTCCTGTATGGGAAGAAATGGTTGTGACTCATCCCTAGCAAAACAGATTGGTTGTGGGTCTTTGTCCCATTCCCCAAGGAAAGGAGAGTTAACAACTCTGAATCTAGATGAAGTACATTCTTCTGGTGGATCTGGTACATAATTTTGGGGTCCTCTGGGACAGTTCCAGTTCCTCATGCTTGGGCAGTGATTGTAGCGTCTCCTGGTGACTGCTGGGGAAATCAGCCTCAGATGTTTTGAGTGCTCAAAGTTTCCTAAGGCTGGAGTCCTTCTGGTTCTTCCAGAGCAGGTTTCTGTCTGTCAGACTCCTCTCAGTAGAAGCTGGCCATGACAGGGATCACTTAGGAGCAATTACATTAAGTGTTATCTCATGTTGCCTAAGGCAGCTGAGCAAAAAGTCAACAAATTAGTGAGAAACTACCCACACATCTGCACAAAACTATCCCAAACTATGTCACATAGAATAGAGAACGTTAATTTATCTGTTCATCCCATAGAGTTAATAGAGACAGTCTCATCTGGATCAGGAAGGGATATAATAACAGCAAAGGGCTGATAGACAGATATTCTGCTATATTCTGATCATTGCAAATCTGCTCTTTGTCCAAGGTGAGGCCTGCCATGTGATTGATTATAATTGTTGAACTCAATATTATTTGGATCAAATCCACGGTTGTCATGAACTTCCTGAATATTCTTCAACCTAGCCAATCTAGAATTTGGAAGTTGAAGTAATTGCAAATAGAAAATGAGGAAACCCCAGCAGTAACCTGGAAATCAGATTCAGCCACACAGGTTAAGAGCTGGACTTCACTGCAAATTCATTGTGAAGGGCTTGGAATCCAGGACAAATTCTTACTCAGGACGTCCAAACTTCATTCCATTTCTTTCCTGATTGGCTGTTTCACTAATAATGATAGCTATTACTTGATCTCAATGTTTATTTGCAACCATATTTCCTCCAACCAACAGAATTCTACAGCAACTTCCCCCATAGTTGTTGCAGTTGACACAACCTAGGCCTCCAGAATCACCAGTTTGTTTAACTTTACTGCCCTGAAATTAGTCCCATGATTCAAATTAAAATGTCTATCATTATTTACAAGAAATCAGGTTTGGATTTGATCAAAACATTGTAAATATACCAAGTTATCTACATTTATTTGTCAATCTCATCATTTTAAAACTCTAGGCTATCAACAACTCTGTGAAAACAACAATAACCAGATGCCATCTTTATAAAGGGGAAGGAACTTTAGAAGAGTATCTGGAAAAAAAATATTTGGAAATAATTATGGTAGCTTTGTAATCATGAGCTGGGTGTTTAATGAGAAATATCTCCTTGAAAATATTTATCCATGAATGGATTTGACAACAAGGTGATATTAATGGCATGACTTAGAGATTCCATAAAGATACTACATGGCTGCCAACTCTCACGCAATCAGCGTGAGACTCACGCAATTCAACCAATTTTGACTGTCTCACTCTGATAAACGAAATCTCACGCTAAACCCCCAAAATGGAATGAACAAAAATAAATATATCTCTACATTCTCTGATATTCCGAATATCGATATGCCCAAGCCCAAAGTTTCGAGAAGTGAAGCCTCCGATCCTGGGCGGCTTCAGAGGGCGAACAGAGCATGTGCGAGAGGACGTTGCCCTCATTGATTTCTGTACTGGGGTGAGGAGAGAATTCCACGCTGCAGGAAGCGGTTGCTCCTTTCTGCTCTAGGATGTCACAACTCTCTGGGCTTAACCCTTGCGCTGCACTCTGCTCTGGCAGGCGGAGATGAGAGAGACGAACTCTCTATCCCCCATGAAGTACGACTACAGGGCATCCCTGGGCCTTTCTCGAGAGCTGAGCTCCCATCATCCCCTCCCCGCACCCGTCTGGTCTCAAGGCTGCTGGGATTGGGGCGCAAAGGCGCGTCCCTCTCTGGCCTCCCTCTCGCAAGGGGAGCTGCCGTGGCTGGCCTCTTGCGCGCCTCGGCTTCTCTCGCTCCCCAGCCTGATGGGAAGTCCCTGGAGAGGGAGGGGGAAGAGGGGGGGAGGGCTCCTTCCCGCGTACATTGTGTCCCTCCCCCCGCCCTTTGCACCTAGATATGCGCCCCCCCCAGCCTCCCCTGGGTCCAAGAGGCTGCAAAAGGGTCTGGCAGGGAGGAGCCTCTCCAGGAAGGGGGTCCCGCCAGAGGGCAGGCTGGAGCGGGGCGGGGGGGGCTCACAAGGAGGGGGGGTTCCTGTCCCCTCCGAGCCCCAATCGCAGCCGGTGCAGGAGTTTCTCTCTTTTTAGGCTTCTTTCCCCACTTGATGCCAGGAACGTTTGGATGCTCTTTGGGAGCCCCTGGGAAGGAATCTCGCCTTGAGGGGTCTCCCCACAAATGCCAAGCAAAGGGGGGGGAGTGGCCACTGTCCTCTCCTCCCCCAGACAATCCAGGACTTCCCTGCAGGGGAACAGCTGATGGCAGCATTGCTGGGGGTCCCTTGCACAGACTGGGAGGGGGGCGTTTGGGGAGTGAAGGACACCAGCCTCCCCCCCATTCTGTGTGTGTGTGTGTGTGTCCATCTGCCTGCCTGGCCCTTTCCGACCCTTCAGCTGGACTGTGAGGCTGGTGGGTCCAAGACTCAGCCTGGATCCCCCTCCCCTCCGCAGGTGGGAGGCCCAGAGGGTGGGAGAGGGCTGGGAAGGGCCGTTTCTGCCCAGCTGGGAACCCTGGCAAGGCCCCCTCCACCCCCGGGGCCATGTGAGGGAGGCTTCTGTGGCCCTGAAGAGGCAGCCTGGAGGGGCCGGATCCCAGGCACTTGGGACGCCCCTCTCAGCCAGGGACCCTGGAGGAGGAGGAGAGCCGGAGCAGCCCAAAGGGACGGAGCAGATGGGCAGAGGCCCAAGAATGTGGACCCTTTCTGGCCAAGATGGTCAGTGAACTGCATTATTAATATCTTACAAATCCAGTTCAAGTACATTGGTGCTGCTTGCATGTATGTATGTATGTATATGTCCAAATCATGACTAAAGTATGCATCAGATTGCACCATTTAAAATGTAAAATTGTCAAAGCTCCCTACCGTGGAAGGGGGGACACCCCCCTTCCACACCATCCCCCCCTCGGTCGCTCTGCTCCCTCGCAGTGTCTCACTCCGAACTATCACTCAAGGTTGGCAGCCCTGATACTAGCAAGTATGAAATTCAGGAACAGAAGCACTGTCTTCATTTTGTAATAGTTTTGTTTGAAAGAAATGTTACTCCTTATGAAAGAAATGTCACTTCATAAGTAATGTAATATATAATCCTGTGGATAGTATCTTATGTATGCTAAGTTTTTCTTAAATATTTGTCTAATTTAGGAAAAACCTGGAAGCAAATTCTAGCTTCTTTCAAAAGAATAACCTTCAATTGTATATTTGATATAGAAAAACCAATTCTGAGGCAGACTAGAATAAACTGGAATCAGTTTTCATTTAGTTGAATGAAATGGATAATCTGAACCAATTGGGACCACAAGTTTCTTTAAGAGATCCGTTTTTCTGGAATTTCAGGGTAACTATGTCAAAAATAAGGTAGGAAATCCTTGTTCATGTAAAACACCAGTACGTATAGGAGACTCAGAGAAATATTGATTCTGTGGCCAACAATTCTTCCCTGAAATCAGTCATGCCAGTATTAATTACACCAATCATGGACGGTAAAGCTAATGTGAAACAGAAATTACTTTATAATCCTTTTCACCTCCATTTTATCTTGTCTCTTATTCCTAGAAATTATATGATAATGTTTTATGATCTGCTTTAGAAAGCTGAGAAGACAATGTTATGGATCTATTTATATCCCAAGCACCAGTATTAGCACATTCAGGAAAGGTTATTGTGATTATTATTTCACCTTGCCCAAAGTAACCTATTAGTCTTGGATATTCCTTACCATAGGAAAATATTTCTGTAAATTTCATCAAATTCTTCCCCAAAACAAAGAAAGGCAAGCATTTATTGCAATTTAACAGAATAAAAGAATAATAGAGTTGGAAGGGAACTTGGAGGTCTTCTAATCCAACTTCCTACTCAAATAGAAAACTCTATAACATTTCAGACAAATGATTGTCCAGTCTCTTCTTAAAATCTTCAGTGTTGGAGCACTCAAAACTTCTGTATGCAAGTTGTTCCACTGGTGAATTGTTCTAATTGTCAGGAAATTTCTGCTTAGTTCTAGGTTGGTTCTCTCTGTGATTAGTTTCCATTCATTGCTTCTTCTCCTACAATCAGGTGCCTTGGAGAATAGATTGACTGACTCTTTTTTGTGGCAGCAGCCCCTTAGATGTTGGAAGACTTCTGTCATGTCATCCTTAGTTCTTTTTATTAAAGCAGACATACCCATTTCCTGCAACCATTCTTCATATGTTTTGGCCTCCAGTCATCTTTGTTGCTCTTCTCTGTTAGACTGCTACGAGAGTCCATATAGGGTAGGCTCTGCCTCATATATAAGTGATGTCCACCAGCATTCCAACATTCCTCTCGCAATTACTACTATTGAGCCAGGTACCAGCTATACTATAGCTGTGCATTTGGTTTTTCTTGCCTAAATTTAATTTTAAAAAATCAATAGAACTTAAGAACATAATTTAAAACCCTGATTCTTATTTTTTGAGAATTTAAGTGCAAAATCACTTACAATAGTCTAATATTCCTGAACATATTCTGATTTTGAAGAAGTTAGTAGCTCTTCTTAATTTTCCAATGGTAGACAATGAAAGGACAATCTTCATTTTGTCAATTTTTTTGCTTTGCATCTGATTAAACCACCCCAGTCATTTACAGAGTTCAAAATCTTGCCTTCCTAATGGATCAAGTAATTTCTGCATTATTGCAATAAGTATTGTGGGAGGATTGTCACACTGGCCAATTCTTTAGCTGATTAGATTTTAGCTAAGAACAAATGGAAAGGTCTTAATGAGAATGAATGAGGCAATGTCTATTATGTGTTCCACTATTTTTGATGGGTGACTTGGGATAGTATAGAAACACTTGAAGAAGTAACTATAATTTTGATCATAATGTAACAACAAGCTACTTTGTGAATAAACTAACAATGAATCATTCTTTCAAAGTCTGATTTGTTGCTTGAAAATAAAACATGGATTGTTCTTACAGCTGAGTTTGAATACAAACCCAGTTAGTCAAATTGTTAAATGAAATACACATATTTCATTTGAGTAAACATGTTCTATCTATGTAATTTATCAAAATAATGTTATCCTCTTATGCAGAGGATAACAGCTTTTGCTATACTGTATTGAATTTAAAATGTATTTGATAGTTTTAAAAAGGGAAATATATATATTTTGATATTTTCTTTTGACAGTTTCATATTTTGATTTTATCAGTTCAGATTATTTTAGTAAAATAGTTTTCGGGGAAAAACAAGAACATGGGGGTGTTACTTTGCAAATCTCCCACCTTGTGCTAATTTAAAAATGTGAACCCATAAAAATCAGTTTATATTATGTACATTAAGAATCTTCCTCTTCCTCTAAACATTAAGATGTACATTAATTATGTTATGTTTATATTGTTATTTTAAAAAAACATTTAATAAACTTAATCTTATCTTAGATTTATGTTAATTTATGGGGCGACATTGACCCAGACAGGCTTGATGTGCAATCTGAGGGTCCTTCTAAATTCATGACTCCTGCTCAAAAAGCAGGTGGCAATGGTGACTAGAAGAGCCTTTCCACATCTTTAGGTGAGAGCCTTTCCATACCTTTAGAGGGTCCTTCTAGATTAATGACTCCTTTGAGCCTCCTCCTCAAAGAACAGGTGGTAATGGTGACTAGGAGAGTTTTTCCACACTTTAGTTGCATCCCATTCTTGGATAGGGAGGCTCTGCTCACTGTCACACGCATCCTTATAACTCTCCCTTGCATTACTGCAACATGCCCCACATGGAACTGCCCTTGAAAGCCATTTGGAAGTTCAGCTGGTACAGAATGCAGCTGCATGGTTTATAAATGGTGCCATATACATACATGTGTAATGCGACTACTGCATGAGCTGCATTGACTATCATTGTATTTCTACATGCAATTGTCATCTTTAAAGCCCTACATAGCTTGGGACCAGGTTACCTGTAAGACCATCTTTTCCCAAGAGTCTCTACTTGTTCAATTCAATCCAATAGATTGGGCATGCTGCTGATCCTGCCAGTCAAAGAGTATCAACTTGCTGTAGACCCTGCTTTATAGAATTCTCCAGATGAGCTGTTCAGAGCATCCATACACGGGAGGTGCTTCCTTCTCTCATCTGATAGGCTGAGCTG
The DNA here is from genome assembly GCA_033807585.1 of Hydrophis major. Classification (NCBI taxonomy): domain Eukaryota; kingdom Metazoa; phylum Chordata; class Lepidosauria; order Squamata; family Elapidae; genus Hydrophis; species Hydrophis major. Next base: position 111,476,755 of record CM066328.1, on the reverse strand, counting down.
AATTCTGAGGATACTCCTCTTGAAGGCTTTGCCTTAACGTCCCCAGTTTTTGCTCAGCCTTCGTAAGAGATGGGCTTTCTTGACTTGGCTGGATTCTCTGCAACGAACAGCAAAAGCAGTAAGAAAACAAAACGCAGCTCTTTAAAACAAAAAAAGGGCAGTAAGCTCAGCAATAAATCTTTATAGCTAGCAACTGCCAATCTTATCATCAGCTGGCCATCGCAGGCACTAAGCTTTGTGGAATTTTCTTCCCTCAGGCTTTAGAATAGCCTGATCCTGTTGTCTTTCTGTAAGGCTTTAAAAGCATCTCTATATTCAGGCTCTGGCTAAAAATGTGTTAAGAGCCTCATTTCACGACTTTCCTATTCGATGGTTACTGCATCTACATCAAAATATCCTCTTACTATAAAATGATCTAAAGGGACTTAATTGTTTTTCAATATCTGTAATTTATATTATTTATTTGCAGATTATTGATTACAATTACACTTACACATTAAATTACAATTACATGAATTATTGAAACTAACCTTATTTACTAGGTGTAATACATAAGAGTACTTTGATTTAATTCAGTTTATTTTTACTGATTTAGAGAAATTTGTATTTGAAATGTGATTTTGTACTTCATTACTTATTAAGCAGGAAATGGAAAATAATGAAACAGAAAGTGACAACTCATTTTATATTCCCTGGTCCGAAACTTCAGAAAGAAATTACTTTGTTTCATCTTCATCTTCGTCTTCACTCCTACTAAATGTAGAGGCTACAGGAATGGAAAAGTATGTGAGTATAGTTTTCTCAAAGTATAATTGAAAAATATATTTTGACATGCAGTTTTCATAACCACATCTTTAAAGCCATAGGAAAATACAGTAGAATTGGGGCATTCTGATCTCTGAGTTGATGATGTTTCAAAAGGCAGGTGCCAAAAAGAGAAAAGGCAGGTGCCTCAGCCAGAAAGCATTTCAAAATAGACAGGACCCAAAGAGAATGGGTTCTTGTAATTGGGGAAAGGCAGTCCCTCAAATATTGATGGAGCACATATGATGTTAAAAAATATATACGGGGATTGTTTGGGGAAGGGAAGTGGTTATAATTGAACCATAATGGAAATTAGTAATTTTAGTGTTTACTAAAGTCTAAATACTAAGGTCTGACCATCACAATATTTAGACCAAAATATTATATAGCTTAGAGTGATAAGCCACAATAAACCATGTCAGAATCCAATTATTTTTTCAGGAATGAAGTAAATTTAATTAGCAGAATAAAATAAACCATACCACAGAATTTTTTTCATCTAAAATCTGAAATGGGACCCAAGAGAGAGGTTGGCAAGTTTTGACTGAGGAAAGGCATTTGAGATTAAGCAATTTCTACCTTGAATCTGCTTTGATTTAGTTTTAACTTTTTGTTTTAGTCATGCCCTCTGTGACAATGAAGAATAGTCTACACATTCTCTGAGACAACCTTTCAGATATTTCTAATATGCTATTGTATAAGTAGCTTTTTTGGAAGGCTAAACATATCATATCCTATGATATTTCACAGAATTCCTTCCTTCCTTCCTTCCTTCCTTCCTTCCTTCCTTCCTTCCTTCCTTCCTTCCTTCCTTCCTTCCTTCCTTCCTTCCTTCCTTCCTTCCTTCCTTCCTTTCAAACATTTATATAGTTACCCATCTTTCTGCCAACTTTGGGCAACTCCAATCAAATATTAAAACATATAATCATTTATAAAGCTATAAAATATTGCTAGCTATGCCATTATTTTTTCTGAATGATAGTGCCCAGATCAGGACCCATACTCCAAATGGAAACTGATAGGGCAGAGTAGAGTGCTATGCTAAATTTCCTGTGATTTATACTTGTGCTCCTGTTAAAGCACCTCAAAATAGCATGTAATTTCTCAGGAGTTGCATTGTTGGTTCATGTTTAACTTGTGGTCAGCATGGATACCAGAATACTGCCACTTAAAAATCCCATTCAAACTCCAGCTGTGCCACTTAGAAGGCAGAAGGAATCTGAAGCACATTCATATGCAAATACAGTATCTTAGATATTTGGCTCCTAAACTGCCTAGGTTTCATTCAAGAATCTCAAACTTCTCAATATGGCAACCCTGGAAAATGATAAATGAATTTGTATAGCCTCTGATGAATAAAATGATTCATTTCATTTGAGTTAGGGTTGGTCAAGAAATAAATGCATCACTTACTTTTAATCATTATACGTTAATCTATATATCACACAGGGTCTCAATCTTTGTATAGGCGCAACTCTCTATTGGGCTTGCAAAACCCCTGTCTAATTTTATCTACTCCATTGCTGACTCACTTAGGCAAAGATTACAGTAATCTCAGAGCAGGTTTTGACCATGCTTACACACGCTTGTGCATGTCTGATCAGAATGAAAAAAAAACAGTGAATCCCCTTCTCAGCTCTGTCCCCCCGCCCAGGGGTCGGATTCAATTTTTTTAACAACCGGTTCTGTGGGCATGGCTTGGTGGTCATATGACTGGCTGGGCGTGGCCAACTCAACTTCACTCACATCGAGACATGCATCTCCTCGCCTGGCCTCTCATGACTGTGGCGATGCTGCAATAGTCATAAGCGTGAAAAATGGTTATAAGTCACTTTTTTCAGTGCCATTGTAACTTTGAATGGTCACTCCACACAAGCAAAGTACCAGCAAAGGAGGGGAAAAAAACTCCAGAGACGTTCCTGAGACAGGAAGTGTAGTCCTGCCAAGAATGTAATAAGGGTTAACGGAGAGGCAGTTTCTGTAAGCAATACCAGAATGTTTCCTTCCTGCCTTCTTTGCAGGATTAGGCCAGTAATTTCTTCTAACAGTTGGTTCTCCAAACTGCTTTGAATGTTAACAACCGGTTCTAGTGAATAGGTGCAAACCTGTAGAATCCCACCCCTGCCCCCGCCCGCAGGGAGACCAATCCATACTTTGAAAAGTATGGAATAAAACCTGCTGTTTATGTAATGGTCAATAATGGATTGGCAGCCAGCAAAACTGTTTTAAGAGCAATTGCATTTTGTTTGTCTATTTTTATATATTGTACATTGCAAGTTTCCAAATAGACTCATTGCAGTGTATAGTAAATATAGATAATAATATATAAATAATTTTAAAATATAGAGCCATGCACTTCCTTTATTTTTTTTGGCCCTCATAGATTTAGCAGGGATGCATATTTTAGCTCTCTTCCATAAGAAAGGCCAAGCTGTTCTCCCAGCTTTCATTTGGACAAAAAGTGAGATGAGCTCTACTGGTAAATGGTTATTTTGAAAAATAAATAAATTTGGATTATAATTTTGACTTCAAGAATTGTGGTTTAAATGATTATATTGTTGTTTTAACTTTGTATACTGCCCATAATGTAAAATGGGCTTGCATGACTTGTACAGGGGAAAAAGCCATAGAGATAAATTGATCACAGGCCACAATGAATTTCTTGGTCTGGTCTACTTGTTATTGTGTGCAGGTATATAAATAATTTAAATAAATGAATGAATATAGCTGTAAGGCTGTTAATTTAAAAACTCAAAAGTGTTTTGATTGCATTTGCCTCTTTAATAGTTATAATTTCTTAATCTATATTCATTTTCTAGGGATGAGATGAACTATTTGATTTAATTTAACTATTTCCAACTGTAACTGTGTTTCCATATTACCTTTATCCTGCTGTGATATCAAGCGATCTGTTTTTTATTACCTTTTCTTTCTTCCAGAAAATTAATCTTGCCCTTTACAAACAAAGCTAAAGAAACAGAAGAAAAGCAAAGAAAGTCTCCACTTGGCCCTAAGAGTCCTCCCCAATCATTGGAAGTATCAAGAAGGTCAGGATTTCAAGATGGTTCCATACATCAAACAAAACTGGTTCAGAAAAACGATAGAAAATCAAAACTAGCCAGCTACAAATCAAATAGTAGAAACAATTTCTGCCTTACATCTCCATACAAGGGAAACAGACCTATCAGTGCTCCATCAGGTCAGCTAAGGTAATCAAATTTGTTGCTTGTTCCTTTTAACTATGAGTGTGCTTGTTCTTATTTTATTGTTTTTCAACAAAGTCAGGGTGATTTAATTGGCAAAATTATAGTTAAAGTGCAGTATGTATTTATATTTTTGGTATGTGGTAATATTACTGGGCATTTCTAAGCATTTTTGTTAACAAGTTATCTACTCTGAATTCACTGTAAGTATTTTCTTGTAAACTGTACTTAGGATTCCTATCTTAGGCTTTTGAAAACTGTTTTAATGTCACAAATATATTGTATAGGAAGGTTTCACATGAGTCAAAAAATACATATTCTCTTTTAGATTACTATGTATAAAGTAATTTTGACACCAATAAGAGCCAAATATGACAATTTCATTATTCTATAACACATATCTAATGAATGCTACACAACTCTCCCTCCATGCAGTCCATATAATTTTTCCCCTCATTAAAATGCATCACATGCAGAAAGATCATTGTTTGATAACAGAAAATGGGTTGGGTAGGTTAAGATGGAAGAGGATAGAAGATACATTGGAATCCTGGAATATGGTCATCATGTAGAAGGGGAATGAACTTTACATAATGAACATTTCTATGTTGCCTGAATATATTTCAACTACATTTATTAGATTCCCCCCTATGATATTAATGTAAAAATTTGTTTCCCACAAAATGAATAGTAACATTCCCTTGTTGTAAGATGTAACTGTATTGCTGTGTTGCTATTACCCTCTGCTCCTAATATAAAACGAAAAAAAAAATCCATAAAACCCCTTGAAAGCTAGTTAGCCTTCCACAAATATTAGTTGCAGAGACAAATTATAGAAATGTCAACAATGCTTGCAAGTATCCCAAAATCAAAGAGATACTGTTGTTATATTTTAAATTTAAAATAGTGAGTACTTAAATACTCTGGCATTGTACAAAATGTTATTTGCAATCAGCAGATTAATTTGGAAGGGTAAAAAGAATACATTTACTTTCTTAGCTTACCTAATAACAAACTTTCATTAATGCCAAATCTATGCAAAAAAGACTTTCATCTAAACCTTTTTGTTTGCTTGTTCTTTTAAATAACTTAAAATATATGAATTATATGAATACTGAGCATTCAGTTGTATTTTGAATAATGGAGTTTAATAATGCATTCCTATGAACATTACATCAGTTACAAATGGTACTGAAGATAAATTTATTTTCAAATCCATATTGTGGTACTTAGACTATAACTGTTTGAACAGAGATTTTTAATAAATCATTACAATATTATAAATACGGAAATCAAAAATTGTTTCTGTTCAAACAGTAATTAAAAGAAAAATTAAGGCAAAAATCAGTGGAATCCTGAATTCAGAAACTTTTAGTAAAGATAGATTTAAAAATTGACAATAGCAATTTTAAATTTGAATTTTTAGATCTTACACACAAATTAAATGTGAGACAATAGTTCATAATTTTCCATAAACTTATAAAAATACTTGTCATCTTGAATTTTGTCTAAAATGTAAAAGTAATAAGCAAAACAATTATTAAGAAAGACAATATTAATTAAATGTAATTTCAGAGTAGATACATGGTATGTTCTAATTACTTTCTTATTCAATTTAATGGAATTATTTTGCAGCAGATGTCAACACTTTTCTTCCTCAAAACTGCACTTCACTGGGAAGGCCTCTGAGATATCCCAGATTTTTAGACAGAAACCACAGATACTCAGAGTAACTGCTTATAAAAATGGTGCAATAAATATATTTGCCAAAGTTACTGTGCCACTTTCCATTAAATTGGTAAGTATCTCTATTATTTATTTGGATATGCTTCTCAAACTCAAAAAAGATAAGGATTTTATTTATTTTGAAATGAAACAGTGCACAGCGTTAGTGTAAACACTGTGGTTCTTTTTATATTAAATGTAATATATATATATATATAAAACAAGCCACCCAAGTAATGTATAATGTGAAATCTTTTTTCATGATTCATACAATGGTGACAATAGTAAATTTGACAGCTTGCTTGGTAACTGACTCTACATATTGTATATTTCGGGAGGTAACAGAAACACTAGTTTCCAAGTTTTGATTCTTGATTAGTAGCAGAAATCTATTTCTGTTCTTAATTTTTCTTACCTTATTGTGTTCATTTAGCTGCTCGAGGAATGCACTGAAAAGCTGAAGCTGAATATGGCTGCTCGACGAATCTTCTTGGCAGACGGCACTGAAGTCCTGAGTGCTATAGACATACCCCATGATGCTGATGTTTATATTTCAACTGGAGAGCCCTTTTCAAATCCATTCAAAAAAATCAAAGGTAAAAAAATGCCACAGTCAGTGGATTAAGGGGTGCAATTAAAAACGATTTTCATCCTGTCTTTTTGCATGGTTTAACAAAACTAATGTTTACTCATTTACAGCTCAGTAAGAGGATAATGTGCTTAATGAAAGAAAAATCTACTGACAGCCATGTTCATTGCCCTTCATTAGCATTGGTGCTTAATTTAATATAGATTTGAATAGACATTAGGGAGTCTGCAGGAGGTTAAATGGTGAAAATATAATAAATTAATCAGAGATTATTGAATTTACTATTTAGTTTCACTGACATCTTACAGACACAATTCATTAAGCTTATTACACCAGCAAAAATAATAGTTCAGAGTGTGAGTTCTTTATTAATTTAGTCATCTGACCTTTATTAAGACAAAGCATTAAAATAATTATCAGATGTTTTATGCAGGAATGTGTAATATTCAGCCTAAATTTATATATAAATTTATTTTTGTAGTTACCATTGCATTTTGAAATGTAAAGCATTTAAAAAAATATTCAATATCTGAAGCCATTATCTCTTGTAATTAATTCTTGTAACAGGTTTTTTTGGGGAATTCAAGAATAAAATGTTGAATAATATACCGTGTGTGGTTTTTAATTTGAACTGTGTTCTTCTGGATTAAATTATTAGGAATTTTCAATACAAAATGCTGTATAGTGTTAGAAATTGGTTTTAAATTATTGCACATAGTTGGGATTTAAAATATTAAGGAACAAAATAGTTAGCTAAATTAAAGCTTCATCATAAGATGGAATGAGAAAAACAAAATTTTTAATATCATACCATTAATAAAATAAAAAGTAATATAATAATTCATAATTGAAAATGTTGTAGTTGAATTAATTTTTATATGAATAATATTTTTAGAAGATAAGTCCAAATTTTTAGCAGAGGTACAAGTAGATTTCATTATATCTTTTCAGGCTTTCTATAATAGATTATGTTTAATATTGATGAAAACATTTATGACATCAATATACAAGTATTTTAAAATGAATGTCATATTAAGCATATTATTAAATTCCTTTTTCTTAAAACTTTTAACTGAATGCTGAAAATCTGAAATGGGGAAAAATTCTTGAGTGTATTTTAAAGAAATTGAGTACCACGTAAGTAGCAAATTAGACTTCAAAATAGGCAGAAAATGTGTCCCAAAATGATTATCCTGACATTCTTAATAAAATCTTGTTAAGCAAAAGGGTTGTATTTATTATGTTTAGAATGATTGAAATATTTAATTTAAATCTATTTGGTGAGCAGTGCAATATATCCATGTATCTTTAGTATTTTTGAAGATATGTTTATAACAAGTAGTCGATTGCTCATGAATTATTCATGTAGTGTCATATTATAGATGATGTGACAGTTTTCCTGAATAGAATCCAAATAATCCACTGAATGTGTTTTAATACATTAACTGAATAAGAAGATGCAAATTAAGCAAATATCCTTTCTCATTTTTAAAATTCTTGTAATGAATTATCTTTGTATTTATCATAATAATCAGCATTACCTTTGCATTATACCTTAAATTCAGCACAACCTAATATTGCCATCCTTTTTATAAATAAGCAGTAGAACAGTATAATAATTTTTGAACAATGTGCAACTTTTCTAAATATATTATTGACCATTGAGATTTCCAAATCCAAGCAGCATTTTTTTGTTCTTTCTTGATCTCTGCTTTGTTTGCACTCAACAAAAACTTCTCTGCTTTGTCTGCAATTTTTGGCTGTGTTTCATCATGACATGCACTGCTGTTCCTTTCGCACCAAAATATTGGCACACATTACTGAAAATTTCACACCAACTCTTGCTGGATCAGCAAGCTTAACCTACCAAAATCTGGTGCACTGGAATACTATTTGACTGATAATCAATCTTTTTGCTGCTCGACAGTTGTTTCTGGGACTCAGAGTAGAGCAGGTGGCAGATGTGCCTTGTCTTTTGAGAAAAGAAAGAGTAGGTGAGGTTGGGCACAGCACAGTATATTGAGTGTTCATTATAAGGCCTCTGCGAGAGTAAGTATTACTATTAAAAAGTCACTGATTAACATTGAAAGCGCACCAAAATCATCCCATAGGTTTTCCAGGCTGATTTATTCATTTAATAGGATTGTGCATTTACCACAATGTATTGGAAAGCTTTCTGTAAGTGATGTCAATAGTGTCATCTATCCATCCATACACACATAAACACACACATTTATATACAATTTTAATAAGACCATTACTCTAGTATCATTCTGAAGAATGTACATTGAATTTCAACTGACTATTATACCAATATTGCCAAAAATTATAATTTGGCTACAATTAATATACAAGCAAGTCCACTCTTCATAACAACTTTATTATATTGTGTGTGTTACTTTTGCTAGCATTTGTGCCAAGAGAAAAAACCTCTTTGGAAAAAAAACATCATCATATATTTTACAAAGGTTCATAAACACTCAAAATCAGCTTTTATATAAGGAAAAGTTGAAACTATTATTCAAATGAAATATAGTAGTTGAAAAACGCAACTTATAGTTTCAAATAAAATATAAAATCTCATCTATAAGGCAAGTATGTTTGTGGAAGTGAGTAGAAATGCTGATATTTACTTGTTTGTTGAAAACAAACTTGGACATTTCAATTGACATTTTAAAATATTGTTTTGACAGTATGCATTAAAGAAATTATTGTCTATTAATTGTCAATATAAAATATTTATATGTTTAAATAATATAAAGCATAAATATTACTTTATTATCCTTTTCAATATTGATCAGGAAAGATGGTTCACTGAAATATAGGTAGCAATATTTCACTATCATGGTTGTAATAAAGTCTGAGCAAGAGAGAGAAATAGGCATGTGTTTTAGCTGCAAATAAACATTTTTAAAAATAAATAAATTATTGTGGCTAATGAAGTAATCATGCATGCATCGTAAGAATATTCACTATGCAGAAAATTTCATCAAAGCCTAAACACAAATATATAACATCTATTTGAAACACATAGTTCTTTATAAAAAATAGGCATTTTATACTATGTGTTTTAGACGTATTTACAGTATATATCAAAAATAAGTTTGGAAATTATATTAACTCTATCCTATTTTTCCTTGCCACTTTGTTTTATTACACCCCAAGGCATACCTGCACTACACTATTACAGTATTATGTACCTTACTGGATAGAAGTACTTTCATTATGTTTTCTATGCTATCAACTTTTTAAATTAACTTCATTCTTTTATTTACATTTGAATCACATTAACCTGTGCCCAAGGCTTTGATCTATCTTCTATTTCTTCAGAAGACTTTGTTATACAATAAAAAAAATGTGAATGCTAAAAATAAATTGCCATCCACTCTCTTCCAATAATTGGTAAAGCTTTTCACTTTTGCTTGATGAGAGAGGGAATGCATTAAGATGCTGACTGCATCTTAATCTCTTCATCATGATTGGAAACTATTTTTTCATTATTTATTTTTCATGGTTTTGGAAAGGAAATTTCAGAGGACTATTCCTCAGCTCATAGAAATAGCCTGACCTGAATAAACTGGTTTATCATGTCTTATCATGAGCATATATAACAAAGACTATGCAACTCTCAGCTGCTTTAAGTAACTCTTCCTTCTACAATCGCTATTGATGTACTTCTTGTACTTAGGTAGTTGATATCTTATCTTGAGCAGTGTGGAATCAGACTCAGTCAGTTTAATCAGAAAATATCTTCAGCAGAAAAGCTTTCCTGCTTTTTGCAACATAAGCATCTCTCTTGTTTTTCTTTTCCTTCCAACTGAAAGTAGCAAAGGGAATTTGTTTGTCCTGGATTACAAGAGCTGTAAGTATTTGTGTGTGAGATGATGTTTGTCTGACTGCAAATAAATTAGGTAGTTGTAGAACTACCTAATTTTTGCATAGCTTCAAACATCACAGTTATATTCTATATTGTAGGAAATCCTGCTTAGTATTAGTCATAATTATAATTGATTTCCTTAAAGTTGGAGGAGGAAGAACTACGCTGAAGGCAACTCTTTGCTAGAAGGAAATCCATATTCTTGAAATTGGTGGGATTCAGAATGCTTGGTATGCTTGGTATTGTCCAAATCTAGTGAATGGCAATAAATGTTCATCTCATTCATGTTGGTGAGAACGTAGGAAACTTAACATGGTGCTGAATTTTTCAGATGTTCATTTAAAACTGAATATCTAATAACAAATAATACCTTGATTAAATATTTTTAATTTTTTTTAAAATTATATAATAATTTATGATAATTTATACACCTATGAAAATAACAGGTGTCCTTTTGGTTCCTTACTACATGTGTTAATTTTAAATTATGCAAGACATTCAAAAACATTTGCTTCTTCTACCATTTTCCATTTTCTACCCATCTCCCTTCTAGCAGCATGTAGTAGTTAACAAGCAAGATACTGGCAATATGAGGTCTGTAGAGATTCTCAGTCATCCAAGTCAGGGGTCCCCAACCACCGGGCCCTGGACCGGTACTGGTCCATGGATCACTTTGTACCGGGCTGCAAAGAAATAAAAATTTAAAAAAAATGGTGGCTTTCTTCACCTTCGGTGAATGCAGCTGGGATCAGGGATCAAGAACACAAAGGAGAGAAGGGGAGGGAGGAAGCAACCGAAGCCTGTCCTGCTCTCCAACTCAACAGCTTCGGTTTCTTACCACCTCGTTCCTCTCTCAGTCGCTCTCTCGCTCCTCCACCAGCCCAGGAAGAAACTGCTTCAAAGAAGCCGGCAGGGTGGCTTCCTGGCGCAGCTCCTCTGAAGCACCCATTCACCCCCACACAGCTGCCCGAGGTTCAATCCAGTGCTCTGTTCTGCCTGCCTGCCTGCCTGCCTTTGTTTCTGGTTGTTTCGGAGCAGCTTCAGCTGAGTATAATAACTATTCGCCTCTTTTTCTCAGCTGAAGCTGCTCCAAAACAACCAGAAACAAAGGCAGGCAGGCAGGCAGGCAGAACAGAGCACTGGATTGAACCTCGGGCAGCTGTGTGGGGGTGAATGGGTGCTTCAGAGGAGCTGCGCCGACAGGAAGCCACCCTGCTGGCTTCTTTGCAGCAGTTTCTTCCTGGGTTGGTGGAGGAGCGAGAGAGCGACTGAGAGAGGAACGAGGCAGACACCTGAGGGATGAGGCTGAGGGAAGGAGGGAGACACCTGACGGATGAGGCTGAGGAAGGCAGGACCGAGAGGCGGGGCTTCTCAGCCATCCTGCAGGGACTTGTCCTGAGCCGCGGAGACAGCCATGGGCCACTACCACCCAGCGCTCAGTTTTGAAGGCGCTCCTCAGCCAGGCGCAGTTCCTAAATCTGCAGCTGAAACCCTCCGTTTTAAATGTCCCAATAGAAGAGAATATCTGTCGCTCAGGGTTGCAATGAGGAGGCATTGGCTCTCCCTGAACTTGGTGGTTTGCTGGCAGACGTTTTATTACCCGACCAGGTAACAACATCAGATGTTACCTTGTCAGGTAATGAAACATCTGCAAGCAAACCACCAAACTCGGACTCCCCCCCCCCCGGTTCTTGAAAAAGTGTTTCTGCGTGAAACTGGTCCCTGGTACAAAAAAGGCTGGGGACCACTGATCCAAGTCATGGTTATCCCAAAGTTTACTTTAATTTATTGTCATTGCACCTTGTACAATGAAATTAAATACCATCTTCAGTGTAGATTATAATTATAAAAATAAAAAAATAAACACACATCCTTCACATTCTATACAATTGAATTGAAAACCCGATATTGCATTAATATTGTACTTCTTGGATGAGAAGCAAAACTTCTTCAAAAGAAAAAAACAAGAAAGTCCAGTTGCCTCCTGAAAAAATGGCAATATGAGGCTTTTTTTTTCATTATCATAATCTTTCCCAGGGTTTCTAAATTTTCTTTTAAAGAACCACTGATGTTTTTCCATATCATTGGATAAGAATATAACAATAGAATGTAAACACAGTGATCCCCCCCCCCTGAATAGATTTCATGCCTACTTTCCCTGGATTTGAACCTCAAATTAGGATTTCCTAAAGAATTATTCCATGTCTTCGAAAAACAAACAAACAAACAAAAACCCTTGATTTTAAGTCAGCTAATGCAATTATATTTTTTAAAATACAATTTAAACTTTGCTGAACTAAAAGGCTATATCATGTTTCATTCTAGTAACAGTTAATCATATTTTATCTTATTTAGGGTATTTTCATAGCAATTTATATATGTGGCAAAATTATTTTCAGATTTATTAGTGTAACTGTTTATATATTTTTTTTCTATTTTTGCTTCCTTGGTATAGTTCAATAGGAAAAGAGTGTTTCAAATGGTGGCTATTGTTCTATTTTGAAATTGACTCCTGGTTCACAGTTGGCGTACTGTGATTACCTCAGTTTGACGGAAATGTATGACAAGTTGCTACTAAAATTTCACCTTCAACAACAAAAATGGGGTTGTGTGGAATTTGAGCCATTGTTAACACTTCTATCATACTACAGCAATTGCTCTTTTCTTTTTCATTGTTCTTTTATATGTTTTGACATTTATTTATCTGCACATCAATCAAAGCTTTCTGGCAATTAAGCTTTCAGATTTGCTTATTAGTCTAATTTCCTTCTCGATCTTTTGCTAAATATCAGGGTTGCTTCATTTTTTTACTATTATGGTGTAATATTTGAAACTGTTTCTCTAGGATTTCAAAAGTTCGTAAATGTTCAACATGAATTTTTTAGATTTTCTGCTCCCAATATTTTCATTCCCATAACACTGCAAAAATACATTTTAAAAAAATCTTATTACAGTTAACTGATAGCATTTACTTAACAATGTTATTTCTAGATAAATAAAGGAGACACATGATTTCATACTGTAAGTTTTATTTTACAAACTTAAATTTTTGAAGGAAAAAAACCAAATAATTTCTTAGTAAATAGTTGAACCAAGGTTGAATTTCTAAATATTCAAGAATATTGCACAGAAATATCATAGGCCAGTATCTTATTCAGTTTTAACATTTTGATTTCAATTCAGTTGCTATTCATATTAAAAACATATTTACAATATGTTAACTGCTTTTTGACTGGTTTCCATTATATAGTGACTGTCATTAACATTCTCTGTTTATGCTTGTGTAGCCATTTTAACTGAGGGCTTGTTCAGATGCTACACAGATCATTCTTCTTTTCTGAAAAAGTGGCAGGGACTTTCTTCAAGTAATTACCTGGAAATTGTGTGTGTGAGTCTGTGCAGTGTGCACACGTGTGTGCAGAAAATTTACATTTACAGAGAAAAATAAAGACATTGCCGATTAGGCAGGAGACAAATGCTTTTGAAAATTAATGGTTGCTAAGGAAAGGTTTCTACTTAAAGAAAATTTGATCATTATTGTAAAATCTGATTATGATTTCTCCATATTTTCTTTCCTATGCTATTCAGTTAGTCTTCTCCTTATTTTCCTTTCTTTCTAATGCAGCTACCCCTTCCCATTCTTTTCCCTGGCCCTTCTTGTTTGCTCTTTCTGATGATTGGAGCATGCATGCATGTTTAAGTGCTTGGGAAAGATTTCTGTGTTTTTGGTTGTTATCTGCAGATGGGGACAAATCATTTTATACTTTAGTAATTAAATTACTAAATTAGTAATTTTGATTTCATTTCAGTTTATTGTTCTTAATATTGCCTGTCATTGCATTCAGTACTTATTCAGGGATTCAGCTCTTATCTTTGACACGTTTAGGGAAAAGACATAAAACTGAAGATACTTTGTCTAATATTTGAATCTAACAAGGTGAGGAGACTTCAAGGCCACCAATTGCCACATAAAGTATGGAATGGTTGGGAGGAAACCCTTCAAATTTAAAGCAATGTGGATGAATAAAATCTCTATGTATTTAGACTTGAGTGGTCAGTCAACAGTTGTGTTTAATGCTTTTCTTTTGTCTGCAGCAAAAGTTCTAATTTATTTGAGCCATGTTGAGGTGTTTTCTGCCAAATTAACCCAAGAAAATGAACTAAATGTTAAGAATTGTAATTCACTGATGAGCCCAGATGTGAGTTGTGGCTGTAACTAGCTATGTCTGACCTTATTCATTTATCATTCAGCTTCCCTAAATAATATTCAAAGTAATAATTGAAATATCATAATTGTAAAAAGCAACCAAATAAGAAAAAAGGAAAATCAGAATTGCAGCATTTAAAAAACTAACAGTATTTCTGAAATCTAGTATAGTGTCACAGTTTTCAGATCTCTTGTCAACCCTTCGAGATGGATTAGACCAGAAAACAGAGTTCATAAGAAGTAGTAGAACTCTAATTTATTGACATAGGTTAGAGTAACAAAAGTTTGAAAGCTTGACTATTTATTTCTCCCCCCTCTTATATCAAAGATAATTATAGCACAGCCATTTTAACTTTCTGATGTTCTCTTTTATTCCCAGGTTTAACTCAGATTTTGCTAAATTTCTTTTCCAAGGTTATCTCTAATTCTCTACATCTCCCCAGCAACAGTTAGGACTTGAGAAAAACAGCTAAAGAATAAGTCTGTCTGAGTTCAGATTAATAAAATTTCTTAGGAAAAAGTCTGAAATAAAATACAATATTTGAGCAAGAAACATTGCTGTCAGATGTAGTATATAGGCAATTCAAAGCTGTATATTCTGGTTTTCTTCCTCTAGCACTTTTGGGATAATAGGGAGGATGCCAAACTGTAGAATAAAAGATGCGATCTTGGCAGAAATATGCAAGAATTTCTCAATAAAGTATTGTTCTAAGCTTCCAGTGAAATTGATTTTGTGATCTAGTTTACATTGAGAGCCTAACACATTTTTTTAAAAAAAGATGGGCCAGTGTGCACCTGGATTCCATTTACATAAAAGTTACTAATTATGAGAGGTCCTTGGAGCACTCTGAGTTTGATTGTTTTCTTGAAGACATTTCATTACCCAAACTAGGTAACATCATCACTTGCACTAAAGATGTTACCTTCTTTGGGTGATGAAACATCTCCAAGAAAACAACCAAGTGCAGAGAACACCAAGGACCCTAATTTCAACCCTGAACTACAAACATCCTCCCTTATTGTTACTAATTATGTTATCTAGTATGGTAATCCTATCATTACTAAAGTGTTAGATTGGAAAGAGTCAGTCAAATTCCAAGCTCAGATGACTTTGCTGATTGACTTTGGCCAACCATTCTTTCCAAATCTAGTCTACCATCTGCGGTATCTGCCACACCAGAATGCGGTATCTGCCATCCCGCATCTGATGGGCGGCTCATGATAGGGAGCGAAGGGAAGAGAAACGACAGGAAGCGAGGTTTCCTCTTGATGAGCGCGCCCCGAATGTCTTGGCACACGCTCTTTTATTGTGCTTTTTTACAAGAAAATGATTTAATCAAAGCTCAAGTCAAACATGGTAATCTCATCAGGATGTGCATGTTTACAAAGCTGCATACCGGACAGATTATTTACAATGTGGATAAGCTTATTAACAACCGTCTAGCTCCTTGTCCCTTGTACGTGCCTTGCAAAGGTCACTGAAGAGACAGAAGTTAATGATTACACGTGAATGATACAATGTTGCAAACACATGAATGATACATAGTTGCAATGATACATAGTTGCAATGATACATAGTTACAACATCTCCTCTGTTTTTATTATTTATGATGAGTCTTCTTCCTCATCCGAGAAGACAGGAACCATTTTTCTGAAATGTTCGCCGTCCCCGTCATCTAGGCAAGAGTGCGACCCGTCAGCGTCAGGGTTGTCCAAGGAGCGGTAACTCAGCAATGACATTTTTTCGTCCGGTGTTGAGGATATAACATGAGCTTGCAATAGCACATTAACATCAGCAGTTATGGAGGATAATTGATTTTTTAAAAATTGCAATATTCTATAAAAACAATAAGGTCCTATAATACATATCAATATAGTGATTATTAATGATCCTGCCAATGCAGTTAAAAAGGTTGTAAACCATGGTAAAATAGAAGATAAACCCCCCTGCTATCGGCATAAAGACAACATTCTTCTTTAAGCATAGCACACAATCCCCCTTGTTTTAAAAAATAACAGATCTAAATCTTTACGATTTTGCAAAAGGGGGTACTCCATGGGTACCTGTAGGGATATAAAATCATCAGAGTTATACACACAAGCCATACTTGAATGCAAAATGATTTGGATTTAACAATTTCATCCCCGTGGACACATGCCATGAAACCGGTGTAACAAGTCCAAACAAAATTATTGCCAGGGATAAAATACATTCCTTTCAGGCGTGATGTTAAAGTTCCTCCTGAAGTGGTGTAGATTGCAGGATATCCCCTGGTTGTGTGGGTGCGTCTGCCAAATCGAATTGAAGTGGTGGGTAGAAGTCTTCTATGCAAGAAAAATTGGTTGTAGAACTTAAACGAACTCCTTGAAAGTCAGTTATAGTCCAAGCAATATTATATCTTCTATGAGGCTTCTGCGGATCGTCATGGACAGTTCTTTTGAAGCGTCGTTTGTTGACAGGATCAGAGTTCAGGTATATAAAAACATCACAAGCAGGAGAGAGGGCTATGGACAAGTTAGTTGTAGAACATTTGCGAAATGAGGAGGGAATTCAATTAGTAGAAAAAGGATAATAATTACAATAACGACAATGAAGATTAATTTGGTAATTCATCAAGGATGTTAGTTGGGGTGGGGAAACCCATAATACAATATAAGGACATTTAGGTCCCCCTATGTTTTAGATTGAATAGAGGAAAAAGATTTTAAGGTTCCTTTCCATAGGAAGAGTAAAGAAGGAACAAAAGAGCGAGTGGTAGAGTGTTCTGTAAGTAGGATACGAATAAGGTAGAAATTGCAAAGAGGATATAGGCAAGAATATCAGGAAGAGTTTAAGATGCAGATGTAGCGGAGGAATTCCCATGATAGGGTCTAACCGCCCTACCAGGGATCCAGCAAGTGGTTTTGTCTGGCAGTAAGATCGCAGCGTAGCCTCATCCCCAAGTGAGAAGCTCAGCGGGACTCTGCCAGGTGGGATCTGGCAATCTGCGATAATATACCAGAGGTCTGTTAGGCGGGGGTGAGGGGGAGGAAAAATGACGCGAAGCAGCAGAAGTGGGAGGAATGCCAGTCAGATTAAGAAAGTTTAAAGTGTAAAGACAAATGTTAAGAGAATTTTGCAATGCTGGGAGGTTCGCGGTTTTTTCCCGCAACGAATATCGATCAAGAGCACTTTTCAGAGATAAGTTCACTCGTTCCACAATAGCCTGCCCCTGGCTGTTGTAGGGAATCCCAAACTTGTGGGTTACATCCCATCTGTTACAGAAGTCCTGGAAAGCAGAACTTGTATAAGCAGGTCCATTGTCAGTTTTGATTTCTTTTGGACGTCCCAGCGAGGCAAAGGTACGAATTGAATGATTGATGACATATTTTACAGTTTCTCCCCTTTGAGGGGTGGCCAGAATAAACCCTGAATATGTATCGATGGAAACGTGCAAATATTTCCAAGGGGCAAAAGGTGGATACTGAGTTACATCCATTTGCCAAATTACACAAGCTTTTAATCCTCTAGGATTTACTCCTATGGGAATGGAATGTCCTTGCTTACTACATGTGGGGCATTGTTGAATAATGGCAGCAACTTCTGCCTGAGTTAGAGAAAATTGAAAAGTTATCATAACTTGGCGGGGGAGATTCAAACACACTCCCTGCTTCTATTTTATAATGGACTTTTAAAGCCTCCATAATTTTCCTCCAAGTGACCAAAATGCCAATAGGTGCATGAGGAGGACTATGGAGATGTTCACCAATTTTTTGCCAAGTGGAAATTTTTAAGGACCCTTCCTCTGAATAATTGGGACAATGTTGCCACACATAAGCCAATAATGTAGCAATAGGTTTCTTTTTTACAGGCGAACCCTTTAAATTAGCAGAATATTTAGAAGAAGAAGCGACTAACTCCCTCAATTCCTTCAGATGCTGCGTCTGTTGTTGAGAAAAGTTTCCACCCATACTTACGAAAGTCGAGACCGTGTTTCAGATCCAATGATGTGCAATTCACTTCAGGCCTGGCGATGCACAGCTCCCATCGAGCTGATAAGATATGAGCGCGTCGCTACGTATCCCCCTTAGGGAATCACGTCGGGGTCACCAGAATGCGGTATCTGCCATCCCGCATCTGATGGGCAGCTCATGATAGGGAGCGAAGGGAAGAG
This sequence comes from Hydrophis major, assembly GCA_033807585.1. Lineage (NCBI taxonomy): Eukaryota > Metazoa > Chordata > Lepidosauria > Squamata > Elapidae > Hydrophis > Hydrophis major. The sequence continues at coordinate 111,458,196 of CM066328.1, read as the reverse complement.
AAACGACAGGAAGCGAGGTTTCCTCTTGATGAGCGCGCCCCGAATGTCTTGGCACACACTCTTTTATTGTGCTTTTTTACAAGAAAATGATTTAATCAAAGCTCGTCAAACATGGTAATCTCATCAGGATGTGCATGTTTACAAAACTGCATACCGGACAGATTATTTACAATGTGGATAAGCTTATTAACAACCGTCTAGCCTTGTCCCTTGTACGTGCCTTGCAAAGGTCACTGAAGAGACAGAAGTTAATGATTACACGTGAATGATACAATGTTGCAAACACATGAATGATACATAGTTGCAATGATACATAGTTACAACAACCATCTACGGTTGTTGTTTGGGATAAAATTCAAGTAGATCCTGATATAAACTGTATTGAACTATTAGACAAAAGCAGAATAAAATGTAATAAATGAATGCATTTTAAATAATGATCTCAATATAAAAATTCTATTATAATATATTTATTTTCAAATACTACTTAATCTCAGAATGGAAGGAAAATGACAGATCTATATAGCAAAGTGAAATGTTTGGGACATTCAGATGCAATATGGTAATTTTACTTTATTTCATATTATCTCTTCTCAGCATGCATTCTCAAATATGCTGAGTATATTTTCATTGTATAGTTTTATTTAATGAACAATTTTAAGGAATCCAACTTCTTGCTAGAATGGCATGTTTTGAAGTAAATCAACTTATAAAATTTTTGATAACAATACACATTGCTTTCAGACTTTAATTTTTGTTTAGATTTTCTATGGCATTTAACCTACTGAGTTTATGAATTTATTATTTTATTTTCCCCAACCTATTTATAGATTTATAACATTGTTTTGGAAAGTTTAAACTTGGTGCTTGAGTTTGCTTTTTTTTTCCTACTGCTTCCTCATTCCTTTTCCAGTGTATGATGTATTTTTTAGCACGATCCAATCTGAGTCGGTTACCGGGACCAGAATTTTAGTCTTCCAAGCCTTCAGACATGTGCTGGAGGCCATCCTCAGGGATCTTCTTTCTTTCCAAAGAGAAGATGAAAGAGAGAAAGAAGTTCCCTGAAGGTGGTCACCAGCATGAGTCCAAAAGCTTGGAAGACTAAAACTCTGGTCCCAGTGACTGATTCAGATTGTATCCTACAACATTATCCTGAGACATGTATACTTGCTTTCATTCGTGTCTCTTTTAGTTTGCAAGTATGTAATCACCATCTACCTAGGACTGGTAGTTAGTCATTATGTTCTGCATTTCTTTAGTCTCATTTCCAATTGCAAATGAGGTTTTTGATTGTGTGTCATAAAACAGGCCAATTTAATCTTTTCCAGATGTTTCTAATATACCATCCAACAGGGTGTAAAGTTGGGATTTATTTATTTGTTTGTACAATTTCCATGCCTGCCCAATTCAATCAATAACAATTAAATTACATACATACATACATACATACACACACACACACACATATATAAATATTTATGTTTAAAATATTAAAAATATTTTAAAACAATAAAAACAGTAAAACCAATAAAAACACTAAAAACACTAAAAACATCCAAATTAAATATAATAGAAGCAAGATACTTGGATAGTTAGCAATATAGCCATGAAATTGGGCCCCTGACACATTCAGCACACCAGACCAGCTTGTTAGAGCCTTACAAAAGGCTTACAGGGTTGGGACCATTCTGATCTCAAAGGGAGGATGTTCCATAGATCAGGGGCTACTGTGGAAAAAGCTTGTCTTCTGATGTCTGCTAGCTGACATTCTTTGGCTGATGGAAGTTGCATCATGCCCATTCTGCTTTACCTGCTTGGATACATAGATACTCTTGAAAAAGGCGATCCTTCAGGAATCCTTGCCTCAAGCCATGTAGGGCTTTACAGTAACCACCAACACTGTGAATTGCACCTGGAAACATACTGGTAATCAGTGCAGCTCACACAAGAGATGTAATATGTGTGCTATATATTTGGTACCATTTGCTACTTGCATGGCTGCATTCTGCACCAATTGGAGTTTCTAAATGGTCAGCTCCATGTAGAGGATATTACAGTAGTCTAATCAGGAAGTTATAAAAGCATGAGTTATTGAGAGCAGGACCTCCCAGTTCAGGTATGGGTGCAACTGGCATGCCACCCAAAGGTGTGCAAAGATTGCTGCCATCTTCTCTTTCAGAAGGAGCTGCAAGTCCAGGAGGACATCCAGATTGCACATCAGATCTGTCTGTGGTAGTGCAACTCCTCCAGAACCATAGATGGAAGAACATTGCCTTTGTGGGGTGGTGGTGTCTGAATACCCATAGCCAATCTGTCTTGCTAGGGTTGAATCAGAGCCCACTTCATTACACCCAGTCCCTAACAGCCTCCAGACATTAGGATAGGACATCCGCAATATCATTAATGGGACATGGGGTAGAGATATAAAGCTGGGTGTCATCTGCATATCATTGATATCTCACCCCAAACCAATGGATCACCTCACCCAGCAGCCTTATGTAAATATTAAATAGAAGGGGAGAAAGAACAGAGTCCTGAAGCACTCCACAAAGTAGGGGCTCACCCCTTAGCAACATTGATTGGAAAAAAAGTGCTGCCCATCCCTTATTCTTGTAGTCAGCATAGAAGGATACCATGATCCTGAATGCTGCTGAGAGGTCCAGAAGAGCCCTGATGTATGCACTACCTCCACTCCTGCCACAGAACATCCATTAATGCAATAAATGTCATCCCAGTCCCAAAGCTGGTCTGAATACTGACTGAAACGATAATCTCTAGAGGTTGGAGATCGGACAAAATCAGTCCAAGTCAAGCAGTGGCCCTTTGAGGAGAGGGCACATCACTATCTCTTTAAGAGCTGGTGGGACCACTCCCTCTCTCAAAGAGAAATTACCTATTGCATGCACCCACTCATGCGTTCATGCCCATGAAGCCTTATGCCTAAGTAATGCACTTTATGTATACCACTGTTTGTACTGCTAATCTACTTTTGACAGCACTTTATAATAGGCTATGTTAGGAAAGAAACTGGGATGATATATGATGTCATTGATGTAGGCTATTACATTAAGGATCCGGAAAGGCTGTTTTACTTTCCCTCCCTCCTATACTCCAGAAATAATAAAAAAAAAACATGAAAAGAAAGTATTAAATATTGTGAAGGTGTTGAAAAAAGGTAATGCTGAAAGTATAGGTGATGTAATGATTATATAGGTAACTGATATAATGGCTAAAATATCAGATGCCTTTTCTTTTATGGAGTTGCTGTGTAATTAGTTTAATATATGTATATGAAGATAGCACCAATGCCTGACGAAGAACTCTATTATTGTTCCTTTAGCCCTCCCCTCCCCACACAGAAAGGAAAGATAACAAAATCCAATACAAAAACTACTGAGGTTAAGTTTGTTGAATGTTTGGCAGAATTCTGACTGAAAGAATAAAAAAGTTGACAGTGAACAAAATTTGGAAAGTACAATATGGCATTGCACTAAAGAAGGAATGTATGGATCAGATTTATGTCCTTTAATAATTATTAAGAAATGTATGAATATGAGATTGTACTGCATATTGGTTGAAAAAAATATTTTAAAAAAAGTGTTTGATAAACTGAATAGATTTGAATTCAAATTGATTCAGCAATTAGCCTCATACAAAGATGTGTTATCTCCCCTTGTTTAATATATTTTTGTATAAGTGCATAAGGAATTCTTATGAAGACTGATTCATTTTATTTATGTGCCAAATAACTCTTACAATTAAAAACAGCGTACAAAAATGTTATTAGTGACTGGAAGTACAAAATATCAAGACAAAATTAAAACAAATCAGACCAAAGAAAGAAAAGAAAGAAAAGGTGGCTTCGCACTTACCTTGCCCCCAAGTCACCCCAAGGCCTGGGAAAACAACCAAGTCTTTAGAGATTTCTTAAAAAACACAAAGGATTATGCTATCTTCACTTATTAAAATACAATTTTTTATGAAAATAGTGGGAAAATGGGGAAAGCAAAAGGAGACAGAAAAAAAGTGTAGAGTAAAGCTGAAAATCCCACTTGTGGTCATAAATTGAGGGTTATCACATCAATAATTAAATAATGTGTACTACCTTAAACTACGTACAAGTACTACTAAGTATTACTAGCTACAGGTAATATGATAGCAGTGTTCCAATATCTGAGGGGTTGCTACAAAGAAGAAGGAGTCAAGCTATTCTCCAAAGCACCTGAAGGTATGACAAAAATCAATGGATGGAAACTAAACAAGGAAAGAAACAACTTCCTGACAGTTAGAACAATTAATCAGTGAAGCAATGAGCCTCCAGAAGTTGTGGGTGCATGAAAATTGGAAGTTGTTAAGAAGAGACTGGACTACCATTTGTCTGAAATGTTTATTTATTTTATTTATTTTATTTGTTTGATTTGTCAATCACTTACAAGATAATAGGTATAAGTATAAACATGAGTAGGAACGTAGGAAATAGGTACGCATAAATGGTGAAAATAGGACAGGGACGGTAGGCACAATGGTGCACTTATGCATGCCCCTTACAGACTCTTAGGAATGGGGCGAGGTCAATAGTGGTTAGTTTGAGGTTCAAGGAATGGGGGTTAGAGGATGTAACAACAGTGTCAGGTAGTGCATTCCAGGCTATATGTTATATATATTATAGGGTTTCCTGCCTGAGCAGGCAGTTGCTCTATTCAGAAGATCTCCAAAGTCCTTCCAAATCAGTTATTCTTTACTAATGGTTTACAATGTAACATTTTAGCTTTAAATAACTGCACATTGTACATTTAATTTGAAAAGCAACTTCTATATTTCTGCATGTAAGAGAGAAGAAATTGATTACACTGGATTTTAGTAGCAAATATAATAGAGAAAATGAGATGTTCATGTTAACTTTTCTAAAACCTCCATTACTTTTCTGGTTTGAATAGATCTCTGTATACATGCCTTACTTAAAAAAGTAAAACTGTTCTGTATTTCTCAGGATAAATAAACTTGTTATACTTTAGATTATTTACTACATGTAATTTATGAACAGAGATTTCCTAAAATATTGTATCTATACAATGCTTCACAAAAAATTAATCTCCAATTTTGTAATGCAAAAATAATCATATTTACAATGCTTTTGGCTATTTTGTAGGAAGTGATTGCTGCCATTACTACTTAAATAAAATAAAATATTATTAAGATGTTATATAGTTTTGAGTACTTTTCTTCTTGCCTTTAATGAGTCTTTTTTGTCTTGATATTCTTTTGTAACTAGTAGACATGCTACAAAAGTACAATACATTTTGCATCTTCTCTTTCACTTGATAACTGAAAAGTATTCATGATTTTGAGACATTCTGGATGGACCTACTAAAGGATTACTCTGGGCAGAAAAGCACTAGATAAACTACAAATTTAATTTATAAACAAAAATTATACATTATGAGCAAGGACCTTTAATCAATGTTCCCACTTTGTCGAGAAATATATCTTAGGTTTTTTCCTTGGTAACAAATGCTTAATTTCTATCTTCCTAACCTTGCAAAAATAGACTAATAGCCAAGGTAGCAGAGAAAAATTATCATGTATTTACCCTTTCAAATTAAAATTGTTCTACTAAGATATTATGCATGGGGTCATTATTTTAGGAAAAGAATTAGGAAACCAGCTGTTAAATGGATCATTTGTATGAGACTTTATGAGAGGTATAAATCTAGGCAAATGTAGATGAAGGCTCAGAAACAGGTATCTTTGATTTTATGAAGCAAAGGTGAAGAAAAGTGTTTTGCAGATGAGAAGTAAAATGTTGCTTTCTGATCAGCTACAGAGGCATGCTAAGGTGAATTTTAATTATAACTAAATTGTGGTATTACTCTTTCATAACCTGAACATCTGTTCCCTTCAGGAATGATGATTTATGCAGGCTATCAATAGAGACAGCTTGCTACAGCTTATGTCACGGTTTGCGGAAAGATGGGGTTGTATTTCCAAAAATATCAGCTTTTATGTGGATAGCAGCCAGTGTGTTATTAAGGTAATAGGCAAAAGGGAGCATGATATGTTCGCTTTTAATTCTGAAACTAAATATTTACTTTACTTCTTTCCTTCCAGACCATCTGTTGTTAATGAAGAATGCAACTTGGACACTGAACGGTCTCATTTTTCCTAGAGATGTCAAGAGAAGAAAAGCTGAGCCTGTACTTTCCAAGCATATGAAGAAACTTATAGAAAAACCTACGATCAGACTTTTGGTATTTAAGAACTGCATGGGACAGGATGGTTATGAAATAGCAGCATCTCCCAACCAAATTGAAAAGGTATATTGAGATATGGCATGGCAAAATCCAAGTACATGAAGAAAGTTTTCACTTTTCTTTTATTATTTGTAATTGATCCGTTTTGATATATAATTCGAGTAGAGTTAATTCAGCTGTGGAAGTTACAACAAAATTGTAGGTACACCTCCCATAGATAATTGAATAGATTTGTTTGGATGCTTTACTGGACCATTAAATCCAATCTTTGAGGGTTAGATTTGGGATAGAGACCTGGGTTCATGCGGTTCCATTAATATTTGTTTGTGGAAAACTACAATTGATCTATTGAGATTTTTGTAAGTATTTTGTAAGTTTGCTTTATAATTCATGTTTAAATTAAATCTGAAAAAGTTGAGAATTACAGAATTGGACATGAAAAGAAAGGGATATAGATGGTTAATAAATGGTGTTTGGAGCAAGTAAATTAAAAATATGGGATGCCTGGGCACTTCTTTCCTGCAAATAGGTCTAATTCCTCTATTCCCAGCTTTCACTTAAAAAATATCTGTTTTATAGAAAAAAGGTCTCTTTCCGCTTCAGAGTGTTTTCACTTAATGAATGAATAGACATAGCAATAATGAACATACCCAGTATGAAGATGGAAGTGACATTTGCACATTTGTTTGTTTCATGTTGAGCAGTGTTTGCTATAATTTCATGTAAACTAACAAATTTATTGAAATGATAATTCAGAATTTTAAAATTCAAGGTAGCTAAGATTGGGTAATAATGTCTTCATTTTGCAACCCCCCCAAAAGGTAAAAGTAAAATGACTGGGATAAGACATTTCTAACCCCTTTCTTTAAAAAAATGGTGAATTCTAAAATCTTTTTAAAATGCTGTTTCAAAAACATGCAGATAATAGCCATTTTATTATATACCTGCCTAAAATAGCAGTTCCACAAAATAGTGCAGTATTATCTCCATTCAGGGCTGAAGGGTAGGGGTTACAGTAATTATGATGCCATACATCAGGGGTCTTCAAACTTGATAGCTTTAAGATTTGTGGACTTCAATTCACAGAATTCTTCCTCCACTCAGAATTTCTGGGAGTTGGAAGTCCACAAGTCTTAAATTTGCCAAGTTTGAAGACCCTTGCTATATATATTCATGAATAAACTTATCCATGGATAAGCCTACTCTTGAATTTTTAATAAAAATACATTTATGCTAACTGCAGATAAAATGATCCACTACTAAAACTAAAATGTTATGGTATCTCTGGACAACTGCATAACTGGATAGAAGCATTCCTGTCAAACAGACAACAAATGGTCAAAATTGGGAGTGTCCTATCAAATTCTGTACCTGTCAATAGTGGTTTCCCCCAAGGCAGTGTTCTAGGACCAACTCTCTTCAAACTCTACATAAATGACCTCTGTGATCATATCAAGAGCAACTGTGTTCTTTTCGCTGATGATGTAAAGCTGTTCAATACCACAGACAATACTGCTACCCTTCAAAAAGACGTTGACTATGTATCAGAATGGTCAAACAAATGGCAACTTCAAATCTCAACAGATAAATGCTCTGTCTTACATATTGGCAAAAAAAATCATAAAATAAAATACAAGCTGAATAGTCAAGACCTTGTTGATGATCCAAGCTCTGTAAAGGACCTTGGAATACTCATCTCTAATGATCTAAGTGCTAAAGCCCACTGTAACTACATAGCCAAAAAGGCATTAAGAGTTGTTAACCTAATCCTATGTAGCTTTTTCTCTGGTAATATCACATTACTAACTAGAGCATACAAAACATTTGCTAGACCTATACTCGAATAAGCTCATCAGTCTGGAACCCACATTATGTATCTGATATTAGCACAGTTGAGAAAGTCCAGAAAAAATTCACAAGAAGAGTTATCCACTCCTCTACTCATTGTAGAATACCTTATGCCACCAGACTTGAAATTCTAGACCTAGAAAACCTTGAATCACGCCATCTTCGGTCTGATCTAAGTATGGTATATAAAATCATACATTGCAATGTCCTACCTGTCAATGAATACTTCAGCTTCAACCATAACAACACAAGAGCACACAATAGATACAAACTCAAGGTTAACCACACCAAACTTGATTTGACTTGGTATAAGGTGCCAATTGAAATTGTGATTGATTTTGCCCATATGTTCTAAGATTAAGAAGCTTTCACTATTTCTTCTGATGGCTTGATGGTTTTCAAGGATTTGTTCTGTTACTTGTTTGCTATGTTGAATGGACTATTTTCTTTTTTTGGCATTCCAGGTTGATGTAGTGTGTTTCAGTTCATCTGAATAATGTTCTAATATTGCTCCTGCTGTGGAAGTTGGGTTGTTACTTTGGTAATGGAGCACTTGGCAGCTTTTTTGATAAATTTTTGTTTCTAATTTGCCATCTTTTCCTCTGTTACTGCTGAAATATAGAAAGGGCAGTGTGTTGATGTTTTCTTCTTCCCTAAAGGAATTGTATTCCTTTAAACTTCTTAATTGTTTCATGTGTCTTCTCTAATTGTTCTTTTTTATTACTTTAAAGATGTCTTTATTCACATACTAGATTCATGTATTTGGTTGTGTGTGTTGCCGTGCTACAATTTTTAGATGTTGCATTATGGTTTGTGCTATGAATTAATTCTGTTTCTGTGTTCCTCTGGTCTGTGGCATAATTATCTGCATTACATCCAAGTAAACTTTACTGCCCTACCTTCCTACCTCCCATCCAAAGGAATATCCATAGGATCACCACTTTTATCATCCCTAGCAGTATTACCTTAAAGTAATACCTTAAAAACTATCCAGCAGAAAATAATGCCCTAATCAAGAAACTACCAAGGAAAAAAATGACCCCAGCCAACACTGACAGGGCAGTAAATTAAAAAGGAGCAAACCCCACACTCATTAATGCTGAAGTTACCTGGTTGGTAATTAAATGTCTGCAAGCAAACAACCAAGCTCAGGAATCCCCAAGACACTATAGTTCAAGCATGAGCTACATATTTTTCCTCTATTAGAATTTTGTTTCCATTCTGGAAAAAGTGTTTTAATCAGCCATAGGTTGAAGGAAGCAAAAGCATAAAATCTTGTATTCCTTTTCTTGGTTTTTTTTTTTACATTTGCCTAAAATAAATAAATAAATAACATATAATGGAATATTGGGAGTCAACTTTTCTTATTTCATTGCTAGATAGTTCATAGATTCTAGATTATTTTTCCTGTTATTCTATTATTCAGGCAATCAGCTTTTTGCACTCTTATAAATGAATATACTTGTTAAAGATGGATTGGAAGAATATTGTGAATCTTCAGATTTACTGAAAATGATCCTAAATGACTTTAGATACCATTAACATCTAAATATATTTATACTTCATTCTAAAAAACAATAATATTTAAATATTAATGATTCTGGTTGTGATTTTGTTTTAAGTTTTTAGATATTTGTACCATGCGACTGAACCTTATTTCACCAGCAAAGTATATATACAATATGCATGGCGAAAAAATGGAAGATCTCCGAAATGGTAAGAATTGCACAATTTGCAGCAGTAGAATATATGAAATGAAGCAACCAGTTCATGCATGCGTAAATGTTTGAATGCTAAACACAAAAAGTCTTACAGTTTCCCTGGGGGCAGTATAGCCTATGATTTCAATAGTAAACTGAAATTTTCATATCAATCAAATCATATTTATTCAATGACCAGAGCATTTTCAAGAGTTTTCCTATAAAATCTCTTGTCCAATGGGAATTTAACTCATTTAAGGTTGCTACTTCTAATTTTCATCTGAATACTATTGAATACTACTCTTTTCACTATTCCTAATTGGACTAGCATTATTATAGAGTACCATTTAGTTTTTATTTCTATGTGTACATATGCATGTGTTTAAATTACTTGGCTGTAACAGGAAAGGGCAACTTGTATAGTAATTGACAAGAAGAAAAAAGAAGAAGGAAAAACAACTCATCAAAAGGTCTAGATCATTGTAGCAAAATTAAACACCCGCAAAAATCAGTGTATTATTGGATTTCTCATAAAAGTTAATTTGGCAATGGTATCAATATTATAGGGATGAACTCCTATATTGTTCTTTTGCATAAGCCCAGCTGAATCTGTTAGTGATTTGCCAAATATCTCATGCTGAAGGTACCAATGGTGCTTGGGTTTATGTGAGGGGGGGGAGGGGGGGGAGAAAGAAATATTTTTCCAAGCACAAAATGTAGCTTAGACAGATAAAACAGATGATTTTCATGTTTTATTAAATGGACAAATCGAAACAGTTACCAAAAGTGTGTCAGCAAACTTTGGTATATTTAATACAAATATTTTTAACACATGTCTTCTCAGAGGACTGAGAGCATTTAATTATAAGAATTGATGAGAGTCACTATTGTTGATTTAAAAAACTGAAGTGAAATGGAATAAACATCACTTTGAAGTTGCCATCTACAATGCTTCTAGTATGTTTGTTCTTACCTGAGAAAAGATAACATATATTTGTGACATGCTCATAGCAACATTTGAAGAAAGAGTTTCAAGAATTGGGGCAGTAATTGGATACATTTCAATTCATAAGAGAAGATGAAGGTGTGTTAGATCAAAGGATTAGAACAGGAACTGACAGAAAAGAAACTGATCTTCTTGAAGAAGAAAATCAAAGATATAAGCTCAGTGGATGAGAGTGACAACCAAAATAAGGAGTAAAAGTTATTCTGTGTCATGGGAATTTGGATACATTTCTTAGGCCTTTGCAGGAAAAAAAGAAAACAGAGTAAAAAGGCATTTGAGGTCAAACAGGAGACAGGAAAATGAACCTCTGTACAGTGTTGGAGATGTAATAAAACTGAATATTAAAAGACAATTATAAAAAATAATGAGGGTTACAGACTATTCCCTAAACCTTCATAACACAAGCTTAAAAGGTTTTTTTTTTTTAATATCTTTGTGTTAAGACTACAATTTGATCATGGCCTTGTAAATCTTTTTGCCTATTTGGAATTTGCAGGGAACATCTCTGTCAGTCTTCAGTCTAACTGCTGCCAAGCTAACCAAAAGCTCACTGTCTTGTATTTCCATATATTGAGCTCAATCTCAAAGTTATTCATTTGTAAACTTACAAAAATAACTTAAACCCCTGTTCATAAAAAGAATACCAACTTAAGAATAACATAACTTCCTGGATTTCTTGTCCATACAGCATGGCTTTGTTTACATTTAATCTGTAAATACAGTTGTAAGGAGGTTTCTGAGAGGAGATATGGATTTCCAAAAAACTTAAAGAATTGTCCAGAACATAGCAACCTCATGCAATATGGTATAGTCAAAAAAATTTTGTAGATGCAATGAACAGCAGCAGATGGGAAATACATGCAATTCCATGTAATTAATGACACACACAAATATCATCAATGAAGGAAGAGAAGATTGATGGTAGCTAAGTGTAAAATCAAAGATTCAAGGATTGTGGAGAGTGAAATATGGCAAAGGAGGACTGAAGAACTTTATATTTTATTTTATTTTTAAACAAATTTTATTAATTTTTGAAGACAAACAAAACATAGAACATAAAAGCATAAAACCTCCTTTCTAAAAATTACTTATTAGTTTTAACAAGGCAAATAAAACATCATTTTTAAGGCATAGTTCCACATTGTCAAATTTCCATTTTAGCACATATATATCTTTTCCAAATTTCTCATTATTTCTCCCTTCACTTATTCAATTATATTTTTTTCTATCAAGGTTTTATTAATTCTCAATCAAACATAAACACCCAAAACACAAAACAAGACATAAAAAGATAAAACCTCCTTAATTATCATTTGTACATATCTTTTCCAAATTTCTCTCCCTTTAGTTTTATTCCTCCAAGGTTTTATTAATTCACAATCAAACATAGCTAACCAAAACATAAAACATCTTTTGAAAAGTGGCTTAGCCCCGGGTTACATCTTTTTTTACAGACCTAAATCAAATTCATGCTCACCTTATATACCGTTCATATCTCATTGACCATTCTATATTTTCTATATAACTTCTCCCTTCTTTTCACTCTCTTAATTATATTTTGTTTATTTCTTCTTATTTCAAAATCATTATGCTTGTATCTTTTGTCCGTTCTTTTCCAATCATCTATTTATCTCTTCTCTTTATCAAAGAATTTCCCCTGTAATCACTTTTAAAGTATGACGCCTTTCTATCTTTCCCCTAAAGTAACACTTAAAATAATCATAATTTCCTTCCTGATTCTGCTTAGTACATTCTACATGTTGCATTTTATTCTAGTTCTAATTCTAATTAATACATTATTTTACAATAAGAAGATAAAATAGTAAATTGATAATAACATTGAAACAATAATGAATTAAACAGTAACTAAGCATTAATCATTTTGCACATTCTCTTTAATATTTTATTAAGTATTGAGATCTATCATTATTAAACATTTTAATATTTTAATATTTTGTTTAATCTTAATTCCAATAGACTATTTCAAATGCAAATACTACAATACTATCTTATGTACTCTGGCAGAATCTTTCTTTAATTATGCACTATCTTTTATCCCTTATCTCTAAAAAAAGTTTTCTTTTTGGCATCTTGTTTCAGACTGTGGCTTTCTTTCCCTTTTTGCCTCCCTTTCTTCTCCAGTCTGGTCTTTTTGCCCCCCCCTCCTAACTTCACCTTTTTAACTTCCCCTCTCTCTTGTAGTTCTCTTTTCAATTGCTTTCTAACATTGTACCTTTTTTTCACCTTATTTTTCTTTTTCTTGGTTGTTTTGTTGAATCTTAAATTCTCATTTTCCTTTCCTCTCTTCCTATTTTCTTTCTTAATCAAACTTTTTTACCCATTAAAAATGGCTTTCTTCTTCTTCTTCTTCTTCTTCTTCTTCTTCTTCTTCTTCTTCTTCTTCTTCTTCTTCTTCTTCTTCTTCTTCTTCTTCTTCTTCTTCTTCTTCTTCTTCTTCTCCTCCTCCTCCTCCTCCTCCTCCTCCTCCTCCTCCTCCTCCTCCTCCTCCTCCTCCTCCTCCTTCTTCTCTTTCTCTTTCTTCCTCAAGTATTTGCTGGTACGTAGAAACCGCCATTTCTAAAAAGTGGAAGACAGCTCCCAATGTATTCTTGCCATTTGGTCCTCTTTCTTTTAATTTTTCATATTCCATTTTTAGTTGATCCACCAATGGTGCCATTGTAAATTTTTAAAAACAACCCAGATGTTTTTAATCTTAAAGTAATTTACAAGTGTCAAAGTTATCAAACAATCCAAACAGGCAGAAATTATTTCCACTTCTTCTCTTTGCAGCTTTTCCTCCTGGTGCAAAATCCCAAATATATTTTAAAGCCGTATTACAATTAGTTGTTAGTCTTATAATCTTCAAAGCGTCTCCTCCAACAAGTCTTTATGGATTTTTTTTTTTTTAGTCCTCTCCTTCCCACTTATAACAAAGAGCTTGTTTTTACCTTAAAGAAGCAGGTTTTTCTGTGCTCATTTGCTTTCTCCGTAAGGAAGGGGTGTGAACTTTACTTCAGCACGTTCGCCACTGTAACAATCTTTTGGAAACAAATGTATCAATCCACAAGTCAGGTTTCCAGGGTGTTTTAAAAGTAACTTAATGTCCCAGTTCAGCCAAGAAAACTTCTCCTTCTAAAAAACTTCCTCCTGCACATTCTTATCCGGTTGAAGATTCCTTTGAGGCTGCCATTTCTGACAGCTGCTCCTCCGCCTCAGGAAAAAGGAGTCTAGCCGGCTGGGGAAGGGGGGTACGATATCCCCAGACCCCTGCCCAGATCTCCTCTGTCTTCCACTGCCTCTTCAGGGCAGCGACAACCCCCAAATCCAAATGGATTGGGGGTACCTCAGCAGCGAGCGCACCAGGGACCTGCAGAGAAGCAGATTCCTGCCGCCGCCGAAGCCTTGCAACCGGAAGTCCAAAGAACTTTATATTTTACATAATCAACTAATAGAGATGAATTTTGGTGATGGACTAACACAAATCTTGGAAGAGGTCATCAAATAAAGTTAATGTAACTAAAACAACAGCAGAACCTGGGGATAATTGTCAGATATTATTTAGGTTAGAAGATTTTTATATTCTTCATTTTGGTCTCTGAGTGTAGGGGTTTGGCCTATGCAGAAGCTGTCATTAGAATTGACTCTATAGTAACTATAATATACGGCAGGAAGCCTGCCACTGTACACCTGTCTGAGTGCTTAGCTCTTATGTTCCAGTTTGAATGTTGTAGCAGAATTGTACTATTTTTCAGTGAATTTTTTGTTACCCTTACCATTTTTTCCCTCTATTATCTTGCCTGATTCCCTCCTCCCCCTAAATTGTTTGGTGGTATAGTGATTACAATGCAGCGTTGTTGGCTATTTCTGCCAACTGCCAGAAGTTCAATTCTCACTGTCTCAAGGTTGACTCAGCCTTCCATTCTTCCAAGGTCAGTAAATGAGGACCCAGAATGTTGGGGGCAATATGCCGACTCTGTAAACCACCCAGAGAGGGCTATAAAGCACTATGAAATGGTATATATGTCTAAATACTACTGCTATTAGCTCAAAAGTACTGGTGGATTTTCTCTGTCATAGTACAGTTTAGGAATGCACTAACTTTAATAGCTAACAACCATTTACATATTGACTATATTGTGTCTTCTTTCTTTCTCCCTTTCTCCCTTCAAATAGAAATCATTCAACATCTGCAATAGTTGCCTGGGGTTTTCTGTCCTATTTTTTGGAAAAGAAATATAGGATACAAATCAGTATGCATATTTTTAATTTTTTTAATAAAATATATTAAATAAAATAGCAATATACTAACTTGTTTATTTGCAAATACTTTATAGGCACCAGTAACATGATTATCAAATTACATTGCAATATTTTTCTGCTCACACCACTTGATCATTAAGTCCATGGTTTCCCAGATCTCTATGCCGTTAATACTCTAGCCAATACCTTATCATGTATCCTATTAGCAAGGTAGGCATAAATGGAACTGGAAGAATTTAAAATTCTGCAGAATTACAAGATATTCTTAGGAAACCTCTTGTGGGAGAGAACCCCCCCCCCCCCAAAATGAAAACTGAATGTCTTAATTGACTTGTGAACATGTGAATTGCTTGCTGAGAAAAAGATGATTGACAGTAGGTGAAATAGAATGAGTGATACATCATTACTTTGCTTTTTTAAATTTTACTCTCTATCTGCAGCCGTTCATTTATATTTATTACTTTTGTATTGCGTTTCTTCAGTTATATACAGAAAATAGGAGGCCCTTGTTGACAAAGTTCTTTCTAGTTGGGTACGTAAATATTCTTTTGCTAATGTTGCTGTATATATTATGCATATATATCAAGCTACTTAAGAAAAGCTATGAGTCTTAGTGGTTATGAACTATTACTCTTCTTCTAGCTTCCCAATTTTTGTTTTCATGGCCCCAAATTTGGGAGATGATTGAGTATACATATTGAACAGATTAAGTAATACAACAAGTATTACATCTTGGGGCAATATACTGACTTTGTAAACTGCTTAGAGGACCATAGAACAATGTGAAGCAGTATATAAGTCTAAGTGCTATTGCTATTAATATGGGATGTTATTTTTAAGCATGCTCAAATAAAATTATTATTTTTATTTGGAAATCTCATGTAGAGTTATTTAGAAATTTAGATGAAGAATACAACATGATTTCCTTATTTTAAAGAAAGTAAGATTTAATATACTATCTTTAAAATAAAAGGTAAAGTTATCCCCAGGTCAAGGTCATCTCCTCATGATTGTATTCAACACTTTCTTGGCAGCATAACAGAATAATTTCCACTGTAACCAAAATAATCTGAATTCACATCCATACATTGCATTATCTAAAATTTAATATGTACATTCTTCTATTGTAACTTATGTTCTGACGGGCATCCAGATGAGAAGCTTAGCAGTATTTTTCATTCATACTGCCATTTAACAAAGTCTATTGTAGGGTAGTTATTGTTATAAAGTAGATATAATAGTTTCTAAACCAAATAATATAATTTGTAAAGTAATAAATAGTTTTTATATACTTTCAAACCTCCAGATTAAAAAGTGGATAAATTTCATGAAATGTTTGGCATGTTTTTGTCCACCTAATTTCAGTGGTTTTACTGGATAAAAAACTGTACAACTTCCTACTATAATTAATAAGATTTAAAATGTTTTATTGTTTCTTAACTAAAATCTATTGTGTTCCAATTTTATGTTTTTCTGTTCTGTGATTCTAGTTAACACCTAGCATAGTCAGCTAACATGCAATAGTAACTGGTCAAGTTATAATCTATGAAAAATACTAAATGTAAACATACTAATTTGAAGCTTAAATCATAATGAAAAGGTTCTGGTCATTTTTAAATTATAATGCTGGATGTCTTTGTCTTTTTTTGAGTTATCTATCTGCATGGCTTATCCTAAAAGCAAAAGAGAATTGGATTATAGTTAAAAGCTATTTCTACTTTTACATATATTGTAATATGTTTATTTTCTACTTTAACCTCTTTAGACTTTTAACATAGAAAATAGGTTAAGTGATAAAAGTAGGAAAGAAGCATAAAGTCTATTGGAAAACTACCAAATGTCCTCTGCAAATAGGACCTATTCAGAATCAGTGAGCGTATGATGAGCGAAGTGGTTTTGAATATCGTCTTTAGAATCCATGCTGTTAGAAGGCCAGCCCCGAACATGGCAACTCTTATTTCTACACACAGTACCTCTTCACTCTCAATTTAACCTAAAAATCTGATGAACCCATTATTCCATACTTGATTTCATGGAACAAGGAGTAGATATAGTTACAAATGATCAATCACAAGCCGTGAACCAAAGCAGTAAGGCATTAACAATTCACACCATTTTGGTCCACTTGCTCAAGCAGAAGATGTGCCAGCATATTTAATGGACAGCAACTTCACTCAGTTTTAGAAAAGACATGACTCATGATACATTTTAGAAATGAAGAGATTTCGTGCCTGCTAACCATTTGCACACTAGAGTTCAAAAACTTCTAAACAATTAACATAAGCGTGAGCTCTTTTTGAAGAAAGAAGAATGAGTATCTAAATTACATTTACTCAGAGTATAAAATGACCAAATAAATGCTTCTTTCCCAATAAAGTCATGTACCATTCAATGGAATTGTATAAATCAGCATCTTGTGAAGTAGTATGTAACACTGCAGACCCCACAGGCATCTGCCGTCAATTTAATGGGATCACTGAAGAAGCAAGGCAGCTGTGAAAGATTGCTTTAAGTACAGCAATCATGTGCTTGTCATTCTGTTCAATAGTGGAAAAATCCAAATTCGGATAGGCATCAGTATTTAAGAGAATGATTGCTAAAGCTTCTCTCATAAGTACCTTGGGGACAATAAGATTTGACATATAACATGTAAACAAAAGTACACAACAGCTGTTAGATTAGTTTTGTTTGAGTAAAATATGTCGGGATCATTTAATATAGCATGTGTTCTCTCAGTCACTCTGGCTGAGTCTGCAGACCACACTTTTGAATATTGTGCACCAATAGCTGGGACGACAGAGTTGTACAGCCATTGCCAAAATAGCAGGGAAAAAGTATATGCAACTAACTATACATCTTGGCTATCAAAGCCTTATCATGAACATAAGAAATAAAGATGTATGTCAGACATATTCTTTATTTCAAAAAGTTCAATTCCCAGGCAATTAGAGGGGACCATCTTAGGGATCAGAATTAGTCGATGCAACAGTCAAAGCATATTGTTATATTCAATGCATTATATATTTCCCTTTTTTCCTTTCCTTGGTTATATTTGTCTTCATCATTAACATCAAGAACAAATCTGAAGAAAATGTGCTTAAATTAATTTAATGACAACTGTTGAAGTTAGAGGTTCTTTCAGTTTTCAGAATCTTTAAACATTAAATATTTTCTGTCATGATTTTCCTTTAAGTATTTGTTTAATAATTTAAATCATAATTTTTCATGAGGAAAACCATGAACAGATATAAATTGAGCCTGTATGATTGTAAAACAAATTAGAGATTCAGCAGCCAATATTAATTTGGTGCTTACAAGTCTCTCTTATGTACACAAAACTAATAGCGGTAGGTTGCTATATTACTGTTTTATATAAATATAGAATAGAATAACAGAGTTGGAAGGGATTTAGTCCAACCCCCTACTTAGGCAGGAAACTCTATCACATTTCAGACAAATGGTTATCCAATCTCTTCTTTAAAACTTACAGTGTTGGAGCATTTACAACTTCTGGAGGCAAGTTGTTCCACAGATGAATAAAGAAATGCCCTGGAAAACATTCCTATGGGCAGAATTGTCATATCACTAAGATGTGTAGATATTCTGTTCATGACTGAGGCTGATTGTTTAAAAGTATTTTCATACACCTATTTCTAAGGAAAACAGTATGATCAATCTTCCTGCATCCTAATCCTCATTTGTTATCTAAAGCAAAATGGGGCGCAGCTACTAAATAATACTTCATTTTCTAATATAATCACCAGGCAGTTAAAATATTTCTTAAAATGCCCTTTTGAATTCATTAAATGCCATTAAAATGATCAGAAAATATTTATATTAATTAAAATTTATTAAGCAACTCAACATTTAAACAGTACAGACACTAATGGGATTAGCAGACAGCAAAGGAATTTCACCCATTCTGCATCCTTCCATTCTCAATTATTGAGGGGAAAAAATAACAGAAATAGGTTTTAATAATTTGTAGGTTTTGGAAATAGTCGACCATTTCTTGTTGAAAGAAATATAGTAACAGCTGCATTTTACAAGTTGTTGGTGTTTTTCCGAGGTTTGATGTTTTAAAGGTAGCAAATGAAATGTTGACCCTAACCTTGTATGTAGACAACTTTTTCATTAGGAAATAAAAAATGAAAACCTCAAAGACCTGTGTCATAACACAGCTTAATCATGCCAAATGTGATGTTTATATTTTCAGCACTTTATTTCTTTGTGATCTCATAAGTTACAGACTCGCTAGCAACTATGTGGGAAGTTACTTTGCCCAATATTTCATCAACTTTCCTTCCCTTTTAGTTATCCATCATTAGTATGATGGCCTACACTATTTACTGTAGTACAACCTCTCACCCAGAAAGGAGAATTTGGAGAAATTTTGGACAATGGTTGATTCTTAGAAACATGTTTGTTTTGGGGCTTATTGATGTTTTAAATTTTGAACATGTTATGAGTACTTGAGCAAAATGATAGTTGTAGTGTGCATGGTATACTTCGCAAAGCTTAAATACAAAGGTGCCCAAAGATCAATCAGTCATGTATTAATTAAGACTTATATAGATAGAGGACACAATTAGAAGACATTGAGGATGAATTCTAAAGAAGAATCTTAATAGCTCAACTTCTCATTAAACTTAAAAATAAAACAAGGACTCTTTAATAGTTATGCACAAACCATTTCTGGAGATGTAATGCTTTGCACTTTTCTGTTCTTTAGCAACCTGTACAGTTGTTCTGAGGAGGGTGGAGCTAAGTATAACATTGATATTACCGATTTAAATAAGGCTTCAGTTGGTCAAAGTGCTGTAGAGACAACATTCTTTAAAAGGGGAGAAAAACAATAATCAGAATGGACTTAGAATTCCCCAAAGTTTTATTTCTACTGTTCTGTGTCTTTATCTACCCTACATACTATCTTGTATCAAAAGGCTCTAACTTAACTTTTTCTGCTACAACTAACTGCTTCTGTAGATTTCAAGAGCCAAACATAAGAGATTCACTTTAATAACTGCAGTGATTCACTTAAAAGTGTGGCAAATGATGTCATAAAATTGGGTGTGCTTCACTTAGCTATTCGCTGAACAACCATGGCTTAGCAATGGAAATTCTGGTCCCAGTTGTGGCTTTATGTCAAATAATACCTATACTTTCATATCTTTAATCTCTCCTCTTGTTGGACATTTTCTTCACCCACTGATAGGTATATTAGAAGTCCCTTGCAGCTAATGTTCAAAAGGCAGACTTCAACAAAATGCTTTCAATCCAGCTTCTCCACTCAGCCTGATCTGTTTTGGAGAGAGGTTATCTATGGAGATTCTTAGTCATCCAGATCATGGTTGTCCCAAAGATTTTTTTTTCAGGAGGCAACTGAACTTTCTTGTTTTTCTTTCAAGACATTTTGCTTCTCATCTAAGAAGCTTCAAGCTGTGACTGGATGGTGGGGAATGGAAGGATTTATATTCCTTGCAGACAGCTGTTCATTTGCATTCTTTTAGACAGTCATTGAAGCCACTTGGAAGTTTATCTGTGTCCTCAGGGTCACCTGACTAGTGCAAATGTGTGTGGAGACTTCTTGGCAGCAGGATGTTTTCTGCTTTGTGTCCCTTCACTGTTAAAGACAGACACAGGCTGTTGGGGATGAGTCCATGTTGTCTGCATCTCCAACTGAATTACAAATGGTTCCTGGAGTCTGCAATTTTTCTGGAAATCCATTCATATTCCCATACATTCAAAGAGTACTCATCCCAAAGAGTATAGCTAAATGTCTATAGAGATTCTCAGTCGTTCAGGTCATGGTTGTCTCAAAGGTGCTTTTTATGGAGGCAACTGGACTTTCTTGTTTTTCTTTTAAGACTTTTGCTTAAAAGCTTCTTCAGCTCTGACTGGATGGTGGAGAGAGGATGTTCATCTTTCAGGATCCTGTGATATTTACAATTTCAAAAACAAAAAGTGACCAAAAAAGCTTCACACAATCTTGATGATAGTAATTATCTGATCATTTCTATTAGGTTTTCAGCTGGGATATGGTAGAGAAATTGCTTTAGGAGGTGGCCAATGATAGAAGGGGTGGCCTTTAGGAGGTGGCCTATGATAGAAACAGTATGGAAATAATATGGGCCTACTGCTCTTCCTCAAACACTTGATACCAGGAAGTGTTATCAGAGTATTCATCTGAACTCTCTGGCACAGAGAGATTATAGACACACTATTAAATCCATAAAATGATATTGGAAGATTACTGTTTGATATCCAGAGTGATGAAGTAATAATATCTCCACAGGATTCCTCCTTCCTCATCTCACCTGCTGATTTGTATCTATGTGACACTGCTGAGGAAGGTTCTTTTGGAGTAGGGCCATAGCTGTACACAGTAGGAATGTTTTGATTGGGTTTGGAAAGGGTACCTTAGAACACAGCACCTGTTGTGATTTATTACAGGAGTTGCACCTATTTCTCCAGCAGGATACATCTTAAGTTCATCTATACTAAATTCATTTTGAATATTGCACTCTTTGGAAAGCAGATCTGCAATAGCAGAATTCTCCTTGATCTGCAGCTGCCAATTAATTTTCAAGTGAGGGCTATGACAGGAAGCCATGCAGTTAAGTGTAGTGCACCAACTGTGATCCCTTCTGAGCTTACTGGATTTGGTGACATCCGTCTTCACTTTTGCAACATACTGTGTTGATTGGAGAGTGGCAAAGGCAATGTAAGGCACCTCCTTCCAGATGATGCTCCAGCAAGAAGAAAGATATGAGATCGAGTGATTGAGAAGTTCAGATGGAAGGACAAATCTGAGGGAATCTCAAAGTCTCTCTCCTGGAAATCATGCCCCCTGTCAGGGAGACAATATTAGGAATATTTTTAATGTGATGCTATTTTAATATTGATGCATTAACGGAAGTACTGGAGATTAATATTAATGCAATAACTGAATTACTGAAAAAATGAAGTAATGGAGCCTGTTTACAAAAATTGATGTTATTTAATAAAATTCTGTTCTTTTCTGTCTTAATCAAATGTCTTCCCCATGTTCCACGTACTTACATTAGCTTGAACATTTACAAAATTTCTAAACCAGAAAAGTGGTGGCAGCAAACAAAAAGATAAACAAAGAAAAAGATTTACAACAAGGAGTGTTTGTGACATGTATTCTACATGAGATGTAAACTAAAAACAATCTGAGATTTTCAATGTATGTAAAACATGGCAGGCTACTTACTGCTGAAAAGGACAAGCAATCTAGAGTCTGAAATTGGCTGTGTAGGTTAGAACGTTTCTTATTTTCATATGTGTCATGACTAGATAAGAGCAAGTAATTGGATGAAGCAAAAAGTAAACTAACAAAACCCTTATGCATGCCCATAGGCAAAGATTTTTTCATTTTATAGTGTTAAGATTTTTTCATTTTATAGTGTTAAAAATGTATTTATATGATACAATATGATGCAACACACACACACTGAGGTTTGGATTAGGCGTATTTATATGATACAATATGATGCAACACACACACACTGAGGTTTGGATTAGGCGAGAAACACTACTTGTAATTGTTTACTTCCAATCTGTATAGAAGATAACACAATGATAGAATTTACAAATTTATCACTTCATTTTATTGGAAGTAAGAACTCTCATTCACCACGGTTAAGAGAGGAGAAAAAAGAATATTTTCTTGCTTTAATTTAGTTCTTCTAAATGCAAGCCCCAAGTTTACATCTTGTATTGTTAGTGTGTAAGGATTAGAATTTGTGTCACAATGCACATCTCACAGTTTGCCCAAACGTTATGGATATTCATGCTTTTAGTGTTCTCTTTCCAAGCCCAGCCACACTTTGCTTTTTCCCTTCCAGCCTAGTCTTTGTAAGTTCTTACCTTAGTCTTAGTTTCCTCTTCTCAGCCTCAAAGTCATTCTTCCGTTTCCCTTCATGTTAATGATCTATGCAGAACCTGGGTCAGAACTTGGACAGAAGACCCATGCTTTCTGTTCAATCATTGTTTCTATCAATTATAGAAACAATTATGGTGAATATTTTTTTTTAAACCCAGCAACCTAAGGAACAGTCAGGCCACACACAAAATTCTGCAACTTTAGTTGCATTCCATACCACTGCCCCTGCATTACAAAAATCCTTCCCTCAGAGGTGAGGTGGGTCCCCACTTTCCTAGCCTTCTATAAATGGATCAAAACTAGGCACTGCACCCTTGCATGGGGAACACAATGGACTGTGCAATTGTGGGGCTGGATGGTGTCATGAGAGCTCTCCTACCTTTTATTAACCACTATTAAATGACCATTTTGGATTTTTTTTTATTTCTTTGATTATTTTATAATGTTATAATCTCATTAAAAAAATTAAATCTTAATTTAATATATTATTAATTTTACACACTGTTTTATATGTTTATTATAATATATATAATAATATATAATAATCAATATACCGTATATACTCGAGTATAAGCCGAGTTTTTCAGCCCATTTTTTGTGCTGAAAAAACCGCCCTCGGCTTATACTCAAGTCAGATTCCCCTCTGAAAAAAAAATGACCCACCGCCATGTGAGAATGCTCAGACACGAAATCTATCCGACCGAAAATAAGTGTGTGTGTGTGTGTGTGGATTTTAACAGAGGGAAGATGCAGGGAGAAGGCAAAAGCGACGGAAGATCCTTCAGGGGAAACTGAGGGGGAGACTCACCCTTGGTCCAGATGAGCCCCCTTCCCCTTTCTCTAGGCTGAGAAAACAACGCGAGCCGAGGTTGCTTCAGCTCCACTCAGCTTCGTTTCCTCAGCTCCAGCTGCTTTCAGTCCACTCGGGAGGAGGGGGAGGAGGAGGTGGTGGTGGCAGCTCTCTCCCTTGCAAGAAAAAAGCAAGAGCCGTTCTTATGATCTCTCCCTCTCTCTCTCTCTCCCCGTAATACAGTCAAGCCCTTTCCAGCACGCGGGATCCGCCCCCGCCGCTTTGCACCTTGCAAATGCAAAAACCCCAGGATTTTGCATTTGCAAGGTGCAAAGTGGCAAAGTGAGTGTGTGTGTGTCTGTCTGTCTGTCTGTCTGTCTATCTCTCTCTCTCTCTCTGTGTGTGTGTGTGTGTCTCTCTCTCTCTCTCCCTTCCTCGCACCAGCGCGCCTTTCTTCCACTGCTACGCGTTTGGGCTGCTTTGTGCCCCCTTCCCTCCTTGGCTGAAACTGCGGACGGCTGCTCTGGAGGCGAGCGCGGTAGCTCCCATACAACAGGCGGGTAAAGGAGCCGCTCGCCGCCAAGTCGAGCAACTTGGAGTTCGGCGGCACTTTGCAAGAAGAGCGAGAGAAGGAGGTGAGGCGTGGCCCAGCTCAGCTCTGCAAAAGGTTGCGCCTGCAATGCCACCCTGGGCACTGAGCGAGGCTGACTAGCGGCGCCTGGGCTGTTCGGGACTCGCCGCCGGAACATGCGAAGGCAGCCAGAGCAGATCGAAGCATCAGCCGGCGCTGCCGCAAGGACTTTGGGCTTCCACAGATGGGATGCCGCTCTGGAGTGGGAAGCGGCTGTGCCCCTGGTCGGCCAGGGGAATGGGGACCCTGTCTGAGTGGGAGGCGGCGGCGGTGGGGTCTTTCCAGTTAGGATCCAGGAGCAGCAGCCGCCCGGGCGTCCTCCTCTCGGCTTTCGGCCGGCCGTTTGCAGTTGGAGCTCTTTGGGGGTGCCCCTCATCTCTGTCTGACCTCGCGGTCTCTGCCGTCGCGGCTGTGATCGCCTCCCGTCAGGGCGCTTGTCTGGAGGAGGCGGTGATGGCTTGCGGAGCCTCGGCATGAACCCCCTTTCCCCGCACTCCCCCCCGCACCCCTCTGGCAGCAGCAGGTGGAGAAAGCCCCGCTTCCCCCTGGCCTGTCTCGGGGAGAGGAAGCGAAGGGCCCCATCTCGGCTCCCGTCCTTCTCAGATACCTCTGGGTTTTTTTTCCCCTTCCAACTGGACGATGGCGATGTCCTTGAGCAAGTCTTAAAATGCTGGTGATGAGGGGCCTCCTGGCTCCCCAAAACACCTTCCTGGATACCATAGCAACCCGCTTTGATGGCACGCGTGAGTTGGCTTCCCACTCTTTTTTTTTAACTCTCCTCCTCCTCCTCCTCCTCCTCCTCTCCTCTCCCCTTGTTGTCTGGTCTTCCCTAAGGAAACTCGAGGGCTCACACTTCCTGGTGTTTCTCCCTGTCTTTCTCCCTGTCAATGATCTTTTCTTCCCTTCCCTTCTCTCAGCCCCATCCTCCTTCACCTTTGTCACCACAATCCTGAACAGATGAAGTTTGTACTTCTCAAGAAAGGTTGGATGTTCCTTTTGAGGAGGGAACCTAGTGTGACATCTGTATGTTGACCTACTACTGATCCATGGCATGTGTGCACATGCAATGGAGGCATGAGGGAGAGCTGTGAAAGAGATGGTGGCTCTCCAAAACAGGATGTACATGCAGCACATACACATGCTTTTTTCTTGCAAGGGAGAGAGTGACTCCTGCCTCCCACTGTCATCACCATCATCTTTTGGGTTAGTGAATCAATTAAACCTTTCATGATAGTGAGATTGTTTCCCAAATTTCCCTTAAATCAGGGAAGAAATCAGAAACAAACCTTTGGACTGAGAATAAGCCTGTTCCTATGATGCCATTTTTGTTCACTGCAGTGTGAAAAGTATGAAAAAACACACTTTTTTCTTCATCTTCTTGTTCCCTATTTCCTGGTCTCTTTCAAAGAGGAAATTGTGAACATCAAACTTATTCTCAACTGTCCTAGTGAAAGTTTTTATTGGTATCTATTTTTATTTTTGAAATTTACCAGTAGCTGCTGCATTTTCCACCCTCGGCTTATACTCGAGTCAATAAGTTTTCCCAGTTTTTTGTGGTTAAATTAGGTGCCTCGGCTTATATTCGGGTCGATTTATACTCGAGTATATACGGTATATTGATTCATGGAGATTTAGAGGACCTATCTTTTAATTCTCCAGTTTGGAAGTCCGACTGCCTGCAGGACAAGCATATAATCCTTAAACCTTGCAACATGAGCTCTTTCCTGCATTGCCTTGCAAATATAATGATGTGTTTGAAATGATACTTATTCTGCTTTTCCCATTGCCCCAATTTTGAGTCTGTATTATAAATTATTTAGATTCCTGCAATATATCCTGACCTATTGTCTAATAATAGTAACAACACATTACATTTATATGCCTAATTCCCAATGACTCAGGGATTACAGAGATGGCATCTGCCAACAAATATGGAAAAGGCCCAAAAAAGAGATACCTATTGTATACTCTAATCCCGAAAAGGGAAATTTAAAAGAATATTCTAATTACAAGACATGTTGAAGATCTTTCAAAAGAAATTAATTTATAACCTACTGCATATTGACTTTACAGAAAATAATGTAGAAAAGGCACTACAAAACCTAAAACCATCCCTATCTATTGGCTCCGATGGATTATGTGCATACTTCTTTAAAAAGCTCTCCTCTGCCATAGCGAAACCCCAAAGCATTATATATGAAATATCATTCAGAACCAACTCCTTACCAAACCTATGGTCCTTAGCTATGGTCATCCCTATCTTCCAAAAAGGTGACCCCAGCCTGTTGAAAACTACAGACCAATCTCACTATGTTGTGTCATGTGCAAA
The DNA here is from genome assembly GCA_033807585.1 of Hydrophis major. Taxonomy (NCBI): domain Eukaryota; kingdom Metazoa; phylum Chordata; class Lepidosauria; order Squamata; family Elapidae; genus Hydrophis; species Hydrophis major. Next base: position 111,431,472 of record CM066328.1, on the reverse strand, counting down.
GTCATGGAATCAATCATTAACCAATTCATCACTCTCCACTTAAAGTCAAACAACCTACTCTCCAAAAACAATTTGGTTTCAGGAAAAAATTGTCCTGCAATCTACAACTCCTACACTGCAAAAACATATGGAGTATTCTACTTAACCAGAGTAAAGCTATAGACGCAATTTAGATAGACTTCTGCAAAGCATTTGATTCAGTGTTACATGACAAACTACTGTTAAAACTAAACTCTTACAGCATTTCTGGATCCCTTCATAAGTGGATTACTGCATTCCTGTCAAACAGGCAACAGGCGCTATATCAAACCCTGCTCCAGTTAACAGCAGTGTCCCCCAAGGCAGCATTCCAGGACACTCTTTATACTCTATATAAATGACCTTTGCAATCATCTTATAAGCAACTGCATCCTCTTTGCGGATGACGTAAAACTATTTAACACCACTGACAATGCTACTATCCTTCAAAGTGACCTTGATTATGTGTCTCAATGGTCAAACATCTGGCAACACCAAATCTCAACCAACAAATGCTTGGTCCTACACATTGGTAAAAAAAAATCAGTAGACCAAATACAAACTAGGCGGATATGACCTCGTTGATAATCCTCACTCTGTCAAGGACCTAGGAATACTCATATCTAATGACCTAAGTGCCAGAGCTCATTGTAACAGCATTGCCAAAAAGGCATTAAGAGTTGTAAATCTAATCTTACGAAGCTTCTCCTCCAGAAATATTGAATTGCTAACTAGAGCATACAAAACTTTTGCCAGACCAATACTTGAATACAGCTCATCAGTCTGGAATCCACACTGCATATCAGATATTAATACAATTGAGTGAGTCCAGAAGTATTTCATGAGAAGAGTACTACTCTCCTCTGCTCGCAACAGAATATCCTATATCATCAGGCTTGAGATTTTGGGCTTGGACAACCTTGAAGTACGCCGCCTATGGTTAGACTTAAGTGTAGCATACAAAATTATCTGCCACAATGTCCTACCAGTCAATAACTACTTCAGCTTCAGTCACAACAATACAAGAGCACACAACAGATACAAACTCAATGTAAACCGCTTCAAACTTGATTGCAGAAAGTACGATTTCAGCAAGAGTGGTCAATGCCTGGAATGCACTACCTGACTCTGTTGTTACATCCTCTAACCCCCACTCCTTTAACCTCAAACTAACCACTATTGACCTCACCCCATTGCTAAGAGTTCTGTAAGTGCCTACCGTTCCTGTCCTATTGTCCCCATTTATTTGTACCTATTTCCTGTATTCTTATTTATGTTTATACTTATACCTATTGTCTTGTAAGTGATTGACAAATAAAATAAATAAATGAAAAAAGCAGCGGTTGAACAAAATGTTATTATAAAGAACAACAAATGCTCTGTCTTACACATTGGCAAGAAAAATCAGAACACTAAATACAAACTGGGCGGATACGACTTTGTAGACGACCCTCACTCTGTCAAGGACCTTGGAGAACTCATTTTAAAAAATCTAAGCCCCAGAGCTCACTGTAACAGCATTGCCAAAAAGGCATTAAGAGAAGTTAACCTAATTTTGTGAAGCTTCTTCTCCAGTAACATTGAATTGCAAACCAGGGCATACAAAACCTTCGCCTGACCAATTCATGAATACAGCTCATCTGCTGGAATCCACACTGTATAATGGACACTAATACAATTGAATGAGTCCAGAGGTATTTCATGTTAAGCCTGGGTTCCCCAACCAGGGTTAAGGAGACAAGCTAAACAGAATGTGCAGCGTTAGTCAGATAGGCACACAGATAAATGAGTGAGCTAAGCTTGTATGTTTGTTAACATACAGTAAAAATAACAGATACGCTTGTGCTATAAAAATATAGTTTATTCCACTCAGAGTTTATAGCATAGTCAAAATAACAGTCCATTAGTCATGTATAGTTTTAGTCAGTCCATTCAAGGATATTCAGTTAGCAAAGTCCATGTAGAATATCCAAAGTCAGTTCACTTACAAATAAATCAGTCCTTTCTCTCTCCCATTCCAGTAGGGGAAAAACGCAGTCTTGAATCCATCCAGTAATTAGGGATCATAAAGCCAGAGAGAGCAAGCTGCAGTGCCTTGCTTCTTATATGGTGCTTTTACAACCACTCCCTTAATTACATTGCTACAGTTAAAGTTGCAGACACTTTAACTAATAAACCATGATAACATATTTATTATTTTACCTAAAGCTACTAACCTAGCCTTATGGGTAACAGTCCCATCATTTCCAGTTTTTACTTTAAATATCCATTTGCACCCAATGGATTTTTCTCCTGGAGGTAATTTAGAATCTTCATATACTTTCATTACTTTTAATGAATTTAGTTCTTTTTCCATTGCCTTTTGCCAATTCTTCTGATCCTTAGCAGGATACATCTTAAGTTCATCTACACTAGTTGGAACTTTAGTTACTTGGCAAACTATACTTGCTTGATACCTATCAGGTGGTCTAGTTACACGTGTAGTACGTCTAGGTATTACAGGATTTACAGGTGGACTTTCATTAACTCACTCTTCTTGATTAACTAACGCTTCCTGATCAACTGTTTCTTCTTGTTCTGATCCTATTTGTTCTTCGTGGACTTCTTCTTTAATTGGGCTCTTCTTATAACTAGTTTGTTCTTTCTGCCTTTTGTAGGGTTCAATAATTACATCATTATTTAAATCTTGCTCTAATCTATTCCATCCTACATGTTCTAGGAATTTTGCACTAGCACTGGTGTAAACTCTAGATGTACCTGGTTCCCAGAATCTATAAGATCTATGATTAGATTTATATCCTACAAAAAATAAACTTTTAGCTGTATGTTGTCCTTTGTGTCTGAGTTGTGCAGGGATATGCACCCATGCTGGTGCTCCAAATGTGTGCATGTAACTTAAATCAGATTTTGTACCATGCCACAGTGTGAATGGTAATTCACCTGTTGTTGAATTAAAAACATTATTTAATATATGATTACCACACATTATTGCTTCTCCCCATAAATTGTCAGGTAATCCTGAATCAGACAACATAGTACGTGCCATTGATTGTAGTGTTTGGCCTCGTCTCTCTATAAAGGCATTATGTTGTGGTCTATATGGTGCAGACTTTTTATGTTGAATACCTAACATTCTAAGTCTATTCTGGAATTTATTATTTGTAAATTCCGCACCATTATCTGTTATAAGAGTTACTAATTTCTTTTTAGTTTTCCTTTCTGCAAATTTTATCCAATTAAAGAGATTTAGATACGTTTCAGTTTTGCTCTTCATTAAATAGCAAAACCCATATCTCGAATAGTGGTCCATTATACTTAGTATGTAACGAGCTCCTCCTACACTTGGTTTTTTCAGACCTATTAAATCTGCAAATACTACTTCTAAAGGTTCTTTAGTAGTAAATCCATCAACTCTATTAGCCGGTATGACCCTGATTTTGCTTTGATTACGAGCAAAACATTGCAAATACTTATTACAAGGTTTTAAACTTATTCCTTTAGATAATTGAACAGTTTTCTTAAGCATTTTAAAATTTAAATGCCCTAGCCGTCTGTGTAACAAGTGAATACATTCATCATGAGGTTTCTTATTATCATAAACCGTGTTAGCCACCTCTAAACCATTATCATTTAACACATATAATTCACCTCTTAAAGATGCAGTAATTCTCTTATCTTCTTTCTCAGTTATGCAGTTATCTCCTTTAAAGGTAACTACATATCCTAGTTTAACCAAAATTCTAACTGAAATTAAATTAAACTTAAGTTGTGGTACATATAACATTTTTACATTCTCTTTTAAAAAAGAACAATATGCTATACCTTGACCTTTAGCTTTCAGTTTCCAGCCATTGGCTAATGATATCTGCTGTGTACTCTGGGACATTTTAATAAAATTTCTGTTATCATTTGTTATACAGTGGGATGCTCCACTGTCAACCACCCATAAATTATTTTTTACAGCTCCGTTAATATACATGGCTAACTCTAAATTTTTATTTATCTTTTGGTTACTTTTAGTATTCTGGCCAGCCTTCTGGCGCTTTGCTTTTTTACAAAATCTTGCCAAATGTCCTCTTCCTCCACAATTAAAACACTTTTTAATTGCGTATGCAGTAGGAGATTCATTATTTTCTTTTTGAGGTTGCTCCCTCCTTAACTGATCTCTTTCAAGTCTTCTTCTTGCCTCTTCAATCAATCTGCCAGTTATATCAGTTAAAGTTAAACTTTCATTAGGCAAAATTTCAAGGGAAGTGACGTAGTTATCATAACTTTCATTTAGTGATGATAGAATTATGTAGACTTGGTGTAGTTCAGAGAAAATAAGCTCTTTCTCGTGCAGTTCTTGAAAAATGCTTTTTATAGAATTCAAATGACTCAGCATATCACCATTCGTCTGGAGATGCGTCCTGAAAAGCTTCTGTGTTAGATTTATGTGAGCACCAACGTTATCTCGGACATAAATCCTCTTCAGTTTCTGCCAACACCCAACAGCCGTTTGTTCTCCACGGATATGAACAAGTTGCTGGTCAGTTTATGTTAATCCTATTATGCAAATAGATTGTTCATTCTTCTGTTTAAATTCTTCTATTTTTTGTCTATCTTCCTCAATCTCTGGATCCCATTCCTCTACGTTAGGTGGGTTTTCAATTATGTTCCACAGACCTTCTCTTCGTAGAAGTAGACTACATTTTATAGACCATGATACATAGTTTGCTCCATCCAGCTTGGATATAAGGGACAAACTTTGTAGATTGACTTGTGCCATGTTTTCTTATATGGATATAAAACTATAATTAATAAAACACAGCTGTCTGTTTACTGTAACGTATAACAACACAAACTTTCACTTTTTACATAAAACTTTTTTATCCTAGTTAAACTGACTTTGCAGCCTTTGGGCCCATAACCAGTGTTAAGCCTGGGTTCCCCAACCAGGGTTAAGGAGACAAGCTAAACAGAATGTGCAGTGTTAGTCAGATAGGCACACAGATAAATGAGTGATATAAGTTTGTATGTTTGTTAACATACAGTAAAAATAACAGATACGCTTGTGCTATAAAAATATAGTTTATTCCACTCAGAGTTTATACCATAGTCAAAATAACAGTCCATAAGTCATGTATAGTTTTAGTCAGTCCATTCAAGGATATTCAGTTAGCAAAGTCCGTGTAGAATATCCAATGTCAGTTCACTTACAAATAAATCAGTCCTTTCTCTCTCCGTTCCAGTAGGGGAAAAACGCAGTCTTGAATCCAATTAGGGATCATAAAGCCAGAGAGAGCAAGCTGCAGTGCCTTGCTTCTTATATGGTGCTTTTACAACCACTCCCTTAATTACATTGCTACAGTTAAAGTTGCAGACACTTTAACTAATAAACCATGATAACATATTTATTATTTTACCTAAACCAGTTAGGGTAAACAATGTTATCCCTAACACAGTACTTCCCTCCTCAACCCACAATAGAATACCTCATGCCACCAGAAATTTTGGACCTAGAAAACTTAGAACTATGCTGCCTATAGTCTGACCTAAGCTTAGTACACAAAATTGTCAGCTACAACATCCTGCCTGTCAATGACTACTTCAGCTTCAACCACAATAACACACGGGAAAACAATAGATACAAACTCAAAGTAAAGTGCTCCAAACTTGATTGCAGAAAATACGATTTCAGCAACAGAGTGGTCAATGCCTGGAACTCACTATCCAACTATGTTGTTATATCCTAAAACCCCCAAAACTTTAACCTTAAACTATCTACCATGAACCTCACTCCATTCCTAAGAGGCCTGTAAGGGGCATGCATAAGTGCACTAGCGTGCCTACTGTCCAGAGGTGGTATTCAGCAGGTTCTGACCAGTTCTGCAGAACCAGTAGTGGATATTTTGAGTAGTTCGGAGAACCGGCAAATACCACCTTTGACTGGACAGTTTACAGTATCCTTCCCCTGCCATACCCATCAAACCACGCCCACAGAACCGGTAGTAAAATTTTTTGAATCCCATCACTGCTACCATCCCTGTCCTATTGATACCATTTTTTCATACTCATTTCTTATGTATATACCTATACCTGTTTATAATTATATGTTTATATGTTATATTCAGACTTATGCTTGTTTTCTCATATTGCTTAAACTAAATAAATAAATAACTAAATAAACAAACAGAGAAACATAATATCATATAGCAAATCCTGTGGATGATGGAAACAACCACAATATATTTTTAAAACTTTTTTTAAATCTTTGTTTATTTTTACTTGTTGCACACTTTTTGTTGGCATTCCCTGTGTGAAAACCTATTATTTTGAAGCTCTGCATTCTGCTGTAATGTATGTCAATCCTGCTCACTTACAATATTGTGACTTGATGCACATGGACATGATTTTGGGCCTGTAGTAACTGAGGAAATAATCTTACAGGGTCTCCACACCACTGTCCTCCAGTATCACACATCTCTGTAATGTATTTCTCATCTTCAAGGAATGTGACTAAAAAAGAGTGCTGTTGGTTGCTTCTCACAATGACAAGTAATGGGAAAAAAGATTTTGAAAAAATGACACTGTATATGTCATTTAGAGGATATTTACCATGAAAAGTAGCTAGCTCAAGATCAGTTCATCAATGCAGGATTGAGAATTCTTTTTTTTAAAACAAAATAAGTAAGGTGAAATAGACATACACAGAGTGAGTCTCTCTATCACTGAACAATATTGTCCTTTCATTTTTCCTACTTATTTAAGTGAAAAATGTAAACCTGAGCATATGCAGAGCTTTGTTCATTTATCCCAATTGCCTTTCCACTATACACTTCTCTCTTTAGAATTGAAATAGTCCTTCTATTGCTAACTAAATACAGAACTTCTTCCCCTGCACACATGTATTTACAACTCATTTTCCCTCCAGCAAGTCTTTGCACTATTCTCCTATTTTCTTCCTTTGTTCACATCTAGTGATAGGCACGCTGACCTTTTCCATTTCTTAAACTTAATTTATTCACAGCCTATCAGAATTTAGTGCAAGGATTCTGAAGTTAATCAATGCAACTGGAAGAAAAGGAAATGCACTGTAAAACATTGGTGCTTCCTCACACTGGTAATATAACAGAATACTGAAAACTATCAGAATGGTAGATGAGTCTAGCTCTTTAAAATTAGTAAGATTTGTTCCAGTTTATTACTGATAAAGTATTTTCTATTAGCATTCTCAAAATGCAGAAAATGAACGAATTCTGTTATCAAACATGTGACTTTTGTTACCTAACATAATGTAGTCTTGGTAAAATAAATATTACAGCTGGTTATAAAAATCTTTCCATATAATTTAGAAAAAACATATATGTATTTGACTTCTGGTGAGAAGGAATGACAAAAAATGAAAAACAAGTTGCCTTACTCAGCGTTAATATTATTTACATGGTCTCATTTTCTTCTTCACTTAACCCGTAACCCTGAAATGATACTAAATAGATTTTATTCTTTTTTTGTCAGAAAAAAATATATTTTTTCAAAAAATAGGCCTTAAAAACAATCCTTACATTTACTGTATTTTAATAATGATCAATTGTCCAACATTTTCCAGCTGTAAACATATATACTCCTTGACAGAAAACTATACATCAAAACAACATGGATTTAGCAATTTTATCAGGACAATGCCAGTAAGTAGATTTCAGCAAGGTTGGTTCCAACTCATCTGTGATAAATGAGAAGATAAGGCAATCAGTGCACACCATGACACTCTGTGCAGCTAGTTAGACACACTTCAAAACTATTCAGGTGTGCGCACAAGGCTTATGAGTCTTACATAGTTGGGGGGGGGGATGTCTCAATATAAATATATCCTTCATAGTGGTCACCAGAAATGCAGGATCTATTTTGTAAGACAACCCCAAGCAGATAAAAATAATAGATGTTAACAGCTCTGGTCTGGGAGACACCATTCACCATATGTGTTTTAGCTGGATCAAAAAACAAAAATCTCTCCTTCCATTTCCTTTTCTCTGTGCAGTTCCTATGCTTGAGAAATGTCTGCAAAATTCCATCACGCCTTTATGGGGACCTCTTTGGGTTTCTAAAGGAGAAGGCTTTAGTCCCACTGGAGTGAAGATATATATCCAAGGAGTATTGTTGGCCTTGTACCAGCGATTAAAATCTGCAAAAAACTACTGTGAACAGGTGAGTTATCCAGTCTCATTTTTTTCTTTTCCATTATTAATTATGTTACTTGTAGAAGCTGTGACACTTTTTGATAAGGAAATGTGACAGGCTGTACAATACACTGTGTATTTTATAAGTAGTTGAACTGTATATTAAAGGTGTATGTCATTCTGTGTAAGAAATTATACAGCTAATGTTTGAGTTTTGCACTGTGCTCTAGCAGACAAACTGCTATGGAAATAATTTCTACTTATTCTGCTTAAGTTAACTTATAGTTGAGTATATGTACTTTTTCATAACTTATATTTTGCTAGGAGGGTCCAGTTAATGTTAGCTAGATCTGAAATATACTTCACATTTTTAAAGAAATTATGCATGTAAACATAACCAAGAATTGCCTTTTTCTCTCTTAATTGTTTGCTCTGAAGGGAAGCCTTCAGTGATTTGCAAGTCAGTCATGATAGACTTGTTAGGGATATAGAATATATTTAATTTCTATACATAACAGTAAGTATTTATTTCCATGTTACTATAGACAAAAAGTCTCACCAATGTAATTAATCAGCATTTTGTCCATAGTGAATGTCTATATTTTTCTTAACAGACATATATTTCAATGTCTTTCTGTGTACTGTGTAATGAAGCTGAACTGAAATGGAGTATGCATGCTAACCTCACATGGAACGTGTGTGTGTGTGTCTATGTGTGTGTGTATGTGTACCCATGCAATTTTATATTTAGAAGATATTTGAAAATGCAAGGCAGGAAAACTGGTCAGAAATAAAAGATTTATAGTATATTTCAGGCCATGCACTAAACATGATTTAAGCATGCTCTCAATCTTTAGAAGGGATGGGTAAGCAAGGTATATGCTTTTTATACAGCACCTCCTGCTGTTTAGATCCATAAAGAGAAATGAGCATTTATTTTGGAATAAATTATTTTGTTGCTGAACTAATAGAGATATAGTAATCAAAGATAGGGAATATATGAGTATATCACAAACATTTGGCTTCACAAATGTTGGCTTTTAACACTGTGAATTAAAGCAAAACAGAACAAAAATGGTTCCTTATCTTTAAAACCATTTTTTACCAGTTAAAAACTTTTTGATGCAAACATGAAGAAGGTATATGATAGCTCCAGTAAAACCCTGTTTCCTAAAATGATATATGTCTCTAATGCAATTCAAAGTTTAATCACTATTATTGTAAGTAAAGTTAACAGTGAAAAAATTATATTTGCTATTATTTTCAGTGTTTATATTCATCAATACATGCAAACATAATTCTACAGCATAATTGCAATTTTTGTATATTTTATTTCTTTGCTTACATCAAATAATTCCCATATTGATATATGGAAAGCATTTTAAGAGTGCTTCATATAGGAGAATAGAAAACATTTTTATAAAATCTTTACCATCTTGAATTTAGAAAGAAGAGCATATGGTCGAAGGACTATGCATTAATTTGTTTTTCTTTTAACCATATTTGATAGGTTTAAGTTAATAGTAGTAAATGAATACATTTCTTATTACATTTATATCCTAGTTTGGTTTTAATAAACAAGGGTCACATACATAATCGTCCTTATCTTTTTATCCACAAAAACCACAACCCTGTGAAGTAGATAGGGAACAGAAAGTGAGTAGCCCAAACTCATGCAGTGGCTTTCAAACATAAAAGTCCTGTGTAGTTACATATTTTCACCTTTAAAGCTAACATGATAGAAATTTGGCATGGTTGTACTTATGTTTATTAATCACATTTTGAAAATTAACTCCTCCTTCTGCTTTTTCTTATCCCCCATTTTATGACAGTCCAAAACATTAGCTGCATTCTAATATACTTACAATTACTTTTTCCCATCTAAAGTTGTTTATAATTCTGAAAATCATGGGATTTTCTCACAGATATGCTGAAGGACTGTAAAAGAAATCAGCAAATTTTTCATTCCCATACGGTGGGATTTGTGCTGTTGCAAAAGTGTAGTTGGATTACAAATCACTGTCAGCATGTATTAATATTAAAAAGTGCAGTCTGCAGATAAGGTCTGCCATATATCAATAGCTCATATTTTGCTTGTGAATGTAAGAATCCAAATATGGCACAAACATGGCACATCCTGCAGCTCATGGGCTGTCCTATTATTCCCATCGCAACTGTGTCTTGCCAGAAGATATTGTGAGTGTTCAAATCAGTCACTCCTCTTGAATAGGAATGAGGCCATGTTGGCATATGTCAGAAGCATCTCGTCAGCACATATGTGGTGTATTTTCCTCATCTTTACTAAACTAATATATGAAATCACAAAATTTTAATAGGCAAATTGTTTCAGGGGGATGTTTTTGAGTTACAGCTGCTATGATGTTATAACAGCAAGATGTGCTTGTTTCTCAGCTGAGGATTTTACTTACCTGCACCTGTTTCTATTTTATATTATGTTGTAATTGTGACCATCTTAATTAAAAAGCCAGCAGTATTAAAATATTAAAGAGTACCTGCTATTAGCTGTGCTTATTTTTGGGAGGGTTTGGACTGCAAATAAAATATTCAAAATAATATAATATCAATTGATCGCCCCATTAAAATATTTCCTCTAATAGCTTAGTCAATCTATATTAACATGTTCACAGTACAACCACAAAAACAATATATATTATTTTCCCTAGAGGTCAATCTGCCAACAATAATATGTAGGTTTGTAGCTTATTGAATCTTACCCTTTTAGTGTAGAGAATTGAATGAAATCAAAACATTCAGTTCTGAAACAACTCAAAAAGGGCACAGAATCTTGAGTGCTTTTTACTGAAATACAGTGGATTAATTGAAAGAAGAAAATTCATTGGGAATACTTGTTGGGAAGATTATGTTTCATTCTCTGAGGGCACTAGAAGACAACTATCCTCCTCTTGTTTTAAACAGTCATGCTACATGTATTTTATATTTTAGTAACTGCATGAAGTAAGAATGTTTTGTGAGAATCTGAGTGAGGTACTTGATTTGGAGGAAATGAACTTCAAGACTATCAAGATTTCTGAGAATAATATGTGTTTCATTGAATTGCTAAAATGGAAAGATATTTGAAACTGTTTTTTATTTGTGCATATGATTTATATTAGAGATAAGACAACAAGTATTGTTTTTATATAACTACAGTCTTAACAACACACCTAGCACCTTTAACAAAAGATATCTAATGTATTTTCTGCAGAAACAGATTCCTACACAACAAAATTATTTAACACTATGGCAGGAATATTGAAGTCCATTAGTAAGCGTGGAAAAAGCATAAACATGAAAGCAGTTAACACTTCCAGTGAAGGGCTTGTCCTATCTCATTAGCATTCTTGATATGTAGTTGTGCTGTTGGTGGGGGTGTTGAACAGGAATGCCATTGTGCTGAGCCCAGTGTTTGGGGACAAACACTGCTTTGGAAGGAACGTGTGAAAAGGCCACGGTACTGTCAGTGAATGAAGAAGGCTGTGTGTTCCCTATGCTTCAAGCAGGGAAGCTGTCATTCAGAACTCCAGCATAGCTAAATAGAGGCCACAGAGAAGACTGAAATACCTTTCTAAATGATATTACTGGTTTGTAATCATTTGTGGTTCTTCAGAATAACATGGTGAATTAGTTATGTCATTTACTTAGCTCAAGGAGATACTACTCAGAATGTGCAGGGAGACACAAAAATGAATGCAGTAAAAGATATTATTGTTGCCATTTTGTACCCCTTGAATCTGTGATAAAAACAGCTTAACTTCTTCAGATTAAAACAGGTATTTATTATGGGAGATATTGGATTTTTTTCAAAGTTATATTAAAATTTAGGTCCCTCCTATATTATATTGTACATACTTGGATATCATTGGGCATGATTTTAAAAAATATTTGATAAGAAAAACAAAAATATAATAATTTATGTGAAATAATGTATTAGTTTATATATTTTTTAAAATTAATCTAATAACCTCAAACTTTCTTAATTGAAAAATATTTTGATTTGTTGCATTTTCCCTAACAGTAGTGACATTATCTGTGGTCTCACAAGCATTACAGGAATCACAATATTGCAATTTTAATTTGCATATAAATTATTTCTCTAGACTCAATTTTTACATTAATTGACACTTAATCATGCTATTATTTGCAATTACTGCATTTAGATATTAGACTTTGGTAATATTGGATAAGCATACAGAACAGTCTTCATAATTTCCTTTATTTTAAAGTGTATCTATGATATGATTGCTAAGTAGCCTATTTTATCTATGTAGTTTACATAAAAATACAGTATTATACTGAGTGTCAGTCTATAGCATTAAATTATAATGGTGTTATTAACATTATAAATATTTGCTTCATTCTAGAAATTTTTTCATAATAATTACTTCCTGCTGAAATCTTATATTAAGTTTCTTGAGGGCTGTCTATAAATTCACATCACTTTACACTATTTTAGAATTCTAGTAAATAGTTACTTCAGTGTAATTGCAGAAGGAAGCTAAAACTGGAAGGAAAAGAGATTATAGTGAAATAGCTTTGCAATTGATTATAGTTTTTAAATCTTTTCATTTCAAACAATTCTTTAAAACTCCTAAAGGAAAAAAATCAGATTCAAATGAACATGATATTGAATGCTAGCAATATTAAGATTTTTCTACATAAGTATATGTGAAGACAGTTAATATATTCCTAATATATAGACTACAAGAAATCTGCTATTGAAGAAGCTTTTAAAAATAGACTTTGTAAAGCTCTATAGGTATCATAAGCTCTTATTAAATTTTAAATTATATTTCTCTAAATTTATTTAGAAACTTATTTTTCTAATTTTTCATTTTCTTCATAGGTCCTATAAATGTTTTAAAAGTCAAATTGTTTATAGATGTGAATAATACCTGAATATTTCCATGTAACCAAGCTGTATTCTAGTTATTAGAAGTATTTTAAAAACCTTAAACTTGGGTCTTTTCCAAAGTGTCATGCCTTGAGCAGGCCTAACATCAGTTAAATGAAGTGAAAATTGCATTCTTGTCTTGATAGAGATGAAAATGGATTTCTGGTCATGAAATAGATGTAGTTGTCACTTTTTAAAAAAGGTGTCAGCAGTTTGCTTCAGCATCTAAGGTGCCAATTCAGTGTGACAGTAAACTTGTGATCTGAGCAATCAATAAAATGCTTCAATAACGTCTGCTTCATTACACTTATAATAAGAAGCTATAGATCTGTGGCACATAAAATGTTCATAAAGAGGATATGTGAGGGCTGGCTGTAATAATTTTTCTTAGGAACACAGCAAGTGCAATGTTGCCATCTAGAGTTGTGGATAAGCAATTTTTCTCTGATACAATAATCTTTACTAATTTAAAACTCTGTTTCTTTTTGTGGATGGAATGCTTGAGAAACAGATTTTTTTTTTAGTTGGGTGGGATTTTTTTTGTCATCAAAATATTTATCCTTGAAACATAAGGCATTCTATTTTTAGATACCATATGATACATGTTTCTGAAATTTCTTTAATCAATAGGTCCTTGATTTGGTTTTAAATGAAAAGGTATTTTCAGTGTTACTGCTATGATGAAAATATAAATTAGAAACATTTTGATTAACCACCAAGAGAGAGAACAATATAAATATAACAGATAATCCTCAAAACATTATTGCAAATTTTAAATTAAGATTTCAATAATATTTTACTTGATTTAAAGAATCTTCAATTCCTAAGCAAAGAAAAATATATAAACAAATATAAACAAATATACCTAAGAGCACAAATATTCAATTGAGTATAATTATTTTCATCATTATAATATATTTTCATGCAAAAAATCATTTGATTGTCATCAATTGTGAACAATTTTTAACTTTGCTAACCATAAGTGGACAATTATAATGAAATATGGATCTTTTAGGTGTTATGTAAAATGTATATCAAGGTATATCTTCTGTCCTAATTTACATACTCGAAATCCCCGCGTTTTGATTGGCCAAAGCGTGGGGATTTCTAATTGGTCAGGCAAGCCGCGCCGATTGGCTCGTTGAGAGTCTTCCGCGATTGGCTCGCTCCAAGCGCGGGAGACTCGAAACATTGCCATTGGCCGCGGCCGCCGCGGTGAAAAGAATAAAAGCCGCGGGCTTTTTTCTTTTCGCCGGTTCGGTTCCAATCCTTGAAATAAAGAGCTTTGAACGAAGTCACCGACTCCTGGCGTCTTTTTGCGGACACGACACTGGCGACGAAGGTGGGATCCAGACCCTGAACCGAACCCTGTGTCCGACGGAAGCCAGACTTAGCACCGAGATGGCGAAAATCGCACCGCCCACCCCCTTCAACCCCGCCACCAAGGACTGGGAATCGTTCTCCGACCGTTTCCACATGTACCTCGAGTGCACCGGAATGAAGGACGCCTCGGGCCCGCTAAAACGCGCCGTCTTCCTCACCCATTGCGGAACCGAAGTTTTCCAGATGGCCAAAGCATTGGCCAAGCCCGCCGACGCAACCGCCATGGACTGGGATGCCCTCGAACCTATCCTACGGCGCCATTACGCTCCCGAAGTCCCCATCCTGATCCGGCGCAACGAATTCTACCGGCGGGACCAGAGACCGGGTGAAAAATTGAGCGACTTCGTCGCCGAGCTGCGGCGCCTAGGGGGGCTCTGCGAATTTGACAGCCTGAACAGCCTCCTGAGAGACCGATTCGTGCTCGGCCTGTGGGACCCCGCGCTCCAGAGCCGGCTGATGGCTAAGGGCGACATCAGCTTAGCAGACGCCCTCACCGCAGCTGCAGCTGCGGAAGCAACCCGTACTTCCGCCGACAGCATGCGAAAACCAGACGCGAAGGACCGCGGCGGAAACAACAACCCGGCAAGGTCGACCAAACAAAAATCCGAAACAACCACACACCACGGCGATTTCCATTCTGCATCCAGCACGTCCGAAGACGAAGAAGACATACATCGATTGCAGACGGGGCGCGACCAACGGAACCGCAGAGGTCGTAGGTCGAGGACCAACTGTGCCGGTTGCGGCGGCGACCACCCCAGGTCAGAATGCCGGTTTTTTGATTCCATCTGCCGGCATTGTGAAAAAAAGGGGCACATCGCCCGGGTTTGCCGCCAGAAGAAACCTCGCAGTCCACCCCGATGGGACCAACACGACCGGAGAAGGGAAAGCACACCGCCCCGGCCCAGAGATCGCCACTCGGACAGCCGATGGGACCGGACCGGACGATCCTCGAGAGGTGGCGACAACCGACGGAGAGAGGAGACCCACCAGACGGTAAACATCGGCCACGCCATCTCCGACGGCGCCCGAAAAGTCCACGTCGAGGTTCACATCGAAGGCCAGCCATGCCAAATGGAGGTAGACTCCGGGTCCTACCTCTCCATGATTGCATGGCACGAGATAAAACGGTTGGTGCCTACCCTCCAAAGGAGGAGCATAGACGCCCAAAGACTTATTGTAAAAGACTACCAGGGAAACCGCGTCCCGGTAGTGGGCACCAAAAACTTTAACGTGACATATAAGGGGCGCACCGAACAACTCCCCCTCACAATCGTCGATCGCGACTGCCCAAGCCTGCTGGGACTGCAATGGTTCGCCCCGCTCGACATCTCTCTCCCGGGGTCAACCACGTCACCGACGACGGCTGGGAACAGCGACTAACCCAGGAGTTCTGAGAAGTCTTCGACGGAAGCCTGGGCAAGTACCAGGGTCCCCTTATCTCGTTTGACCTAGACCCTAGCGTCCCCCCCAAACGACTAAAACCTAGGCGGGTGCCATTCGCCCTAAAACCTAAGATAGACGAGCAAATTGACAAGCTCGTCAAACAGGGGGTATTGCAGCCCATAGACCATGCCCGGTGGGAGACCCCCACAGTGACCCCGGTCAAGCCAGACGGGTCGGTGAGGATCTGTGGGGACTATAAGGCCACCCTAAATGGCGCACTGCAACAAAGCGCCTACCCCGTCCCAATCGTGCAACACCTGCTGCACTCACTGGGAGGGGGCAGGGTCTTTGCCAAGCTCGATCTCGCCCAGGCGTACCAGCAGTTGCCGGTAGACGAGCAAACGGCGGAAGCCCAGACCATCGTTACCCATCGGGGGGCTTTCAAGTGCAACCGACTCCAATTCGGAGTCAGCGTGGCACCAGGCATCTTTCAGAGCCTGATGGAATGGTTGTTGCAGGGCATCAAGGGGGTGGTGCCCTATTTCGATGACGTTCTAGTGGCGGCGCCAAACGAAGCCGAATTAGAAAGCCGACTTAGAGAGGTCCTAACTAAATTTAAAGTAACGGGACTTAAAGTAAAAAGGGAGAAATGCCAACTGTGCACGGAACGAGTGGAATTCTTGGGCTACCTCCTAGACCGGCACGGCATTCACCCCACAAGTAAAAAAGTCAGAGCTATCAAAGAGGCCCCCACCCCTAAATCAAAAACTGAGCTACAAGCATTCTTGGGGTTACTGAACTTTTATAATGTTTTCCTACCCCAAAAGGCAACGGCGGCGGAGCCTTTGCATAGGCTCCTGGATAAGGCGGCAACCTGGACTTGGGGGAAACGGGAGCAAGCCGCCTTCCAAAAAACTAAAGACCTCCTCACCTCCGACGCTGTCTTGATTCAATTCAACGAAACCCTGCCCCTGGCCATCACTTGCGATGCATCACCTTTCGGCGTCGGCGCTGTCCTCAGCCATACCCTTCCTGACAGAAAAGAAGCACCCATCGCGTTCTTTTCACGGACCTTAACCAAGCCAGAGCGGAACTATAGCCAACTGGACAAAGAGGCTTTGGCTATATTTGCCGCCGTAAAACGGTTCCATGAATACCTATACGGCCGCCCTTTCACCATTGTAACAGACCATAAGCCGTTGCTGGGCATCCTTGCAGGGAATCGGGCCACCCCGAACATTCTGTCTCCCCGGATGACAAGGTGGTCCGAGTTCCTGGCATCCTACAGCTACGAACGTATACACAGACCGGGTAAGAAGATTTCACACGCGGATGCTTTGAGCCGCTCGCCGTTACCAGACTCCGACCCTGACCCAGCACCAACAACGACCACCCTCAGCATCGAGGCCCTGCCCAACCTACCCATAACCGCGTCAGACATTGCCCGGGAAACTATTAAAGACAGGCGTCTGGCGCGGATTTTGCATTGGGTGGAAAAAGGGTGGCCGGAAAAGGACAACGACGAGTCCAGCAAGGCATTTAGGAACCGCCAAACCGAACTCTCGCTGCTTAAGGGGTGCCTCTTGTGGGGTGACAGGGTGGTCATTCCGGACAGACTACAGGGGAAGGTTTTGGAAATGTTGCATGAGGGGCATCCTGGCATCGTACAAACTAAAGCCCTGGCCAGAAGTTACGCTTGGTGGCCAGGGATGGACAAGCAGATAGAGGCCTGGGTAGGTAGGTGCCAGCGATGCCAGGAGACTAGACCCAGCCCACCCACAGCACCCATCCTGGAGTGGGAAACACCAAGGGGGCCCTGGTCCAGAATACATTTAGACTTTGCTGGTCCCACAAATGGACATACCTTTCTTATAACGGTTGACGCTTACTCCAACTGGTTGGAGGTAAGCGACATGAAGGCAGCAACCACGGAGGCCGTGATCAAAGAACTTTGCAAACTCTTTGCAACACACGGCCTCCCAGACGTCGTCGTCTCCGACAACGGGCCCCAGTTTACCTCCCTCGACTTCGAGAAGTTCCTGGCGGAAAGAGGCATCCGCCACGCACTAACAGCACCGGCGCATCCGGCGGCGAACGGTAGGGCGGAACGGATGGTTCAATTTACCAAAAAAACCATCCGGAAAATAGACCACGGGGAGATCCAAGACAAAATTAACAGACTCCTCTTTATACAACACATAACCCCGAACACCACTACCAACAAAAGCCCAGCCGAATTACTAATGGGTAGAAAGCTGAGGTCCCCACTCGACAGGTTACACCCAACATATAACCCGGAGCGGCCCCCAGACTCAAGTACAAAATACCGAACGTTCGCACCCGGGGACCTCGTGTATGCCAAAAACCTGACGGGGGACCCCCTATGGATCCCAGCCATCATCACCCAAGTTACAGGCCCACGCTCGTACTGGCTCCAAACCACAGACGGGCGAGCCTGGAAACGACACATTGACCAACTCAGGTCTAGGACGGCAAAAGAACCCACCTCCCAAAACGCAAACCAAGGGGGGAGGGAATACCCGAATAACCAAGAGCAAGAAAAAATAAACCAGCAGTACTTACCAAGACGCAGCCATCGCGACCCCTCGCCGGAAAAGAACTGCCAAGCCAGCTCGACCGACCCGGAAAGACCGAGCGGGAGCGGCGGAATCCGTAGCTCAACCAACCCGGAAGACCCAGGTGGGAGCCACGGAGAAGGAACCGGCCCGATCAACCAGCCGGTTCGCACAGGAACAGGAACAACCAAAAACCCGACCGAACAGGCCGGGATTCCGCTGACGACTGAGTTGCTCAGGTCAAGTAGGACCCGACGGAGCCCCGCCTACCTACGTGACTACGCAACGTAAGGACTATACCAAGAGGGGAGGGGTGTTCTGTCCTAATTTACATACTCGAAATCCCCGCGTTTTGATTGGCCAAAGCATGGGGATTTCTAATTGGTCAGGCGAGCCGCGCCGATTGGCTCGTTGAGAGTCTTCCGCGATTGGCTCGCTCCAAGCGCGGGAGACTCGAAATGTTGCCATTGGCCGCGGCCGCCACGGCGAAAAAAATAAAAGCCGCGGGCTTTTTTCTTTTCGCCGGTTCGGTTCCAATCCTTGAAATAAAGAGCTTTGAACGAAGTCACCGACTCCTGGCGTCTTTTTGCGGACACGACAGTATATATATGAGAAGCTCTTATGTACATACATTTTTCTTGTAATTATATCTTTTTTCCTCTTTTCCTTTTGTTATTGTTCCTCTCTGTTATTTTTATTAAATAAATGAAAACAAATAATAAAAACCAACAAATTTTTGCTAACAATTCTAATTTTACCTTACATTTATTTAGTTTTGGTTTAAGTTTTGCCTACAACTTAAATACAACAAACTGTATTTGGCAGGATTTGTACAACACAGATATAAAGTATAGTTTACAAATCTGTAGTACCTAAGCTAACACAACTGCTAAATCAGAACAAGTTTACATGAAGTTTGAGTACAGTGTGCAAACAAATCTTATCATAGCTTAAATATGGGCAATTGTAAATCATTTATCCTCTTGAAAAAAATAACTTTATTCAGAAATTTTCTAAGCATGTTATATATATTTGGGAGCTAATACTGCTTCTAGTGCAAGCAGTAATAAATATGTGTGGGATATTATTTAGTTATTTATTTTGTCATATTTACATGGCCCCCATCTCATAGGCAAATGACTCTGGATGGTGCACAACAAAGCTAAAAATGATATCATTATCATTAGATTCCGTGCAGAGCACTTTGGACAGCAAGTAACTTCCATTGATTTTGATTGTTTGCAGCATTTTCAGCTTGGTCCCAAGAGAGATTAATAAATTTAGGATCTTCCTTAAGTGTTTGGCACCAAGTTTTCTGAGTCTGGCCTCATTTCCTTTTTCTTCCAGGAGGTATCCAACATAGTACAATTTTTGGATGCTGGTCTTTAGACATATATAAGATACTATATGGCCAATAAACTACATCCAATGATATGTATAACAAATATTAATATTTAACTCCCAGAAAGTTAAGAAAAATGTGGCCAGCCCTATTTCAGGGAGAAGTTTCCATAAACCGGGGGCTACAGCAGAAAAACCATGTTGCTTAGAACCCACCAAGTAAAGCTCCCTAGCTGGATATTTTTCAAGGCCATCCCTTATGCCCAAGTGCATTACAGTAGTCCAATGGGAGGTGTTTAGGACAGGAATGACTGTGCGTAGAACCCCTGGATGCACAATAAGAAGTTGAGTAAGAAGAAGACTTCCCTAGCCATGATTGCAACCTTTTCCTAGGGCAGCAGTCACAAGTTTAGGATAACATCCAGTTTGTGCATGGGATTTATTTGGGGCAAACAGGGCAATGTGACTTTGTCCAACATCAAAAATTGTTTAGCCCTAGAAATGGCAGGCCCCCAAACCCAAAACCACTCAATCTATTCCCTCATCATACCAACTGAATCTACTCCAAAGAAAGGAGGCAGGCCAGCAAAACACTGTCCTATTCTTTCCCAATTCTCTGAGTCAATCCAGAAGATAATCCATTTCATTCAAAGTCTGAGCAACCTTGAAACTACTGAAGCTACTGAACAATCACCTGCTCAACCACATTATCCAGAAAGGGGAAGTTAAGTATTGGATGACAGATGCTGAGCAGATTCTTCCACATCTTATTTTATTTTATTTTTATTTATTTGATTTGTCAATTGCTTACAAGATAATAGGTATAAGTATATACATAGTTATGAATACATGAAATGGGTACATATAAGAAACATAAAAGAAACAATAGGACAGGGACAGCAGGCATGTTGGTGCACTTATGCACACCCCCTACAGACCTCTTAGGAAAGGGGTGAGGTCAATAGTAGACAGTCTAAAGTTAAAGTTTTGGGGGTTTGGGGAAGAAACCACAGAGTCAGGTGGAGTATTCCAGACATTGACCACTCTGTTGCTGAAGTTGTATTTCCTGCAATCAAGTTTGGTGTGGTTAACCTTGAGTTTGTATCTATTGTGTGCTCTTGTGTTGTTATGGTTGAAGCTGAAGTATTCATTGAAAGGTAAGTCATTGCAATGTATGATTTTATATACCATATTTAGATCAGATCAAAGACGGCGTAATTCAAGGTTTTCTAGGTCTAGAATTTCAAGTCTGGTGGCATAAGGTATTCTACATTGAGTAGAGAACTGGAGAACTCTTCTTGTGAAATATTTCTGGACTTTCTCAACTGTGCTAATATCAGATACATAATGTGGGTTCCAGACTGATGAGCTGTATTTGAGTATTGGTCTAGCAAAAGTTTTGTATGCTCCAGTTAGTAGTGTGATATTACCAGAGAAAAAGCTATGTAGGATTAGGTTAACAACTCTTAATGCCTTTTTGGCATTAAGAATCCCCACAGGGCATTCTATAAGTCCCCTCTATTCAAGAGGGCACATGTCACCTGTAGAACCACAGGGAGACTATCTGCAGATGCAATAAAAGCAGACAAGTGCTGACACTTTACTGCAATTATCACGATAAAAGAGGACTTAATGGTTGTACTCATTTTTGGTTGAGTTCATCCAACATAGAACACCAGCAATGCTCTGGATGTTTCTTCTCTTATTTCATTTGCCTTAACTCCCTTTTGAAACACAAGGACTGCTGGGATGCATGAGATGGGAAGGGTTGTGTAGTGGAATGTGTGAATGCCCTTAGAGAAAGAAGGGAAGAGATGCTGCTTAGGAAACAGTCAGACAAAAGATATGTGGAGCCATCAGTCATTTACCAGTCATGGAAAGAAACTTAGGAAGGACACATCCTAATGGATCAAACAGTTAAAATGGAGGAAGAAAGATTGTGCCTTCAGACTTGAAAGGTTCTGTTAATGTAGTCTTACAATAAAGTAGAATTGGTTCTTATTGTCATGTTTCCTGTTTGGCTTATTTGGGAGTTCTGACAGGTTGCATAGGTGTGATTCAATCCAAAGCCTCAACTGCTCTCTTATTCCAACAGCAACCAAGGGTTCAGGTAGACCATACAGAGATCAGCAGGAACAATTTTCAGTTTCATCTGAAAATTATGGAGTCCATCAGTTGTTGGAGGCAGATTAATCTTCAAACCAATCTGTCTGTAGGGAGGCAACACCTCCTACAGTGGATGGTGGTTGGGGGACACCAAAAGCTCCCTCAATTTCATGTCAGATAACCATTGTTCCAACAGGAATACCAGATCCAGTGTGTGACCAGCATCATAGTACTGATGAATTACCAAACTGCTTCAGGCTTTACTCTCAATGAAGGCAAACTGAAATCCCTTGACATTTAGAAGCAGCAGCTGAAAGCCAGGACTTCTGAAGATCTGCTAACTGGGTTCAGAGGCAGGGAGCTGGAACAAGGAGCTGGAACACAAAACTGATAAAAGACATCAGTCACATGTTCTCTGCGAATCTTTTCCGATGGCTCTTACTGAGGTGAAGGAATCAATTCAGAGTGGGAAAACGCACACTCTACAATGAAACACCTAACTGGCAGATGGAATTGAGCCAATGTGATTATCTTGTTTTTCTCTGAAATTAACAGAGGAAAAAAAAAAGGGATTCCGTGAAGAGTGTTTCCACAATAGTCTACCCCACAACTGCTACTCACTGAACCATTAACAGCATCTCCAAAATTCCACAGTCCTGATAAGCTTTCCAGATTAAAAAAAACCCCGCCAAAATGTAGCTCTTGAGAATTCCTCAACAAAGCTCACAGTGTCCAAAGGTTATACTGGCAGCTAACAGGATTGCAGATGCAGCAAGAGGGATTCTGTTATGATCAGGATTGTAAATGCAACCTTCCCATTTCTTAGGCCCGTGCCAGACCCACAGGCATTACAAGTGCTACAAGCATAACATGGTCCAACCAGTGTAATTAGTTCCAGTTCTCCAGCTCATCCTTCAACATGCTCTTTCATCTCTAAGCCCCAAGCATAGTCAGTGCCAGGTCGATGGGCACGCTAAATGCTCTAACCAGGAGCAAACACAGCCTGTCCTTCAAGACTTCTGGCTCTTCCAACCCTACCAGCCTCCAAGACCAAAGGGTGGGACTCATCCTTGTTGCATCCCCCAGCCTGCTTCTCATGCCTCCAGGCCCTAAGCATAGCCAGCACAAGTCTCCACAATAAATGTTAAGTACTGAACATGGGTCGAAGTAAATGGAGACAGCCTCTGAATAGTGAACTTTCAGCTCTTTATTTGCATAGTGACTTCTCTAAACAACAACAGTGAACTCTGCCTTGTATAGGCAACCCTTGTGAGAATTGTCCAATAATGAGCTATGAACGCTAGCTCTTTTAACCAATAAGAATTCTCTGTTAAGGGCCAATCGGATTCCTCAGAACTAACCAATCCGGGGCTTCCGGTTTCGCGTGGCTTCGGGGCAGCAGGAATTCGCGACAGCTCGCGATTCCTGCTGTGCTAGCCGTCGAGGTACCCCCGATCCAGATGGGTCAGGGGGATATGGCTGCCCTGTAGGGACAGCTGAAGAGAGAGGGGAGTCGGATAGGGAGGTGGGGGTGTCGCAGACCCCCCCCCTCCGGAAAAACCCCTTTTTCCCAAGGTGGGGGAGCGGCGGTCAGCAATGGCCGCCACAAAGAAGCCAGCAACCGGGTAAGATTGTGCTGGAGGAAGTGTGAAGAGTGAAAGTTTTGTCTGAGCCGGGTCAAGTAACATCTTTTAAATTGCCTGGAACTGAGCTGTTTGAATTGCTGGAGGATACATTGTATCCCTAAGAAGAGCGAAAAGCGGCGGAGAAGCTGTTAAAGGGAACTTTTTTTTTTCTTTACTCTCCCACCCCATGGAAACAGCAGAAATATTTGGATATATTGGACATTGAAAGTGAATTGCTTTGAGAGTTGAAGCTAAGAGACAAAAGGATTCTTGGACATTGAAAAATTTAAGAAATTGGAAAACCCTTGTTGGAGGTATGGATTTCTGATTATTTAAAATTGACATTGCAAGTGGGAAGGGAGAGGAAAAAAAATTGGAGCAGAAGCTGAAAAAGGAGGAGATTGCCTAGAATCCCAAAGGAAGATATATGGTAATTGGACCTCTTTGATTAAAAATTAACCCCAGAAGAGAAAGAGAAGAAGGAAGAAAAGTATTAACTTTTGGAACTTTTTTTTAATTGTTTTTGATTGTTTTTGATTAAAAATACTTGTGGTTGTTTTGGAAAAAGTTTTCCCTTTTCATAATGGCATCGTTTGTGGATGAACTAGAGATTGAATATCAAAAATATAAAAAAGAAGATACTTTGGGCACTTTGTTTCAATTCTTAGAAATGGCGTTATGTACTTATGAAAAGCTGATTACGCAGCAGAAGGACTGGGACAAGGAAGAAGAGGAAGAAGAAGCCATCTTTGATGAACAATGGGTCCCTTCCGGAGAGGAGGAGAAAAAGGATAAGAAAAAGGGGATTTTAAGAATTATAAAAACAACCAAAAGAGAGAAAAATGAGCGAAAAGGTGGAGGCAAGGTTAGAAAGCAAAGGAAAAGGAGCAAGAAAAGCGAGGAGAAAAAGCAAAGGGGTAAAAAGGGCAAGGAGAAGAATAAGCAAGAGAGAAAGGGTGGGAGGAGAAGCCTTAATGGGGGGAAGCAAGACCTAAAGAAAAAAAGTTTATTTAGAGACAATGGGTGAATTTAATTTAGGATAAAAGAGGGATTCTGGATGGTATATCAGATTGTGTTTTTATATGTGTATTTAGAATATAAAATTCATTATGTAATCTTAGAATCTTTTAAACAGAATCCCAAGAAAAATTGCTATACGAAGTATTTTTAAGTTAGGGTAATGAGTTATAGATGTTCCTCCAATTGGTGTACAGGAGAAGTATAGTAAAAGAAAAAAAAAGATGAATGGATAATTGGAAAGAGAACAGACAAAGAATGTTGTTGAAAATGGTAATAAGATATGGAAGGATATATATGTTTTTTTTTGGATTTTGTATATTGATAAAAGGCAATAAAATTTTAATTAATAAGAAATAATTGGGATGGAAAGGAGAAGTAGGGATAAGATATGAAGTTAATACTATATGAAGTATTGATATTATAATTTGGAAATGTTATGCCTTATTGGTTTTTTATTATCATTTTTTCCTAGAAAAGAATTTATAAGCTGTTATGCCTTGACTCTTTGTGCATTGTTTTTATAAAATTGATAAAAATGGTTTTTATATATATATATATATATAAAAGAAAATGATAATAAGATATGGAAGGATATATGGGATGAATATGATGTTTGAATTTGTGTCTGTGTGAAGAGTTTTAACCCGGGAACAGACAACCTTCAGAAAAGATCTTTTAGTTTTGTTTATGTTTTGTGTTTTGTGTGTATTGTGTTTTTTGTAAAACTAATAAAATTTGTTTTTTATAAAAAAAAAAAAAAGAATCAATAAAACCTTGGAGGAATGTTAGATGAGAATAATTGTAAACAAGCCAGAAAGAAATGAATATGATGACTATAAAATGGATAAATATAGAAAAGAAATGAAATTGAATAAGAGTAAAGAGAAATAATCAGAAATTTGCTGAAAGATATTTATGTGTCCATATGGAAATAGGATAAATTAGAATTATGTTGTATAAAAATAATGTTTTATTCGACTTGTAAAAATTTATAATGTGAAGAGGTTTTATGTATTTATGTATTTAATGGTTAATGATGTGTTGTTTTATCTTTAAAATTAATAAAATTTGTTTCAAAAAAAAAGAACTAACCAATCCGATCTGGCCGCCTAACAGCCAATCAGAAGTGCAGGGCCAGAACCCTGCACTTTACCTCAAGCTCATACTTTATTAACTATGGTACATACACAACACCCCTTCCCCCTGGCTTCTTAATTACTGTGTAGTTATATAGTCCTTTAGATAGGACGGTTGTCTTTTAACTCTTTCGGATTTTCGTTGGATTGGTTGATTGCAATCCTGTTGAGGTAGATTGTTGTTTGGCAGTGGTTCTGCTTCTTGCTCAGCTGCAATTTCTTGCGGTGCAAACGTTTCTCCTTCCTGCTCCATTTCCTAAGTATCACTTAGTTCGTCGCTCCCTTCGAGCACATTCCCTGGAACTTCATCTTCTTCCGTAGCTCCCCCCCCCCTGGTTTGGTCATGGGGGAGTTGTTGACTGGCCGTTGTGAGTCATGACCGTAATTGGTCGATATGCCGTTTCCACAGTTTATTGTCACAGCATTTCACTACATAGGATTTAGGGCCGGTCACTCGTACTACTGTTGCCTCTATCCATAACGGGTCGCCCGATAAGTTCCGTGTGTAAACGAGGTCTCCTACCTGGAAGGTGCGACAGTGGCCGCTGGATCCTATTGGCTTTTCCGGTTCGTAAGCAGGGTGCAACCGGTCGAGGTGGGAGCGGAGTCTTCGCCCCATCAGTAGTTCGGCAGGAGTTCTGCCGGTGATGCTATGTGGAGTTATGTGTTGCGAAAGACAATTTGGTTGACCTTGTCATCGATATTGTCATAGTCCACTTTTTGCAAAGTCTTTTTAACAAATTGGACCATGCGTTCAGCTCGGCCATTGGTCACAGGGTACGCAGGTGAGGTGAGCGCATGGCAGATGCTGCGGTCAGCGAGGTACTGCTCGAACATTAGTGCCGTAAACTGTGGCCCGTTATCGGACACCAGGACATCTGGCAATCCGTGGGTTGCAAAGAGTCTGTTTAGAATCTTGATCACCGCCTCGGAGGTCGTAGCCGTCATACGATGAATTTCTAACCAATTGGAGTATGCGTCGACTGTCAGCAGGAAGGTATAGCCCTTGGTTGGCCCCGCGAAATCCAGGTGGATTCTGGACCAGGGTCCACGTGGCATCTCCCATTCAGTAGGCATGGCTTTTGGTGGGGTGTTGCTGACTTGTTGGCAATTGGAACACGCTTTAACCCACTGCTCGATTTGCCGGTCCATGCCCGGCCACCATGCGTAGCTTCATGCAAGCACCTTCATTCGCATGATGCCGGGGTGGCCCTCATGCAGAATTCGCAGCAGTGTCTTCCGGAGTCGCTCTGGGACAACAACTCTATCGCCCCAGATGATACAGCCTTTTTGGGAAAAAAGTTCAGTCTGTCGAGATTTGAATGGTGCGAAGTCATCTGGTACTTGGTCCAATGGCCATCCACATTCTACCCAGCCTAGGACTCGAGCTAGGGTGTGGTCTCGTTTGGTTTCTCTTGCGATGTCTTGGGCGGTCATAGGTGGTGAGTTGAGTGTTTTGATCTGCAACGTGGTTGCCGTTGGTGCCGGATCGTCGAGAGTCTCTGGAAGCGGTGCTCGGCTTAATGCGTCGGCATGGGGAATGGCTTTCCCCAGGCGATATTGCAGGCGATAATTATAAGCAGCTAGGAATTCTGACCATCGGGTCATTCTAGGCGATAATATGTAGGGGGTTGGCTTGTCCCCAGCTATTATCCCTAGCAACGGTTTGTGGTCAGTTATAATGGTAAATGTCCTTCCATACACATATTCATGAAATTTTTTTACAGCTGAAACGATTGCGAGGGCTTCTTTATCAATTTGTCCATAGTTCCGCTCTGCTTGTGAAAGAGTCTTCGAAAAGTATGCAACAGGGGCTTCGTTCCCATTAGGCAGTACATGGCTCAAAATGGCGTCCACCCTGAAAGGCGATGCATCGCAGGTTATAACTAACGGCAAAGTCTCGTTATACTGCAAAAGTACAGAGTCAGATGTGAGCAGTTTTTTAATATTCCGGAATGCTTGCTCTTCCTGGTAACCCCATACCCACAATGCTTTCTTATCTAATAATCGGTGTAACGGTTCAGCAACAGTTGCCTTGTGCGGTAAAAATACATTATAGAAATTAATGAGGCCTAAGAACGCCTGGAGATCGGCCTTGTTGCATGGCCTGGGAGCGTTTTTGATCACTTTTAATTTACTCTCGGTAGGATGAATGCCCTGGCTATCAATCCAGTACCCTAGAAACTCAACATTGTCAGTATACAATTGACATTTATTTTTTTTCACCTTCAGTCCGGCCTCTTGAAATTTTTTTAGGACGCATTTCAAACGGTCCCGTAAGATTTTTTGGGTAGGGGCTGCAATTAATACGTCATCAAAATAATTGATTCTTTGTAATAACCTTTCCATAAGGCTCTGGAAGATCCCCAGGGCTACACTAACTCCGAATTGCAATCGGGTACATTTAAAGGCACCCCTGTGCGTTACAATTGTTTGGGCTTGAGCCATTTTTTCATCCACTGGTAATTGTTGATAAGCTTGGGCTAAATCTAATTTAGCGAAAACCTTACCGCCCCCCAAGGAATGGAGGAGGTGCTGCACCACCGGAACTGGATACGCATTCTGCTGTAGGCCGTGGTTCAAAGTGGCCTGGGAGTCCCCACAAATTCGGATTGACCCATCTGGCTTAATGGGTGTTACAATAGGGGTTTCCCATGGAGAGTGATCGATGGGCTTCAACACCCCTTGAGCAATTAACTTGTCGAGTTGTTCATCGATTTTTGCTTTAAGAGTGAACGGAACTCGACGGGGCTTCAAGCGAATGGGAGCTACTTTTGGATCTAGACTGAATGTGATCAGGGTCCCCTTATACTCGCCTAAGCTGTCCGTGAAGACGTCGCTGAACTCAGAGATAAGGTCTTCCTCCCACTCACAACCACCGACTCGGTTCACGCTGGCCACTTCATTGCCGAATGGCGCAAACCATTGGAGGCCTAGTAGGCTAGGCCTATCTCTATCGATGACCGTTAGAGGTAAGTACGCTGTATGCTTCTTGAAGGAGGCTCGGACTCGACAGGACCCGACAACGGGGATTCGATTTCCTTGGTAGTCCTTGAGGATGAGGCATTGAAATTGGAGGTCTTGGCGTTGAATTGTGGGGATGAGTTGCTTGAGTGTCTTCCAAGACACCATCGAGAGGGACGATCCTGAGTCGACCTCCATGTGGCAAGACTGGTTCTCGATGGCTACCGTGACCCGGATTTTCTTAGTGTCCAAAGCTGAGGCGTGACCGATAGTGATAGTATGGTGAACCTCTTCTCTTTGCAAAGCTCGATTTCTGTAGGAGTGGTTTACTGGCTCTTGCCTTACAGGATGGTTTCCTGTCGATTGGCGATAGTTGGCCCCTTTTGAGACCTGGCTGAGTCCTGGTAAACTGTGGCAGACCCGGCCGATGTGGCCTCATTTCCCACACTCATGGCAGAGTGTGTTTTCGAAATTTGCATTCAGCCCTGGCATGGTTGGCTCCACAGCCAGCGCAAGGGCATAAGGGCTTAGGGCGAGGGTCCTGGTCGGACCGCAGTCGATGGACCCCTTCTTTGTCACTGTCTGATGACGAAGAGAGATCCTCGTGGTGCGTTGTTGATAGCTGCCCTTCTGTGCTAGGTGAGATTTCGTTGGCCGGTGGTGGTACTGGAGTGCGGCTTCGCCGTAGTTGTGCAGCCGACTTTTTGGTCGCCTACGCAGCTGTGGCTTCGGCGATGGCGTCAGCAAGGCTGATGTCGCCTTTCACCATCAGCTTGCTTTGCACGCCTAGTGCATCTAATCCCAGAACTATTTGATCTCTCAGTGCCTCTTCTAAATCGGTGAACCCGCAGAGGCCCCCTAAATTTCGGAGGTCCGCCACGAAATCGGCCACGCTCTCCCCTTTTCGTTGGTTTCTCTGATAAAACTCATGGCGTCTCACGAGTGTAGGCACGGTTGGCACGTAATGGTCTCTCAGGATGGGTTTGAGGTCGTCCCAGCTCATGGCTTTCACTTCTCGAGGTTTGGCGAGTGCTTAAGCCATCTTAAATACGGCTGGGCCGCAATGAGTCAGGAACAGCGCCCTTTTCTTTGCTGGTGTGGCGTCCTTCAAGTTATTCATCTTGAGAAACATTTGGAAGCGATCCATGTAGGATTCCCAATCCTCTTGGTTCGGATCAAACGGAGCAGGTGGTTCGATGCCGGACATGGTTCCGTTGTTGGCGTCGTCTATCACGTGCTCGGTGTTGCTTCCTGGCTTCTTCAGTTCAGACGTCTCCACATCCCATCTTCGTCGCCAGTGTTAAGTACTGAACATGGGTTGGAGTAAATGGAGACAGCCTCTGAATAGTGAACTTTCAGCTCTTTATTTGCATAGTGACTTCTCTAAACAACAACAGTGAATTCTGCCTTATATAGGCAACCCTTGTGAGAATTGTCCAATAATGAGCTATGAACGCTAGCTCTTTTAACCAATAAGAATTCTTTGTTAAGGGCCAATCGGATTCCTCAGAACTAACCAATCCGATCTGGCCACCTAACAGCCAATCAGAAGTGCAGGGCCAGAACCCTGCACTTTACCTCAAGCTCATACTTTATTAACTATGGTATATACACAACAATAAATGCCACAACCACTAATGAACACAGCTGGTATGGCCAAGAGCACCACCTTCTTAGTTCTTCCAGTTCCTCCAACCTGTCTCGCCTCAAAAAAACCAACACTCCAAAACCAGCATCAGATCAGGAAGGTGCCATTAATAAAAATATAATAAAATTCAGTCCTACAACTGAAGGGACAAACCATCCAAGGCGCTCTGCCAAACTAACCGGAACTGGAATTTCTAGTACTTTATCCATTTCTCAGTATTCTGGAGTACACCATCACTTACAAGATGCATGAGCATCTATCTTCATAGTTACTTTATTCACAAACAGGATGGTCATCATGAATTTAAGAAGATTATTCTAAAAACCCCTTCTATGTCCTGCTGTGCCTCCTCATCTTGGTATGTGTTGGGCAGCAGCGATAAAAGAAGATACTGGAAGCAGATGATTTAGAGATAATAGCAAAAGCATCACCTCATGTATGGGAGATAAAAATGGTAAACCATTCCTGTATTTTTTTTTTTTTTACAAAGGAAACCACATGGATGAAAAATATAAATGGAGAAAATCCATCTATGTGGTGTTTAGGAGTCAAAATGAGTTGATGGCACATGATCAACCACTTTTAAGAAAAGGAAGATTAGAAAGTATACATTACAAATAACAAAAATTCTGTGCAGCATTTTATGGATTCATTTTAATATTGTAGATGTGTGCTTTGTATGTGAGTGTGTGCACATACATACATACTTGTGGGTGCATGTGCATATCAATATGCATATACATTGGCCAGATTCCACAAAATAGTAGAGAAATAAATAAATTAATAGAGCAATAAATAGAGCAATAGATAGAGCAATAAATAAATTAATCTTAATTGAATTATTGATTACTGATTACTTATTCATAAAATAAATTGTAAAAATAAACAAAAATTGTTCTCCATTATGAAGGTAAAGGTTGAGTTGAAGTTGATTCCTGGTGAATTCATGAATGTACTTGTAAATTTTCTTAGTAATAATATGCAAGTTACATGCCATTGCCTGTTTGGATATTTGTTTTTCAATTTCTAGCTTTCCTACAGCTCTGGTATTTCTAGAGAGTTTGGTCTAGTGGTTAAGGTATCAGGTGAGCTAGAAACTGAGAGATTATGAGTTCAAGCCCCCTCTTAACCATAAAAGCCAGCTGGGTAATTTTGAGCTAGTTTTTCTCTCTCAGCATAAGCCATTTAACAGGGCTGTTATTGTGGGGAAAATAAGAGGAGGAAAGAGTATTATGTATGTTTGCCTCCTGAGACTATTTATAAAAATAAAGGTGGGATATAAAAAAATAATAAAATAAAAATAAATGATCATTCAGTCAAGTTATAGCCATTCAAACCTTGCTTGTCTTTCAAGATCAGGTTTGTTTATCCAGCTAGACCTTTACAAACACATTCACATATTTCCTTCTTTTCAACAGAAATCAACAGTAAAATACAAAGATGATGAGGGGTGAAGGGAAGGTACTTGGAATGGGAAAGGAGGTAGCTGCACATGGAATGAAAGAGAAAAATTCAGACAAAATGGAATGAAGATGAGACGAATGATTTCTGGACAGAAGAAAATAAAATAAAGAACAGAACAGAAAAGAGTCAAACAGTGGATAATTCAACAAATTTGTGTGCTAGGTTTAGTAAATACAGCATACAGCTATTTTCCATACTGAATCAAATGACTCTTAGTCCCAGTCCTTACTATTTTCCTGTTCATTTATTGTGAATTTGTATGACAGTCATAGATTAGCAAAAAAAAACATACATTGTTGCCCCATCCTCAACTTGTTGTCTTCCATTTGTGGGTCTGCAGTAATAGCATTGTTTTTACCTCCTCAAAAAAAATTAAAATAAAGTGTAATACCTTTTGATAAAGTGTAATATCTTCTGATATTTCCCAATTATCTCCATTTTTCTAGAGTCTTCACTTTGAATGAGATTGAAGTGGTGGTAGGAAACTTGCCTATATCCCCCATTTCCTCATTTTCAGTAGCATTTATCCATTCAAGCAAGCCTAAAATAATTCTCCGGTTATCAAACGTATATAGAAAAAGAACTTTTTCTTTATTTGAAGTAAATGTACTTTGTAGCCTTTCATAGTCAAAAAGTTAGCAACAGGAGAAGGCACTTTAAAAAATATAGAGAACATCTGTAAATCTATAACCATTGTATAGTTTCAAAGAGTTAAATTTTTTTTCTGGAATAAAAGTGTCACAATTTCTTCAAAAGAATAAATAGCATTTGCTATTTCAACTTTGAATCTGTTTCTCAAAAGATTGTTGATGGAATGCAATGCCCACATTGCATTTATAGTGAAGCTAAAATATGTTATTTGCACATATCAATATGTTCTGTAGTTTAAATAGCTTTTACTGATATTAATTTATACTTCTGATAGGCACAAACATGAATTTAAACTTTCTGATTTAGGTTGAAAAGAAATTACTGCACTTCCAAAATTTAAAAATAACCACAAAATTCTCTTTTAATCCTTGAAAGAAGGATTTGCCATATTTCATTTAAATTGTTCAACCACCCACAGGCACCACTGCCTCTGACTCGAATTTAGAATAAATGTTATGGAGTTAAAGCAGTAAAGTGAAAGAGTGTGCTTGACAGATTATCTGAGTAATCTCAACACCCACAGGTATTATTTGTAACAAAACAATCACACTGAGTTGTCAGCTGGTTAGAAAGGGCAGAGTAGTCCATCTTCACCTGACATCCTATCTGTTCGGTCAACACTGGGTGCGCCTGGCTTGCCACCTACTCCTCCCAAAAGAAAGCCTCACAAGAAGAGGTTTGTGTAAATGGACAATAGTGTATATATCTGAACAGTATAAAAGCTGCATTGTAACTGAGGGAAGGAAAGGCAATAGGAAAAACTGTCTGAGGACTGATGAGCATTTTGCACCTTCTGCTTTAATTAGTGTTACCTATGTAAAGTATTATTCAAGTACACTATTTCTGAAATCTGAAAACAAATTAATTACGTGAAGGAAGGTGCCAAATGAAATAAGCTCAGTGTTTCTGTTCCTTTGAGTAATTGTTTTTGATTTAAATATGCAACAATTTAATGGTAATTTTAAACTTTGAAATGGAGATTTTTCTAGAGAGCGTTTGGAGGGGATCACTTCAGATATCTTTTAGAGTTTAGGTTTGTCTATACTGAGTATTGGTTTTGTTTTATAGGATTTTTATTGTTATTGTTGCTTTTCTTTATGTTGTGGGTACACGAGAATTTGTGTTTGATTGTGGGAGGGTATAATGTGATCAATAAATCAACATTTTAGTCATTACAAAAATGGTTTATGTGTGAATTTGGGCTGCAGATGTCAGCAACTTGGAATTGTCATAGTGTAAATCAATTTGGCATTTATTTGATATTTAATAAAATTTTAGCTTGACATGTATATCCTATGGGTGAAATTGATAATGGAGATTAATGTAGATTGTAGATATATTGTGGAACTGCCCAATTAAATGGATGTATGGATGTGGCTGTATTCCAGGGCAGTATGATGTGGACTGGGCATGGAGAAATATTTTATTTATTTTGATTTTATTTATTTTGATTTGTCAATCGTTTACAAGATAATAGGTATAAGTATATACATAGTTATGAATACATGAAATAGGTACATATAAGAAACATAAAGAAACAATAGAAAAGGGACAGTAGGCATGTTGGTGCACTTATGCACGCCCCCTACAGACCTCTTAGGAAGGGGTGAGGTCAATAGTAGACAGTCTAAGGTTAAAGTTTTGGGGGTTTGGGGAAGAAATCACAGAGTCAGGTGGAGTATTCCAGACATTGACCACTCTGTTGCTGAAGTTGTATTTCCTGCAATCAAGTTTGGTACGATAAACCTTGAGTTTGTATCTATTGTGTGCTCTTGTGTTGTTATGGTTGAAGCTGAAGTATTCATTGACAGGTAAGTCATTGCAATGTATGATTTTATATACCATACTTAGATCAGACCGAAGAAGGCGTAATTCAAGGTTTTTTAGGTCTAGAATTTCAAGTCTGGTGGCATAAGGTATTCTATAACGAGTAGAGGAGTGGAGAACTCTTCTTGTGAAATATTTCTGGACTTTCTCAACTGTGCTAATATCAGATACGTAATGTGGGTTTCAGACTGATGAGCTGTATTCGAGTATTGGTCTAGCAAATGTTTTGTATGCTCCAGTTAGTAGTGTGATATTACCAGAGAAAAAGCTACTTAGGATTAGGTTAACAACTCTTAATGCCTTTTTGGCTATGCATTTACAGTGGGCTCTAGCACTTAGATCATTAGAGATGAGTATTTCAAGGTACTTTACAGAGCTTGGATATCAACAAGGTCTTGATTATTCAGCTTGTATTTTATTTTATGATTTTTTTTTCCAATATGTAAGACAGAGCATTTATTTGTTGAGATATGAAGTTGCCATTTGTTTGACCATTCTGATACATAATCAAGATTTTTTTGAAGGATAGCACTATTGTCTGTGGTATTGAATAGCTTTACATCATCAACAAAAAGAATGCAGTTGCTCTTAATATGATCACAGAGGTCATTTATGTAGAGTATGAAGAGAGTTGGTCCTAGAACACTGCCTTGGGGGACACCACTGTTGACAGGTACAGAATTTGATAGGACACTCCCAATTTTGACCATTTGTTGTCTGTTTGACAGGAATGCTTCTATCCAGTTATGCAGTTGTCCAGAGATACCATAAGATTTTAGTTTTAGGAGTAGTTTGTCGTGTACCACTGAATCAAAGGCTTTACAGAAGTCTATGTAGATTGTGTCTATTGATTTGCCCTGATCGAGTTGTGTAGTCCATATGTTTTTGCAGTGTAAGAGTTGCAGAATACAGGATAGTTTTTTTCTGAAACCAAATTGTTTATTAGAGAGTAGGTTGTTTGTCTCTAAGTGGAGGATAATGGATTGGTTAATAATTGATTCCATGACTTTACAGGTAACGCAGCATAAAGAGATTGGTCTATAATTTTCAACTAGGCTAGGGTCTCCCTTTTTGAAGATGGGGATGACTGTGGCTTGTGACCATAGGTTAGGCAAGGAGCTGCTCCTGAAAGATTTTTCATAGATTATACTTAGAGGTTCGGCTATGGCAGTGGATAGCTTTTTTAAGAAGTAGGCACATATTCCATCTGATCCAATAGATAGAGATGGTATTAGATTGCGTAGTGCTTTTTCAACATTGTCTTCTGTAAAATCAATATGTATTAGATTGGATCATTGTAGTTGTCTGTGATTCGACTAGGAAATACTGGGCATTATCCATTGCTATTTACAAATACTGAGCCAAAGAATGTGTTAAAGATGTTGGCTTAAATGGTGTCGTCATTGCAGTCTTTACTATCACGGGTGGGATGGACTTTGAATCTTTTAGTTTGTTGTTTACAAAATTGTAAAAAGCATGGGTGGAATTTGTGCATAGAAGGTTTTCCTCTTAATGTGATAATCGGTGCATTTAGTCTTTATCTGGTGGCATAAATTTTTGTATCAGCTTTTGAAGTTGGCAACGTGACCAGATTTGTTTTTCTACCAGAGTGATCTCCTTTTGGATTTTCCTTATTGTTATGGGTAATCTGTTTTTTTTTGGAGGGGGGGGAGTTGTTATTGGTACATATAGTTTGATGAATCTTTTGATTTCAAGTAAAAATATGTTGTAATGGTCTTCAACAGTTGCATCCAGTGAATAGAGATTGCCAATCAAGGGATGAGAGATCGTTGTCTATAAGATCATAGTTGCCTTTTTTGAAGTTATAATTGGGGGTTGTGTCATTGTGATGATTTTTGTGTGGGCGTATGTTGAGACAAAAGTCAATCATATTGTAGTCATTGTTGGAAAAGGGTTCTTTAGTTTGTATTCCATAAATTAAATTCAAACTATTGCAGAAGATGAGATCAAGGCAGTTGTTAAGTCTAGTATTGTTGGTTACTAGTTGTTCCAGTCCCAGATTTGTTACAGCATTGTAGAAGGTTGCATGTATGGGTTCAGTTGTACATTCACTTAGGGTCCAGTTAATATGAGGTAGATTGAAGTCACCAAGAAAGATAAAAGTGTGTGGGCAGGAAGTTGCCCATTTTAGTCGTGAATTTAGCTTGCTTACAAATTCGATGTCATAATCAGGTGCTTTATTACGTAGTAAGAATCGAAATGTGATATTTAGACAGATGATGGTCTCAGGAAGAGCAAGCTCCTGTGTAACTTGGATGTTTTTTTAGATGTAAGGACTTTTTATAGAAGATAGCAACACCACCTCCTCTACGAATTTCACAATCTGATCGGTAAACATGATAGTCTCTTATTGTGGTAATGGAGTCAGGGAGAGATGCATTGAGCCATGTTTCACAGACAAATATGATGTCGAATTTAGCCATATTTAGTAAGAGGAGAAATTCACGTATTTTATTCACAAGGCTTCTTGCATTGAGTAGCTTGCATTTAAGGCCAGCTGTAGTTGGAATTGAGGTAGTTAAGGGCGTGCGTGCCTAGTCTTGGGTGATGGTGGAGTGGTTGAAGTAGGGTTGTGGTTGAAGGTTAAAGCTGAATTGCAGGTTGTGTGACTTACTTTTGATACAGTCAGCACGGTACTCAATGTACAGGTCCTTCTCTCCATTGTCTAATATGCCGTCAGTCATCCTCACCCATCATTTAGCTTGGTGACTCTTAGCCCAATCTATATTACAGGAATGGGAAACATTGAAGGCAGGAATGCAATGTATATAGTGTCTTGAATCATTGCTGGTTTTGTTAGTTTGATTGCCCTTGCTACCAAAGATAGCTGGGAAAAGGAAATCCTGTTTTGGATGTTGAGTGTCTAAATGTATTGGAATGTATGAAGTAAAAAAAGAAGTGAAGAAGTGAGAAGAGAAAGTTATTTTGGCACTTGTAAATGTGAGAGAAAAGGTTAAACTAAACTGAATGGCAAAGAAGTGAGAAAGTTTATGATCCTTCATCAAAATGAAAGCGTTCTAAATTGAAATGAACTGTGATTCTAATTCACATAATGATTTAAAAGATTTTTATTTGACTGATAAATCTAAGTGAAACAGCTGCCAAAAATATGACAACTTTAACAATTTGAAGGAAGGTTCTTTGTTTACATTCCCATGTGCTATAAAGCAGCTATTTTAAATACTTTGTACAGTGTTAATTGTTATAGCCCTTTAGCTAAATGTTTATGTAAATTGATATTAATAATCATCATATGGGATTTTATCAGGAACAGAATGTAGTCATGCATTGGATCCCATCTTTCTATTTCTATGCTATACATGTCATCAGACAAAATTGATCCAAAATTTATCCTAATTCACATTCATTGCTGATATCGTCTTATTATTATTAAAAAGGACTATGTGCTGTTCTGATATGAACAATGAAGTGGGGACGCCAAAAACTAAAACTGAATTATTTCATCCAGAAAATCCTATATAGAAAATCCTATAAATCTCATTTGAAGAATCAACTACACAGTTTGAATCTGCTCTTGGTACACATTTTGTGATACATTTTGTGTCCAGGTGATGACAATGCAACAAATGCCTTTTTCCATCTATAGATAATGTGGAAGTTATGCCCAGGGGTGGGTTCCTACCGGTTCTGTCCACCTCTGTAAAACCGATAGCTCTGAAGAGCAGCAGACATAGGACCGGTTCTATGTCTGCTGATGTTTTTTCCCACCCGCCTGCCTGGGCTCTTACCTGACCTTTATTTCCTGCTTTTGCAACTTCAGCTGCTGTGCAAGGCACAGCTGCAGTTTAAAAAGCAGGAAAAAGTGCTTTTTAAAAGGCTGCTTCTCTGCACGCAGCGTGCTGATGACGATTTACAGGCATGCGTGCGCAGCGTGCAGGGAAGCACATCATAAATCACTGAACCTCGTAAATCACCGAACCAGTAGTTAATCCTGTTGGATCCCACCTTGGTTATGCCCAATTTGGAATTGTCAAAATAAGTCATACTAATCCAGTCTTCATCTGTAAATTGAATTCTTTTAATATGCTTTATTTGAGGCTTCATTTAAAATTAGTCTGGAAATTCAGTTAGTGGAAAATTTACTATGAAATGCTGTTAAACTGCCCTTTTAGAGTTTGGAAAATAGATAAAAATGGCAATACTGCTTGCTTCTGCTGCTGTTTATCTACTGCCAGTATAAGAAAACAATATATAATCTATACTGTACACTAAGCACCTTATCAATCATGGACAATAACTGGCAACAAATGACATAGTGTATACCCTGTTGTTTTCCTTTACTTCTCTATTATAGCACTGCTGTAGCTACAGTATATAATATTTTAAGGTAGTTTGAGACAAGTATTTGAAAAGTTATTGGACTAAATTTTGAAGATGTTCTGGAATGATAAAGTGAAATGATTGTGGATAGACCCAGTTAGTGTGCATTATGTCATCCTTCTGAAAGCATACTATTGTTACCTCATTGTTACCAAGACCTAAGCTGGTTTTCCCTAAGTTTTTTTTTCTGAGCAGCTTTATTCCTACTATTCAGCAAATTAAGTAGGGCAGCAGTTGTATTGTAGGGCAGCAGTTGTTTGCACACAAAGTAGCATTAAAATGTTGAAGGATAGCATTGCATGTTACATATCCAACAATGATACTCTTAGCTAGACTGTTAGAATATTGGTAGATAATATTATATTTCTATTAAAGTAAGATTTAACAGGAGGCTGAAGGGATTTTGTGTAGAGAATGTTGGAGTTGCACCAAGTTGCCTCAGGTGAGCCTTATTTCTCTTTGGTTCAGTTTGGGCAATAAACTAAGATTATTCTTGGGAACATGAGGACTGAAAACATAATTAAGGTAATACATTCATTAGCATAGATAACTTTATTGCATGAAATATGTAATATCATATTTATGATATGCAGCAAGGTAATAAATATTTGAGAGTGTTTGCAAAGTGCAAATATTTGATTAATGTGAGACTTCACTACTGTTAGTTTTTTCAGGTTTTGTATTAGCATACTCCTCCAGGTATGTTGTTCTGTCTACTAGAACTGTTTTATGATATAATTAAATTTAAATTACCATGTATATTTAAAATAAGTTTTAGAAATGGTTGACAAAGCAAATGGAATTTAGCCACACACTACTGATAATATCTATCAAACAATAAAAATGGCTCTTCCTTTAAAAAAAAAAACAAGAAGCTTTTAGAAAATAATATAAATTAGTTTTCAAATTTTTACTCACCTCAAAATATACTATTCTTTCAGATCTTTCACTAGATTAATTATTTCTAAAAACTAGGCATTTTATTCTTTCCCCTTGGTACAAAATTATTGTTTATACTGCATTTAGTTTTCATAGTTTATTGTAAATAATTGTACACGCAGGAGAAAAACTGTGATGAAAAATAAATATTTTTCTTTAATGTAGATTTTTATTTTACTTTCATTCAAAGTCTCACAAATAGATACACACACACACACACCTATATACAAATACATATATTGCGATCAAGATTTTAATGATGAAAATATTTATATATGTAAATAGGGAATAGGTTTGTGCTTACTGTACTTAATAAACACAATATGAAATGAAAACTGACAGAGGGAGAAATGGTGGGAGATAGGGAATGAGTCATTCTTAGAGAAAAGACCTGGCCTATATCACCAACATCTGGATGGTTCAGAAATGGGATATTTACCTTTTGAAAATGTGCCCATTTTGACTTTAGATTTGGCATCGGTTATGTTCACATGCTAGGGAAGAAGTATTTGTTATTATTATAGAAGTTCTGTTCTATAGATAACCAGATGTAAGGCGTTGTACCATTTTCCCTGCTGTGCAGCAGCATACTATGCTGCCAGATTCATTGCTTGGTTGTCAGCAGATTTCTGTTTTCTTTTGATGGTGGAGAACGTCAATCTGTATTCATGGGGAAAGACTCAAAGGTAGCTAATGATTTCAAGGACACCATGTCTGTGTGCTTGTTGTAGGTCACCAAGGGGTTCAGCTCATGTTGGAGGCAAAATGTTAGATTTGGTTTTTGTCTCTGGGCAGATGAAATGTGATCTGAGTATGGGGCAAATTAACATTAGTCCCTTGTCATGTCAGATCACTCTTTGGTTCCTACAAAATGCCACTAATCTCTACAAAATTGTCCCAAATTTGTTGGATCTACTAAGAGGCTTCCAAGGAGCTTCCAGAAATGGTGGTGGGCAGTTGTTTCAAGGTTCTGATTGATCTCTAGAATATGAAAATGCTGCAGCTCTTGATAAGACTAAACCTGATGGCCTTTCCCCTACACTATGATGATATATGGGGAATATTTTTAGTATACTGAGATTTGCAGTTCAGAAATTTTCTTGGACTCATGGCTTCTGCTAAAAGAGAAAGCGGAAACTGTAGCCAGGTGGATATTTGCATAATTTTACTTTATGTGCCAACTGCAGCCTTTCCTGTATTGGGGCACTTGGAGTCAATTTGACTGAACTGGCATATAAGCTATACTAAGTAAGTCAAAAAAATAAGAAAAATAAGGAAATGAATAGTGAATAAAAATAAAGAAATTTAATTTCATGTGTATTGTTGGAGTGTGAATATGTCTATTTTAAAGAACATGTGCATTATCAGTGCAAATTCAGACACTCCATTTCCTTACCTTTTTGTAATTGCATCATAAAATATTGCAGCAGCTATGTGATGAAAATATTGCATATTCAGCACATGCTAAACCTTGTTGCAGCATGTGACCCTTTATCTTATTTAAGAACATACTTTGGGAAGTTAAACTTTAATTTCCCTTCCTTCCTTCCTTCCTTCCTTCCTTCCTTCCCTCCCTCCCTCCCTCCCTCTCTTTCTTATTTTCCTTAAGGTGGCAGGGATATTGACCCCACCCCCACCCCCACACCAGTTTCTCTACCCTTTCCTGCTGGGTGAAATGTTGGTTACTTCCCTTATACACTATTTAATTTGTAATCCATATAGATTGTATTGCACTGATCAAAGCAAGGTGGAAAGTACATTGTACAGAATGCATACTGCAAACAGCAAATTGGGTCATAATCACAGCATGGATAACTGATGCATATGTGATTGCTTCATAATGGTTACAGCTGGAGTATTAATTATAATTTTAGAAGCAAACATTTTGCCCTAGCCCTATAAGAAAGTGTAGTGACAGCTGAGATTCAAGAGTTATGTTCAGGCCTGTTCTTTCGTGAAAAATGAAACACTATCAAGAACAGTCTGAAGCCAAATTCATCAGGCTACTTGCTTATTGGATTGAAGTGCTATGATGAATTTATTATTCTCTTTTTAAGCGTACATGTAGACAATTAGATGAAAGCTGAAATTCTGTAAGACAGAATTTCAACAGAGCTTTAAAAAGGAGAATGTTCCCAATGCCATACATTTTGAGAAGAACCCTTTAAGATATTTTATACAACATACCTATAAACTTTGTAAATTCATTTGGCATATGGACTGCAGATTTTGGCTGAAATTTCTGTTCTAACTCATGTGTTACAGAATTTCAAGATGGCCAGTATATTTATTTGAGCCATTTTATTTAAAAAACCTGCAGCAGAAAAACATAGCACTCATGGATTGAATTCGTATATTAAATTCCCATCTTTAAATAATGTATAGGCAAGGGGCTTTCATGTTCTCGTCAAGCCCACCAGTATAACTTGTTTATTTTTTTGATTTATATGGCCATCCATCTCACCTGACGGACCCTTGGTGATGTACAACAATTAAAAACAATCCAATAAAAAGATTAAAAATCAATATAAAAACATATAAAACTTCAGTAACAACTTAGAAAACTGAAATAAACATGACAATTGGACAAAGACTATCCTTGTGTCAAGCTCAACATAGTCAGTTTAAAAGTGCTGCACCATTTCCAGGTCCCCCAGCATGGTGGCAGAGCCATGTCTTGAGGGCCTTCCTAAAGGCCAGCAGGGTCGGGCTCAATCTAAGTTCCGAAAGGCAGGCACATTCTTCTTGTTGTTGTTTATTCCCACCATATTCCTGCAGCTTTGCATTTTATTTATTTATTTTGTCAAGCAATTATTAGATAACAGGCATAGGTATAAACATGGTTATGAATACATGAAATGGATACATATAAGAAAAAAAAGAAAGAATAGGACAGGGATGATAGGCACATTGATGCACTTATGCACGCCCCCTACAGACATCTTAAGAAAGGGGTGACGTCAATAGTAGACAGTGTAAGTTTAAATTTTGGGGGTTTTGTGGAAGAAACCACAGAGTCAGGTAGAGTATTCCAGACATTGACCACTCTGTTGCTGAAGCTGTATTTCCTGCAATCAAGTTTGGTGCGATTAACCGTGAGTTTGAATCTATTGTTTGCTCTTGTATTGTTATGGTTGAAACTGAAGTATTCATCGACAGGTAAGACATTGCAATATATAATTTTATGTACTATACTTAGATTGGACTGAAGGCAGCGTAGTTCTAGGTTGTCTAGGTCTAAAATTTCAAGGCTGGTGGCATAAGGTATTCTGCAACGAGTAAAGGAGTGGATAAACTCTTCTTGTGAAATATTTCTGGACTTTCTCAACTGTATTAATATCAGATACGTAATGCAGGTTCAAGACTGATGACCTGTATTCAAGCATTGGTCTAGCCAATGTTTTGTTTGCTTTAGTTAGTAGTATGATATTACCAGAAAAAAAGCTACACAGGATTAGGTTAACAACTCTTAATGCCATTTTGGCTATGTTGGCTCTAGCACTTAGATTATTAGAGATGAGTACTCCAAGGTCCTTGACAGAATTTGGATCATCAACAAGGTCTTGACTATTCACTTGTATTTTATTTTCTGATTTTTTTTTGGCCAATATATAAGACACAGCATTTATTTGTTGAGATTTGAAGTTGCCATTTGTTGGATCATTTTGATACATAGTTGAGGTCTTTTTGAAGGGTAGTAATATTGTTAGTGGTGTTGAATAGCTTTACATCATCAAGTGAAAAGAACACAGTTGCTCTTAACATGATCACAGAGGTCATTTATGTAGAGTATGAAGAGAGTTGGTCCTAGAACACTGCCTTGGGGGACACCACTGTTGACAGGTACAGAATTTGATAGGACACTCCCAATTTTGACCATTTGTTGTCTATTTGACAGGAATGCTTCTATCCAGTTATGTAGGTGTCCAGAGATACCATAAGATTTTAGTTTTAGGAGTAGTTTGTCGTGCACCACTGAATCAAAGGCTTTACAGAAGTCTATGTAAATTGCCTCTATTGTTTTGCCCTGATCAAGTTGTGTAGTCCATATGTTTTTGCAGTGTAAGAGTTGCAGATTACAGATAATTGCATATAGTTTTTTTCTGAAACCAAATTGTTTATTAGAGAGTAGGTTGTTTGTCTCTAAGTGGAGAATAATGGACTGATTAATAATTGATTCCATGACTGTACAGGTAACGCAGCATAAAGAGATTGGTCTATAATTTTCAACTAGACTGGGGTCTCCCTGTTTGAAGATGGGGGTAACTGTGGCTTGTGACCTTAGGCAAGGAGCTGGTCCTGAAAGATTTTTCAAAGATTATGCTTAGAGGTTCGGCTATGGCAGTGGATAGCTTTTTTAAGAAGTGGGTACATATTCCATCCGATCCAATAGATAGAGATGGTATTAGATTGCGTAGTGCTTTTTCAACATTGTCTTCTGTAAACTTGATATGTATTCGATTAGATCATTGTAGTTGTCTGTGATTCGACTAGGAAATACTGGGCTTTATCCATTGCTGTTTACAAATACTGAGCCAAAGAATGTGTTAAAGATGTTGGCTTTAATGGTGTCATTGTTGCAGTCTTTACCATTAGGTCCTATCAGGGGTGGGATGGACTTTGAATCTTTTAGTTTGTTGTCTACAAAATTGTAGAAAGCATGGGTGGAATTGGTGCGTAGAAGGTTTTCCTCTTGTTTAATGTGATAATTGGTGCATTTAGTCTTTATCTGGTGGCATAAATTTTTGTATCGGCTTTTGAAGTTGGCAATGTGACCAGATTTGTTTTTCCGCCAAAGTGATTTCTTTTTGGATTGAAGCTTCCTTATTGTTATGGG
Organism: Hydrophis major; assembly: GCA_033807585.1. Lineage (NCBI taxonomy): Eukaryota > Metazoa > Chordata > Lepidosauria > Squamata > Elapidae > Hydrophis > Hydrophis major. The sequence continues at coordinate 111,387,121 of CM066328.1, read as the reverse complement.
TAAACTGTTTTTTGGGGGGGAGGGGGGAGTTGTTGTTGGTACATATAGTTTGATGACTCTTTTTACTTCAAGTAAAAATATGTTGTAATGGTCTTCAACAGTATTGCATCCAGTGAATAGAAATTGCCAATCAAGAGATGAGAGATCATTGTCTATAAGATCATAGTTGCCTTTTTTGAAGTGGTGGATTTCACCCACCACTTCATCTAGTGTGCAGTGCATCTCATGCATTGCTTTGGGTTTGATGCATAATGATATGATATTGAAATCTCAGTTGACTTGTTACAGAGTCTGACACCTACACTCTTCCTTTCTCATCCGGGCTTGGAACCAGCAAAGGCAGAGTTCAAAAAGCAGACACAATAGCAAAAAAATCTATCTTCGGGGTCCCGACAGATAACTTGTAAGATGCTTCTCCTGCTAGTCCTGATGGGACAGGTAGCTGTGACCCTCAGATAACCTGGTCCCATGTCATATAGGTCTTTATAGATCATTACCAGCATCTTGAATTGCAACCAGCATAGTTTGCAGAGTAGAAGGAACAGCTGTGTAATTTGCATCTTAATAATAGCAAAGTATCAATTGTTTTATTTAGTGGAATAGAAATCAATAATACTTCCTATGTCTGGATTGTTGCATTACTTATTTTATATATATATATATATATATATATATATATATATATATATATATATATATATATGGATCTTTGGTTATTCGGGTTTTCTCCCGCGTAAGATTGGAAGTATCTAGGCAATGTTTCAATGAAGTCTCATTCATCATCTTCAGACTTGGTCTTCAGCTCTGTGCTTCTCAGCTCTGAGAAGCACAGAGCTGAAGACCAAGCCTGAAGATGATGAATGAGACTTCATCGAAACGTTGCCTAGATACTTCCAATCTTACGCGGGAGAAAACCCGAATAACCAAAGATCCACATACAAATACCCGCGAGAACCTCAGAAAATATATATATATATATACATAGACAGACACACAGATAGACACATGTGCACATGCACGTTCACACAAAGACACACACATACATACATACATATTCATGTAAAATATTTTAAAATTGATCCATAAATTGAATAGAAGGAGACATCCCTTTAGATATAAAAACTGGTAGGCATTACATTAAAAGCTGACTTCAAATATATATATATATATATGTGTGTGTGTGTGTGTGTATGTATGTGTGTGTGTGTGTGTGTATGTATGTATGTATGTATGTATGTATAAAAGCACAACTACCATGACGTGGGAAAATACCCGAACAAAGCTGAATGCCATACATGTAATGTGTGTGTGTGTGTTTTCTTAAGTTTTTGGAGGTACTTACATGTATGGTATTCAGCTTTGCGTATTTTCCCACGTCATTATAGTTGTGCTTTTAAAGTTGTAGCAACGTTCTGGCAGAATTTCATCTGCCATCATCAGGCTTCTGTATTGTGTTTGTCTATGAGTCAGACTTTAAAACTGAAATGGCTGTGAAAGTCTGACTCACAGACGAACACAATACAGAAGCCTGATGATGGCAGATGAGATTCTGCTGAAACCTTGCTACAACTTTAAAAGCACAACTATAATGACGTGGGAAAATACCCGAACAAAGCTGGATACCATACATATAAATACCTGCAAAAACTTAAGAAAACAAATATCAGACCTTTATGGGGAGGAAATAAACAGCCAGACCAAAACTTACAAAAAGCTGGAAGTTAAAAGAGCAGGAATACCATGTGACCTCAAATTCCTACACAGCTGCAGAGACAACAATGCAACACCGACCTGCTTCAAATTAACATTTCATCACAGCACAATAGCTACTAAACGTATCCTGAAAAGAACTGAAATGGCTGTACTCAGGAACGAGGTCCACAGAAAGAGATTCCAACTCGATCAGTTAAACAAAGATCTCCTAATTCTACACCTGGAATTGAGCAACAAAATCCACCCTCTACTTTGGGACAAGATAAAATAACTTACAACTTGGAGAGCTGAAACTGAAACCACTTACAAAAATGACAAAATCCTGAAGAAACTAAAGAAATTAGAACATGACAAGAAAGCCCCCAACAACTCACAACAACACCTGGAACAATTAGTATACAACGTTTCCAACAGAGAATTCACCGAAACAGAAACAGATGTCCTAACCAAAGGATTCAATTATGCTATAGCACCCCAAAAAATCTCCACATCATATGTGGAGTGGAATCCAGCCTAACTAAATTAAATACAGATGAAGCTGACAGAATAAGACAACAAGTCACTAACATCCTATGCACAAGCAAACCACCCAAAAGCAACTTGCACAAAGAGGAACTAAAAGCCCTGCAAGCCTTAAAGGACAACAGCAGCATAATCACACTTCCAGCAAATAAAGGTAATGCCACAGTAGTAATGGATAGAAAAGACTACGAAACAAAATTGACAGATCTACTGGAACACACTTCCTCACTAGTCCAATACATGAAAGCCACAGGTCATAGAATCGACTTCAATGGCACCAAAATCCTAGCCGCTATAGAAAACCCCAGCTACAAAATTATCAGAGAAGCCATAGAGATTGAAAAAGGACCTGAAAACATGAATAGAAGAGATGACTCCATTAGACTCTCAATTATCTGGAAGCCTGCACTCACAAACAAACAAAATCTCCACATCACAAGCCAGGCAAACACTTGGGCACAAACAGACTCCCCCTGATACCTCCAGCTCAAACACACCCCTAACAGGCACCCAGATGAAACCTAGCTTCCTAATAAATGATAGCCGTCCGTTTATTCGGAGCCAAGCCGCACTAAAAGCCTCCAATACAGGAAACACAATGTTGCCAGCCAATCAAGACAAAAAAAAAAGCCACAAAACAGACAGAAGATATTAGAAACACCAATCAAGCAGAACATAGCAAACTCCAAGACCAATAAACACAGACCAAGACTCCCAACCATTCAGGATGAAGAAGAAAAAAACCCATTCTGGCACAGCGTAGGCTAGCACCAAATTTAAAACTGAAATGGCTGTGAAAGTCTGACTCACAGACAGACACAATACAGAAGCCTGATGATGGCAGATGAGATTCTGCCGAAAGGTTGCTACAACTTTAAAAGCACAACTATAATGACGTGGGAAAATACCCGAACAAAGCTGAATACCATACATGTAAGTACCCATGAAAACTTAAGAAAACACACACACACACACACACACACACACACACACACATACACACACACATATCTATCTATCTATCTATCTATCTATCTATCTATCTATCTATCTATCTATCTATCTATCTCCTGCCCTTCATGCAATCTGCTAATCAGTTGGAATATTTTCACTTTTAATCCATCCATTAATTTCCACTGAAAATGCCTACTATATGCCTTTCTGAATGTGTTTAATGGGCTAATTGGATGGTAGTTGCAAGGAGAATTTAATCCCTTCTTATAGATGGGGACAATGATAGCTTAGCCCCAGTCATTGGTAGCTCAGGCTGTTTGATCTATAAGAGGCTTGCTAAAATTGGGGCCCACCAGTCACCATTCCTTTTTTTCAGGTCAGAGGGAATGTAATCTTTGCCTCGGGCCTTCTCCATTTTCAGACCAAAGCAAGATAATTAATTTAAGATCATGAATGCAAAAGAAGCTGAAAAAATAGGAGACAATGAAAATAAGATAGAGAAAGTATATTGGGAGATTTCTTCCCAATCATCACAAACACCACAACTGCTGCTGTTTCCATTTTCTTGAGAACTGTTTCAAAGACAGGAAACTTGTTCTTAAACTTGCAAAAATATAGCAAAGCATTAGGAACTAAAGAAATCTAGCCTTGTCTCTTAATGACTTATATGTCCTAGGTTTCCAATTAAAAATCATTAAAATAACTTAAGCGTCAGGGCTTAAATGTTCACATAGATACACATACAATTTAGACTTACAAAAGAAGCAGTCTATTTTCCATCTAGTTACCTGAAAGGGAGCAGGAGGAGGAGAAAATATTGTTTGTGGTCCTTCTGAGCTAATTGGCAATAACCACCATAAAAGTCAACTATTATGAAATGAATCTCTGAATCCTAATCAATTGTGAGGTTCATCAGGGCAAATATTAATATATAATAGACCAGTGCTTATAGATACTTATTCTATTACCTTGCATATTAAAATTTAGAGAACTACAATAGGGAGAAGGAAATAGTTGGAAGAAAGATATTTTTTTTAATGAAAAATGTTAGTAAGGAATCACCCCTACTTTCAATTTAGAAAAATATTTGAAACATAATTTAGCAATGTAGTGTAAATTTTATTTTGTGTAGAATGGAAAGATGGAGGAGGTTACTGAAATACTTGTTTATGCTGTATAAATCTGTAAAAAAAAAGTTACATTATTTTAGTTTTCACAAAAAAATAAAAAAATAAAAAATGATACTGGTAGTAAATTTACAAAATTTACTATATTGTTACAGAGAAAGAAATTTCAGCTTGACATTGTTTACAGATGAGTGATCTTGCCTGTACGGTATTTGCTATATTGCAGTCTAGATACTCAGATTCTCTGCTTACTTTCTCTGCAGGTAGATGGAGAAGAATTAGTTACAATTAAGAGTAAAATCAACTTATACAAAAGCAATTTATTAAATACTGTAATTAAAATGTAATACCTACGCTGAACCTTATAATTATTGTGGTTGCCAACATTATTAAATTTTGTTAAAGACTTAAATAGTAAAAAACAAGCAAAATGCAGACATTTTTGCTTTAAAAAAGACTTTTATGTATTGGACAATGTTAAGTTCTGCGCATGGGTGCAAGGAACGGAGACGAGACGGTGAACAGTGAACTTCAACTCTTTATTAATCATTCTGAACAGAGCAAAAACCTAGGGCAGCAGCAGCCTTTTTATAGGCAAGCTGCTGATCTAGTAACCAATGAGAAACGTAGAGTGTTAACCCCTTTAACCAATGAGAGTGGCTCGTTAACAGCCAATCAGATTCTTCTGAACGGACCAATCCGATATCGCTATTATCGGCCAATCAGAAGTGCAGGATTAGAACCCTGCTATTTCTAAAGGTTTGATAAAACTTTATTTAAGCGTTTTATTCGTTCATAACACCCCTTCCTCCCTGGTTCCATTTAAGGGGTGCGGTGATGTAATCCCTGAGGTATGAAGGCTGTTTTGACTGTCTATTTGATTTACGCTGTCCCACCGGTTCCTGTCTGTAACCCGGTTTCGGCAGGATGTTTTTGGGCAAGTCGGGTGCCGGTGGTTCCTCATTGGATGACTCGGCGCCGCTAATGTTCTCGTTGTTGTCCTCTGGTCTTTGCGGGCTTGCCTCTGTTGAGGTGTTCCTCTGTGGCAAGGACACGCCCCTCCCTGATTCTTCTTCATTCGTTATGCCCGATTGCTGACTTCTTTCGCTCCTGCTTTCCGCCATCTTGAATTCGGTTTCTTCGACATCCCCTCCCCCCTCAGTTTGGGAGTTACCGGAGTCACGGAAACTAGGTTGTAGTCTTGAGCGAAGCTGATCTATATGGTGTTTCCATATTTTTCTGTCGCAAGTTTTCACCCAGTACGACCTGGGTCCAGTGGCTTGAATTACAGTTGCCTCGACCCACAACGGTTTGCCAGAAAGGTTTCTGGCGAAAACTAAGTCATCTATCTTGAACTCGCGGCATTTCCCGCTAGATCAACAGGGTTTCTCTGGCTCGTAAGAGGGGTGAAGCCGGTCGAGGTGGGAACGGAATTTGCATCCCATTAATAGTTCAGCTGGAGTTTTGTTGGTGACGCTGTGTGGCCTGATGTGTTGGAGAAGGAGTATTCAGTTTATTTTTTCTTCAATGTCCCCATAGTCCATTTTGTAGAGGGTTTTTTTTAACAAATTGTACCATGCGCTCGGCTCTTCTGTTAGCCGCAGGGTGCGCTGGTGAAGTTAGCGCATGGTGAATACCCCGGTCCGCTAAGTATTGTTCAAAGGGTAGAGCGGTAAACTGGGATCCGTTGTCGGAGACCAGAACGTCTGGCAGTCCATGAGTCGCGAATAGCCTGTTCAACTTCCGGATGATGGACTCAGTTGTAGTACTCTTCATTTCGTGGATCTCGAGCCAGTTGGAATAGGCATCCACTGTTAGTAGGAACGTATGTCCCTTAGTAGGTCCCACAAAGTCAATGTGGATGCGGAACCACGGTCCCCGGGGTGTCTCCCATTCTGTTGGAGTTGCTTTAGGTGGGGCATTGCTAACTTCCTGGCACTTTAAACAAGTCTTTATCCAGGCTTTGATCTGTTTGTCGATGCCCGGCCACCATGCGTAGCTTCGTGCGAGCGCTTTCATACGCACGATGCTGGGGTGACCCTCATGCAGTGTTTTTAATACTGCTTGTTGTAACCGCTCTGGGACGATGACTCTATCCCCCCAAAAGATGCAGCCTTTTTGTGAAAAAAGTTTTGTTTGCCGGTTCTTGAAGGGGGTGAAGTCATCAGGGGTTTGATCTACTGGCCATCCCCATTCGACCCAGCTAAGAACTCGCGTTAAGATAGGATCGCATTTTGTTTCGATCGTGATATCTCTAGCTGTTAGCGGCGGTGAATGTAGCATTTCAATCTGGAGTGTCGTAAGGGTTGGAGCTGGGTCATCGATGGTTTCTGGAAGTGGTGCACGGCTCAGCGCATCAGCGTGGGGAATGGCTTTCCCCGGGCGGTGTTGCAGCTTATAATTGTACGCAGCCAAAAACTCCAACCAGCGAGTCATTCTAGGTGATAATATATAGGAGGTTGGCTTGTCTCCCGCTATAATTCCCAGCAAAGGTTTGTGGTCGGTAACAATAGTAAAAACTTGTCCATATACATATTCATGAAACCGTTTCACAACAGATACAACAGCAAGAGCCTCTTTATCGATTTGATTACAGTTACGTTCAGCCTTTGATAGGGTCCTAGAAAAATAGGCAATAGGGGCTTCACTACCGTTTGGTAACACATGGCTCAAAATGGCTCCTACTCCAAACGGTGACGCGTCACATGTAATTGTTAAAGGCAAAGTCTTGTTATACTGCATTAAAACAGCATCTGAGGTTAATAAGTTTTTCACTTGTCAGAACGCATGCTCCTCTCGGTGCCCCCAGACCCAGGTTGCTTTTTTGTCAAGAAGTCTATGTAGGGGCTCAGGTACGGTCACTTTGTGGGGCAGGAAGATGTTGTAAAAATTAATGAGCCCCAGGAAAGCTTGGAGATCAGTCTTATTTCTGGGTCTTGGGGCGTTCTTGATTGCTTTTCGTTTGCTATTGGTGCGGTGAATGCCTTGTTTATCGATTAGGTACCCCAGGAACTCTACTTTATCTGTACACAGTTGACATTTATTTTTTTTAACCTTAAGGCCGGAGTCTTTAAATTTCTGAAGAACTTATTTAAGACGCTCTTTTAGTATTTCTCAATTCGGGGCAGCAATTAAAATGTCATCAAAGTATGGCATGACCCCCTTGATCCCTTGCAAGAGTCTCTCCATCAGACTTTGAAAAATCCCTGGGGCTACGCTAACTCCAAATTGGAGTCGGTTGCACTTAAAGGCGCCTCGGTGCGTAACGATCGTTTGTGCCTCTGCTGTTTTTTTTATCTACAGGCAGTTGTTGGTATGCCTGTGCTAAATCCAATTTAGCGAAGACTTTTCCGCCCCCCAGGGAATGGAGGCGGTGTTGTACCACTGGCACCGGGTAAGCATTCTGTTGAAGGGCGTGATTCAGGGTGGCACGGTAGTCCCCACAAATCCTTAACGATCCATCCGGTTTGATGGGTGTTACGATTGGGGTTTCCCAATGCGCGTGGTCTGTTGGTTCTAAAACACCCTGGGCTATTAATTTATCAAGCTGCTCGTCAATCTTTGGTTTAAGGGCAAAAGGTACCCGACAAGGCTTAAGGCGGATGGGGGCTACTTCAGGGTTAAGGTTAAATGATATCGGGGTCCCCTTGTACTCACCTAGTTTGTCTGCAAAGATGTCCTGGAATTCCTGGATGAGGGTCTCCTCCCAGTCGTCGCTTCTGGTTTAGTAAATGCCGGCTACCTCGATCCCGAGTGGAGTGAACCATTGAAGGCCTAACAAGCTAGGCCAATCATGGTCGATGATGGTCAATGGTAAAGATGCAGTACGATTTTTGAATGAGACCTGGACTAGGCTGGATCCAACGACTGGAATTCGGTTTCCCTGATAATCCTTGAGTATAATTCTTTGGGTTCTGAGGTCTTGCCGCCGGATGGCAGGGATTAATTGTTTAAGGGTCTTCCAGGAAACCATCGAGAGGGACGATCCTGAATCGACTTCCATCACGCAGGGCTGGTTTTCGATGGCGACCTTCACTCGGATCTTCTTTGCATCGAATGATGAGGCGTGACCAATTGTAATGATTTGGTGTGCCTCTTCTCATTTTGTTGAATTGGCCAGTGGTTTATTTCTGTAGGAGTGGTTGTTCCATTGGTGGTTCAAATGTTCCCGACTCATAGGATGATTTCCTGTGGTTTGGCGGTAGTTGGTCCCCCTCTGAAATGGCTGGATCCTTGCTTGCTTCTACAGGCCTTTCCGATGTGGCCTCTCTTCCCATTGAAATGGCAGAGCGTGTCAAGGAATTTGCAGTCTGATCGTGGGTGGTTTGCCCCACAATCTGCGCATTGATGCTGCAGTCTCTGATTTCGCTGGTGACGTTGGTCTCGTTCAGACCGGAGCCGATTGACCTCATCACTTTCTGATGACAATTCGAGGTCCTCGTGGTGGGTTGCCGTTGTATGTCCCTCTAGGCGAGGTGAGGTTTCGCCGGTGAGTTGGCGGAGCGGGGCGTTGGTGCGGCGCATTCGGGCAGCTGACTTCCTGGTTGCTTCTGCTGCAGTAACGTGAGCGATGGTATCTGCAAGGCTGATGTTGCCTTTCGCCATCAGCTTACTTTGCACGTGCGGTGCATCTAATCCCAGAACTATTCAGTCTCTTAGAGCTTCTTCGAGATCAGTGAACCCGCAGAGGCCTCCCAGGTTCCGGAGATCCGTGATGAAATCTGCAACGCTTTCTCCTTTCCGCTGGTCTCTCTAGTAAAATTCATGTCTTCGGACAAGCGTTGGTATGGTAGGTGCATAGTGGGCCCGTAGGAGGGGCTCGAGGATGTCCCAGTCCATGGATTTCACCTCAGCCGGTTTCGCCAGTGCCTTAGCCATCTTAAAAATGGCAGATCCGCAGTGGGTCAGGAATACCGCTCGCTTTTTTCCAGTAGTGGCATCCTTCAAGTTGTTGGTCTTCAGAAACATCTAGAACCAGTCCATGTATGAGTCTCAGTCTTCTTGTGCCTGGTCAAATGGAGCGGGTGGTATGGCGCCGCCGGACATGGTTTCCTCCGTTGATGCGCTTTAGCCACGTGCTCTGTTTGGTGCTCTGTAGTGTTCAGTCAGCTCTGACGTCTCCATATCCCACCCTCATCGCCAGTGTTAAGTTCTGTGCATGGGCGCAGGGAACGGAGACAAGACGGTGAACAGTGAACTTCAACTCTTTATTAATCATTCTGAACAGAGCAAAAACCTAGGGCAGCAGCAGCCTTTTTATAGGCAAGCTGCTGATCTAGTAACCAATGAGAAACATGGAGTGTTAACCCCTTTAACCAATGAGAGTGGCTCGTTAACAGCCAATCAGATTCTCCTGAACGGACCAATCCGATATCGCTATTATTGGCCAATCAGAAGTGCAGGATTAGAACCCTGCTATTTCTAAAAGTTTGATAAAACTTTATTTAAGCGTTTTATTCGTTCATAACAGACAACACATGCTTTTTCAGGAAAAAGTAAAAAGCATTTAAAAACAATGTGCCAGCTCTGACATTTTCTGTTTTCTGACAATGATGGGAATTAGCCTAGTAATGTCTTGTCTAATTTGTGCTCTTCATTTTAACTTCTTTTCTCCTGTCTGACTTTACCTTTCCTGTCATACATCAAACTCTTATACTCTGCCATACTTTAAAAAATGACTTTTCCCTTGTGTGCTAATGTCTTTGCTTTAACTTGATTATACTGTTTTTAACCTTTGTTTAATTTTCTCTTTTCTGTGGTAAATCTTGCTGTGGTTATTTCATTAAAACCATAATATAAAGAATGAATAGCATTATAATAAGTTGTATGTGTTACATTATTAAAATATTAGAAAATAATTCTAGAGAAAAATATTATATAACAGAATTGCATCCCCCTCCAATTTGTCTGTTGTTCATTATTAAGAAATAAGAAGAAATGGGTAGCAATGTACCCGTATTTGAAAGTTAAGATTTGTATAAAATTATTTATGAATGTTTTGGTATAAAAAGCACCATGCATATTTCAAAACAATAAAAGCTATTTTGGACATAAAAAAATCTAAAATCTATAAAAACTTGTATTTTCATTTGATCGACTGAAACCTTTCAGAATAAATACAGTTTTTTAAGTTTCCACATAGATTTGTAAGTGAAGTGAGTGTTTTCAAGTCATGCAAATTAGATTTCATAAGGAATAGCATTGATGGCACTATGAACTCCGCTACAGCTTGTTAGAAAAAAAGTACAAATTTTTGTCCTATCAGGGCCCCAATTTTGTGGCCTTTTATCTCTGCATCACACATTGATATGTATGTCTTCATCAACCATTACTCTGGAAGATTCTAGCAGTGAGCTTTGGAATAAATTCTCCCTTTCCTCCATGTATGCTGACTTAGCTTCAAAAGCCAGTTCCCACACTGCCATTTTTATTTTTATAGCAATAATGAATGAAACACGATCTCATTCTTAATGTTTCTTGGGTTCATATTCTTTATTTAAACTTCATTTAGTTTATTCCTCATTATTTGCTCCTACTATAATTTCATCTTTCTTGTCAGTGTTTTGTTTATAGACTACCCGCTCATAGCTCTGGTTTTGTATACTTTAGGTCCTTTCAGCCTGAGAAATGAAGGGTGCTGAAGTTAGAAAGCAATGCTTTTTGTCATTCATCTGACCCTCTGGTAAAACTCTCTCTGGGATTCAGTTTGCCCCATCTGTTCAAAGGCTTCAAGAAAACATTTAAAAGTAGTTTTCTAGGCAAACTTTTAGAGATTAATACCTAGTACTTGTAAGTTTGACCAGTAATGTATTGTATTTAAATGTTTTTTTTAAAAAAAATATTTATCATGGATCAATTTTCTCCAGTGGTTTTTCAGATCTTCCAACAATACAGCAAATTGCTGTTGTAATTGAATCCATCCACTTTGCTGCTGGTTATCCTTTTCTTTGCCTTCATTGTATCTTTCCAGCATCATGGATTTCTCCAGTTACTCAAGTCCTCATATAATATGTTCAAAGTATTATCTGAACTAGAACATTTGTGCTTCAAGTCTGTAGAGATTCTCAATCATCCAGATCATGGTTATCCCATGACCTGCTTTTTCAGGAGGCATTTTCCTATTCTTCTTTTTGAAGACGTTTCGTTTCTTATCCAAGAAGTTTCTTCAGCTCTGACAGGATAATAGGAAATGGAAGGATTTGTATTCCTTGAAGACAGCTGGTAATTTTCATCCTTTTAGAAGGTTGTTGAAGCACTTGGAGGTTTATTTGTGTCCTCAGGGTCACCCAAGTATTTCTACTGGTCCCTTAGTCTGCAATTTTTCTCTGGAAAATCCATTCTTACCCCCACACCATTCAAAGGGTGTTCATCCCAAATTATATAGCTAAAAGTTTGTAGAGATTCTCAGTCATACAGCTCATGATTGTCCCAAAGATGCTTTTTCGGGAGGCAAATGGACTTTCTTCCTGTTTTTTTAAAGATGTTTCTTTGAAGACGTTTGTGCTTGGAGTGAGGACTCATTGATTTATTCAATGATCCATTTGTTTGTTTTCTTATTTATTTTGTGATTTTCTTATAAATCTTCAACACCATAGTTCAAAATTGTCAATACTTTTTTCTATCTTGATTCTTCAAAGTCCAACTTTCATTTCCATGCGAAAATTATTCATGATTCTGGCCTTTATTGGTACAGACAATCATAATATCTATTTCAAGGACAATTGCTAGTCTTCCAAGTTCCAAGCTATTCACCACTTTAATATCTTCATTTTCAGTTCTAACACTGATTATAGTGCTATTTGTCATTAATCCTGGTGTAATTTATCTTTAATCCTAGTCTTGTTTTTTATTGGGCTGCTTCATTTTCATCAGTAAAGCTGCAGAACATTTGTAGAATTGTCTTTTTAGAGTAGTATCATCACCATAGTGTAGGTTATTGAAGTTCCTCCCTCCAATTTTAAAACCATACTCATCTTTCAATCAGCTTCCCTGAAGAAATATTTTTGTAATTATATATGAATAAATAAGGGGATTGTAAGGTTTTTCATCTCTTTTACAGTGTGATAGATGGAAGTGCATGCAATATTCCAAATGTGGATCTACACAAATTTGTAAGGACATTACAGTATTGATAGTTTTATTTTCAATCCTTTTTCAAATAAATGCACATTGAATGAAGTCAACAGTGTCATTTAGCAATCCACTATGACCTGAAAATCTTAGTTTACAGCCAATTTTGCCCTACTAATATAAATTATTATGCATTACACAAGTTAACTTTTTGGCCCAATGTGCATCACTTTATACACTGCTCAAAAACATAAAGGGAACACAAAAATAAGACATCCTAGATCTGAATGAATGAAATATTCTTATTAAATACTTTGTTCATTACATAGTTGAATGTGCTGACAACAAAATCACACAAAAATTATCAATGGAAATCAAATCTAGCAACCCATGGAGGTCTGGATTTGGAGTTACACTCAAAATTAAAGTGGAAAAAAACACTACAGGCTGATCTAATTTTGATGTAGTGTCCTTGAAACAAGTAAGAATCAGGCTCAGTAGTATGTGTGGCTTCCACATGCCTGTATGACCTCCCTACAACGTCTGGGCATGCTCCTGATGAGGTAGCGGATGGTCTCCTGAGGGATCTCCTCCCACACCTGGACTAAAGCATCCCCCAACTCCTGGACAGTCTGTGGTGCAACGTGGCATTGGTGGATAGAGCGAGACATGATGTCCCAGATGTGCCCAGTTGGATTCAGGTCTGGGGAACAGGCGGGCCAGTCCATAGCATCAATGCCTTCGTCTTGCAGGAACTGCTGACACACTCCAGCCACATGAGGTCTAGCATTGTCGTGCATTAGGAGGAACCCAGAGCAAACCGCACCAACATATGGTCTCACAAAGGGTCTGAGGATCTCATCTCGGTACCTAATGGCAGTCAGGCTACCTCTGATGAGCATATGGAGGGCTGTGCAGCCCCCTAAAGAAATGCCAACCCGCACCATTACTGACCCACTGCCAAACCGGTCATGCTGGAGGATGTTGCAGGCAGCAGAACATTCTCCACAGTGTCTCCAGACCCTGTCACATCTGTCACATGTGCTCAGTGTGAACCTGCTTTCATCTGTGCAGAGCACAAGGCGCCAGTGGCAAATTTGCCAATCTTGATGTTCTCTGGCAAATGCCAAACGCTCTGCACGGTGTTGGGCTGTAAGCACAACCCCCACCTATGGACATTAGGCCCTCATATCACCCTCACGGAGTCTATTTTTGACCGTTCGAGCAGTCACATGCACATTTGTGGCCCTCTGGAGGTCATTTTGTAGGGCTCTGGCAGTGCTGCTCCTGTCCCTCCTTGCACAAAGGCAGAGGTAGCAGTCCTGATGCTGGGTTACTGCCCTCCTATGGCCTCCTCCATGTCTCTTGATGTACTGGCCTGTCTCCTGGTAGTGCCTCCATGCTCTGGACACTACGCTGACAGACACAGAAATCCTTCTTGCCACAGCTCGCATTGATTTGCCATCCTGGATGAGCTGCACTACCTGAGCCACTTGTGTGGGTTGTAGACTCCATCTCATGCTACCACTAGAGTGAAAGCACCATCAGCATTCAAAAGTGACCAAACCATCAGCCAGAAAGCATAGGAACTGAGAAGTGATCTGTGGTCACCACCTGCAGAACCACTCCTTTATTGGGGATGTCTTGGAAACTGTCTCTGCTTTCCACCTGTTGTCTATTCCATTTGCACAACAGCATGTGAAACAGCATGTCAATCAGTTGCTACCCAAGTGGACAGTTTGATTTCACGGAAGTGTGATTGACTTGGACTTACATTGTGTTGTTTAAGTGTTCCCTTTATTTTTTTGAGCAGTGTATTTAAACTGAACTACATTTGCTACTTAGGTGACAATCCATCCAGTTTAAAGAGATCCTTCTGGAACACTTCTTAATTGCTGAAGCATTTGGTATCATCTATAGTAGGGGTATCAAACTCATGGCCCATGAGCTGGATGCATCACATGCTGGCCACGTAAATCCCCAGTTTAGCAAAGGGGGAAAAAGTCACTATATATCACATGATGACAATGTGATGCCTTAATCCCTTAGAGAAGCATTAAATAATGCTCTCTCTATATAATAAATATAATGATCTCTATAATCCATAATCTATAATCTATAATGCTCTCTATATATAATAAATATAATGATCTCTATAATCCAGGCTGTTAAGGAGGCAGTGGGTAACCACTTCTCAAGAGGCCATTACTCAACCCAACAAATCTGGATAGTTTTCATCAAGTTTCCAATTTTTGCTTTTTAGGGAAGGTTGTGGAGAAAGTGGTCATGCTGGAACTTCAAAGGATCATAGGACATAGAACAATATTTATAAACTATGTAAATCAGGCAATCAACCAGCCCAAAAGGGAATAAAAAATTCCAGCACCCTGCCACTGGTAATCGGTATCCAGATCAGCATAGATTAACTTCAAGGTTAACTTTAGACCAACAATCAAGTTAACAATACCCCAATCAAGACATTGCCAAAGAGCCATTAGTTAACAGCCCACCAAAGAATCTCTAATACTACCCCCACTCACACAGACAAGCAAGTACCCAGAATATAAACTGACAGCAAACAGCACTCATTACTAGCACTGATGAGGTTACCTAGTTAGGGTAATGAAATGTCTGCAAGAAAACAAGCAAGCTCAGAGAACATCAAGGACCCCTCACTTGAAAGGATCTGGATGAATCCATGGTGGCACAGTGGTTAGAGTGCAGTACTGCAGGCTATTTCTGCTGAATGCCAGCTGCCTGCAATTTGGCCGTTCGAATCTCACCAGGCTCAAGGTTGATTCAGCCTTCCATCCTTCCGAGGTGGGTAAAATGAGGACTCAGATTCTTGGGGACAATATGCTGATTCTGTAAACTGCTTAGAGAGGGCTGTAAAACACTGTAAAGTGGTAAATAAATCTAAGTGCTATTGCTGTTGCCATCTGGACCCTTTTTAGTTAGTTTAGGCCACGATATGGCAGTGCATTGATTGCATTATTGGATAACCTACAGTGGAAGTGGGATGGGACAGTATGTCCATCCTATCTCTTCTTAAATTCTCAGCAACTTTGATATTAGCAATCATTCTGGGAGTTGGGGGGAGGCATTGTGCTATGTTGGTTCTCCTTCTTTTGGGGCTAGTTCCTTCAGTATTAACAGAAAGGGAGAGATCTAGTCCTCATCCCTACTTTGAGATGTTCCCCTAGCGCAGATATTAAATCAATCAGTCCATAATCTCCTGGATTTCCTTTGGGTTTTTTTTTCTAAAAAGAAACATTGCTTATTTTATAGTTTTCTAGCACTGAGCCTGATCTGAAAGGCATTTTTTCTCCTCAGCTAATTACTTCAGTATTCCAAAGTGTATTTTACCAGAATAACTACCTTTTTTATATACATACTGATTGTGTACCTCCCCTGTAGTGTTAATTTCAAATCTATGTTACTAATTACCACTACTTTTATATATAAAAGAAGAAGTTGGTCATCTTTTTTGATGATCTATTAAAATTTCTCCATATGGGAAAAGCAGTGACTCATTGTCTCCTTTGTCTTCTGCTATTCACAAATTTGAATAAAATCCTTTATTGGATTTTGTCTCTGTGGAAGGAAAGCCTTGCAGTGGCCAGCAAGAGCTCTTATTTCCCTCTATTTTCTTTTAAGGCAGCTTGAGGAGTATTGTACCACCTCTTGTTTCCAATTATGATACAGAGAGCATCAGAGTGTGGATGTTTGGATGTGTTCAGATGAATATTTATAAGTTGTGTGCAAGAGCAGAAAGGAAGAACTTGCAGAGGAAGGAGTGGAGTAGCCATCAGCTCAACAGACAACTAAAAGCAAAGGAAGAGCTGGCTTGGACGTCAGCAAACCAGCAGTAGAAAGCTGAAAGGAAAAGTAGAGGCAAGGAATTTTCCCACTCCACCAACCATACTGAAGCTATACACAACCAGCACCTAGTAGATTACTCTACCCAGTACAACACTTTCTGTTTCTCATCCTAGCACAGACTGGAAAACTACCAAGCCAAAGCCTTAACAGCAGTGTAGAACAGCAGCTACCAACAACATAAGCCAATATGATAGTGGCTAAATATGTCTAAAGACTTTGGATTAAGTTCAAGCAACAAAGTAGAACAAATGGTTTAGGAATGAGGTATATTTAGCATGGGTGTAGTATAAATTGGCCTAGGCTTAGTAACAAATAGTAAGGCAGAAAATAAGTTTGTTAAGTGAAGAAATAAAAAAAAAATATTTCTTTTTAAATAAAATCCTCCCTGGAAAACCAAAATAGAAGGAACTTCTCATATTCTCTTGCAACCCTTAAACTATTTTTTTGCCTCTGCCTTCCTGACCTCATCCATAAATTTTTGAGCTTAGATCTGTAGACCACCTTGACAGTTAGCCCTTCCTTCCATTTCAATAAGTATCTTTTTAAAGTCTCAACTCCTCAATTGGGCTGCTTGTAGCATTCTGGTGACTTCCATCCTCTTACAAACAAGTCTTTTTATTGACTACAGACTAGAAGAAACTAGTGACCATCTTTTCCTTCATGCTCTCTTGTTCTCCCATCTTTGTTTCTAAGCAAAGCTACAGCCTTTCCACTACCCCTTTTTCCCACCCAAATCACAAGCCCCCCCCCACTTTTCTCACTGGAAAGATAGTTTTACTTCGACAATTCCATTGAACCAGAAACTAGAAGAATGTTACAATGGCTTCCACTCCAGATATTCCATAGTATTAAAAAAAATTGAGAGAAAAAGCAGTGGACTTCATCCCATTCTTAACCTCCATGTCATGATTTCATGTGGAGTGTCTATTGTAAAGCATTTTGTCTTCCTTGCACAAAGGAGATTGGTTCTGAGTTTAGAAAATGCCACTTCCATATTGCAATATCTCACTATTTTTTTGTAGTGCTTCACTGATACCAGCACCATGTTTGGGTACTAGAACTAGCCAAGACTGCAAGGATTATGATATCCTTCATTTTTATAAAACAAAAACAAAATTCTTGAATGCTTTCATATCTCAGTAACTAAAGAGCAATGTGCTATTTTTATTGTCATATCTCTGTCTTGGAACAGCAATAACAATTGACCAATCAAAGAGGAAATCAAGAATCAGCAAAACTGAAATAGACCAAAGCATGGTAAGCCAGAAAATAATTTCATTAAACTTGAAGAAATGTTCACAGATGATCCCAAAAACAGTTTAAGGCACAGAAAGCAGATCTGATATACTTGGATAGCACTAGAGAATAATTAGAAACCATCTGAATCAAGAACTGCATTTTCTGACCGTACTGAAGACCATAGTGTGAAGGTAAATCAATTGCTCCTTAAAAGTCAAGAAATTGTAAGACTGTGGGAGCAGTTTATCTTGCAAGACTTAGTTGTTCATTCCACCTCCTTTCCTGTATTTTAATTTGGCATTCTGGAAGAAGAGGGAAGGAGGAATCCAACAATTTCTTCTCATTAACAAGTGAAAAGTGGCATACAAATCATAGTTGTGTTTTTGGACTGCTGTTTCCCAAGAACAATACCCCATTTTGAACCGCTTCAAAACAATAAATGACTGGATGTAAAGGGAAGCAGGACACTGAAGCCAAAATGCTATTTGGTTTACCTGATCCATTATCACGAAAGTACTAGTATAATGTGACCAATTTCTAAAAAATAAAAGAGGCTCTGTTTGGTTATAATAATTTTAGAACGACTTATATGTGTTCTTACCAGATCCAATTAGTGTCTAAGAATTTTATGAAAGGTTAGATGAAAAAAGATAAGTTCACACACAAATAAAAGGGACAGAATGGCTGTAATTAGAGATGATGTAAGTTACATGTTGAGCATATTGTGTGTAAATTTCACCAAGGGCAGAAGTTCAACTAGGCTCTCCTCCTGAAAGTTTACATATCTCAAATATCAACGCAATATAAAATAAGCTCAGCTTTCTCCAATTATATTGAATGCAGAGTAGCCATAAAGGAAGATATCTGGTTTCCAGGGTAATGATGGTGGACATCTATGCGTTCATCTAATACACATGACTTCTGTGCTAATATTTTTCTATATTTCTTTTAAATAATGATTTTGACATTTCTAAAATTGAGGTAACTGACAACTGAATATGTGATGGTGGGGAGCATGATTAATTCTAATCTTGCAGAATTATGATTGCATAGGCACAATCCTGTAGATGTGAATGAAAGGATAATAAAAGAATCACAATTATAATATAATCTGTTGTTTAATATAGTGTTTAAATCTGGTCTGTATGTTTTTCAAAGTATGGAAAACTGAGGTAATATATTCATGATACTAAACATTGTTAGGGATAACATTGTTTACCCTAACTGGTTTAGGTAAATAATAACTAAGTAATCATAGTTTGTATGTTAAAGTGTCTGCAACTTTAACTGTGGAACAGTAATTAAGGGGGTGGTTGTGAAAGCACTTTAAAAGAAGCAAGGCTGCAGCTTGCTCTCTCTCTGGCTTTGATGATCCCTGATTACTGCAAGGACTCAAGACTGCATTGCTCGAACTGGAGAGAAAACAAAGGACTGACTTGTAACTGAACTGACAAAGGATATTCAACACGGACTTTGCTAACTGAATATCCCTGAATGGACTGACTAAATGATACATGACTATTGGACTGTTATTTTGACTATGCTATGAACTCATAATGGAATAAACTATATTTTTGATAGCACAAGCGTATCTGTAATTTTTACTGTATGTTAATAAACATACAAGCTTAGCTCACTCATTTATCTGTGTGCCTATCTGACTAACGCTGCACATTCTGTTTAGCTTGTCTCCCTAACCCTGGTTGGGGAAACCAGGCTTAACACTGGTTATGGGCCCAGTCTTAACACTGGTTATGGGCCCAGAGGCTGCAAAGTCAGTTTAACTAGGATAAAACAGATTTATGTAAAAGTGAGAGTTTGTGTTGTTATACATTACAGTAAACAGACAGCTGTGTTTTATTAATTATAGTTTTATATCCATATAAGAAAACATGGCACAAGTCAATCTACAAAGTTTGTCCCTTATATCCAAGTTGGATGGAACAAACTATGTATCATGGTCTATGAAATGTAGTCTGCTTCTACGAAGAGAAGGTTTGTGGAACATAATTGAAAATCCACCAAACATAGAAGAATGGGATCCAGAGGATGATGAAGACAAATTAAAGATAGAAGAATTTATGCATAAAAATGAACACGCTATTTGCATTATTGCTTTAACCTTAACTGATCAACAGCTTGTTTATATCCACGGAGAGAAAACGGCTGTTGGGTGTTGGCAGAAGCTGAAGAGGATTTATGTTCGAGATAATGTTGGTGCTCACATAAATCTAACATGGAAACTTTTCAGTACACATCTCCAAACAAATGGTGATATGCTGAATCATTTGAAAACTATGCAAAGCATTTTTCAAGAACTGCACGAGAAAGAGCTTATTTTCTCTGAACTACATCAAGTCTACATAATTCTATCTTCCCTTGATGAAAGTTATGACAACTACGTAACTTCCCTTGAAATTTTGCCAAAGGAAAGTCTAACTTTAACTGATATAACTGGCAGATTGATTGAAGAGGCCAGAAGAAGGCCTGAAAGAGATGAATTAAGGAGGCAGCAACCTCAAAAAGAAGATAATGAATCTCCTACTGCATACGCAATTAAAAAGTGCTTTAATTGTGGAGGAAGAGGACATTTGGCAAGATTTTGTAAAAAGGCAAAGCGCCAGAACACTGGCCAGAATACAAAAAGTCATCAAAAGATAAATAAAAATTTAGAGTTAGCCATGTATAGTAACGAAGCTGTAAAAAATAATTTATGGGTGGTTGACAGTGGAGCATCCCATTGTATAACAAATGAAAACAAAATTTTTATTAAAATGTCCCAGAGTACACAGCAGATATCGTTAGCCAATGGCTGGAAACTGAAAGCTAAAGGTCAAGGTATAGCACATTGTTCTTTTATAAAAGAGAATGTAAAAATGTTATATGTACTACAACTTAAGTTTAATTTAATTTCAGTTAGAATTTTGGTTAAACTAGGATATGTAGTTACTTTTAAAGGAGATAACTGCATAATTGAAAAAGAAGATAAGAAAATTACTGCATCTTTAAGAGGTGAATTATATGTGTTAAATGATGATGGTTTAAAGGTGGCTAACACAGTTTATGAAAATAAGAAACCTCATGATGAATGTATTCACTTGTTACATCGAAGGCTAGGGCATTTAAATTTTAAAATGCTTAAGAAAACTGTTGAATTATCTAAGGGAATAAGTTTAAAACCTTGTAATAAGTATTTGCAATGCAATGCCTGTAATCAAAGCAAAGCCAGGGTCACACCGGCTAATAGAGTTGATGGATTTACTTCCAAAGAGCCTTTAGAGGTAGTATTTGCAGATTTAATAGGTCCGAAAAAACCAAGTGTAGGAGGAGCTCGTTACATACTAAGTATAATGGACCACTATTCTAGATATGGGTTTTGCTATTTAATGAAAAGCAAAACTGAAACGTATCAAAATCTCTTTAATTGGATTAAATTTGCAGAAAGGAAAACTAAAAAGAAATTAGTAACTCTTATAACAGATAATGGTACAGAATTTACAAATAATAAATTCCAGAACAGACTAAGAATGTTAGGTATTCAACATAAAATGTCTGCACCACATAGGCCACAACATAATGCCTTTATAGAGAGAAGAGGCCAAACATTACAATCAATGGCACGAACTATGATATCTGATTCAGGATTACCTGACAATTTATGGGGAGAAGCAATAATGTGTGGTAATCATATATTAAATAATGTTGTTAATTCAACAACAGGTGAATTACCATTCACACTGTGGCATGGTACAAAACCTGATTTAAGTTACATGCACACATTTGGAGCACCAGCATGGGTGCATATCCCTTCACAACTTAGACACAAAGGACAGCATAGAGCTAAAAGATTATATTTTGTAGGATATACATCTAATCATAGATCTTATAGATTCTGGGAACCAGGTACATCTAGAGTTTACACCAGTGCTAGTGCAAATTTCCAAGAACATGTAGGATGGAATCGATTAGAGCAAGATTTAAATAATGAAGTAATTCTTGAACCCTACAAAAGGCAGAAAGATCAGATTAGTAATAAGAAGAGTCCAATTAAAGAAGAAGTCCAAGAGCAAATAGGACCAGAACAAGAGGAAAAAGTTGATCAGGAAGAGTTAGATAATCAAGAAGAGTTAATAAATGAAAGTCCACCTGTAAGTCCTGTAATACCTAGACATACTACACGTGTAACTAGACCACCTGATAGGTATCAAGCAAGTATAGTTTGCCAAGTAACTAAAGTTCCAACTAGTGTAGATGAACTTAGGATGTATCCTGCTAAGGATCAGGAGAATTGGCAAAAGGCAATGGAAAAGGAACTAAATTCATTAAAGGTAATGAAAGTTTATGAAGATGCTAAATTACCTCCAGGAGAAAAATCCATTGGGTGCAAATGGATATTTAAAATAAAAACTGGAAATGATGGGACTGTTACCCATAAAGCTAGGTTAGTAGCTCAAGGATTTAATCAAACTGCATCTGATTACGATGAAGTTTTTGCACCAAGTCTTAAAGCAACATCTTTAAGAGCAGCATTAGTGTGGGCAGCTAAGAAAAACTATGTCATTAACCATTTAGATGTAGAAACTGCCTATCTGCATGCACCATTGCAGCACACTATATATTTAAGAAAACCAGTAGGTATAAAAGATAATAAAAATAGTAATGATTGTTGGAAACTCAAAAAGAGTCTTTACGGGTTGAAACAATCTGGGTTTGAGTGGAACCAATATATTGTGAAAGAGTTAAACAATATAGGTTTTAAATCTGGTTTAGCAGATCCATGTGTGTTTAAAAGAGAAAATAATGGAACGGTGTCATTATTGTTATTATTTACAGATGATATTGCTTTGATAACTAAGACTAATAATGAAGCTAATGAAATTATATCATTATTAGCCAAAAAGATAAAATTAAAGCATTTAGGTGAAATTAAAAAGTATCTAGGATTGACAATTAACAAAACAAAAAATGGTTTTAAGATATCTCAAGAAAATAAAATTTGCCAATTAATTAAAACATTTAAAATGGAACTTTGTAAACCGGCAAAGACTCCAATGAGTCAGGAAGTTTGCCAAACTGTTGCTCAAAGTCCCAAATTTGATAAGTCTATATATCAATCTTTGATTGGTAGCTTATCATATATAAGCAATTGGTCTAGGCCAGATATAGCTTATAGTGTTAATCAGCTGGCACGTTTTAATTTAGATCCACATCAATGTCATTGGCAATCATTAAAAAGAATTTTAAGATATCTTAAAGGAACAATGAACCATGCATTGTATATAGAACCAAAGGGTGATTTGAGTCTTAGTGCCTATGCAGATGCAAGTTTTGCAACTGATATAATCACAAGAAAATCAACATCTGGGATGGCTATATTATTTGGTAAAACACTAATAGGGTGGAGGTCAATCAGACAACAGCATATTAGCTTGTCCACGATGGAAGCGGAATTTTCATGTCTGTCATTACTATGCACTGACTTAATTTTGTACAAACAGTTATTATTAGACATGGGTATAACTGTAAAAGATTCCATTATTGTGTACGAGGATAACCAAGCAGCTATAAAGTTAGCTACTAGTATTGCTGTAAAAACTAGATCAAAGCATACTGATTTAAGATACTTAAATGTTAGAGAATCTGTAAAGAATGGGCTAATTAAATTGGAATACTGCATGACGGAAGAAAACATTGCAGACCAATTTACAAAAGCTCAAGGAGTAACTAAGTTTAAAGAGAGTTGTAACAAATATGATTTAAAGATGTAAATAGTTATATTATTATTTAACCTAAAAGGGGAGAATGTTAGGGATAACATTGTTTACCCTAACTGGTTTAGGTAAATAATAACTAAGTAATCATAGTTTGTATGTTAAAGTGTCTGCAACTTTAACTGTGGAACAGTAATTAAGGGAGTGGTTGTGAAAGCACTTTAAAAGAAGCAAGGCTGCAGCTTGCTCTCTCTCTGGCTTTGATGATCCCTGATTACTGCAAAGACTCAAGACTGCATTGCTCGAACGGGAGAGAAAACAAAGGACTAACTTGTAAGTGAACTGACAATGGATATTCAACACGGACTTTGCTAACTGAATATCCCTGAATGGACTGACTAAATGATACATGACTATTGGACTGTTATTTTGACTATGCTATGAACTCATAATGGAATAAACTATATTTTTGATAG
Source organism: Hydrophis major (assembly GCA_033807585.1). Lineage (NCBI taxonomy): Eukaryota > Metazoa > Chordata > Lepidosauria > Squamata > Elapidae > Hydrophis > Hydrophis major. The sequence goes on along the minus strand of CM066328.1, from coordinate 111,363,427 downwards.
CACAAGCGTATCTGTTATTTTTACTGTATGTTAATAAACATACAAGCTTAGCTCACTCATTTATCTGTGTGCCTATCTGACTAACGCTGCACATTCTGTTTAGCTTGTCTCCCTAACCCTGGTTGGGGAAACCAGGCTTAACAAACATAACTCTAATAACTGCTTTATTAATTGCTGTTCTTTCATTAATTGTAACTCAGTTTTTATTTCTGCTATCTGACTACTAAAAATAATTTTTGACATGTTAAAAATTTGACTTTGCTTTTGTTATTAGAAAGCTATCATTCTCATCTTCTTTTGTTAATTTTAATTCTTTCCCTTTAATTATCCCAAATACAATTCTAGTTTTCATTTAAAATGACTAAATGTAATGTCTAATATTGCTCATCAGCAAGAAATGTCACTGACTTCACACTATGTTTAAGTAATCTTACTGACATCTAATAATTATAAGAACCATTAAATGAAACATATTTCCTGATGTTAAAATTTAAACTGTGACTAGACTTCTCCAATTTCAAATATTTCTTGAAATAGCTTAAATTAAACTTTTATATTTTTGAAGTATCTTTGTAAGAAAGTACCTAAAATGCAAATTAAATTTAATGATATTGTTCAAAATTGGTAAAGAGTAATGACATATTTGTGTAGCATGTTAATACACCATTCATATATCTCCTAAAAGGCACATGGTGATTTTAATTTTATGGCATTCAATCATAACTAATGTTTAAAAATATATATAAATTTTACTGGTAATGAAAAAAATGTGTTATTTCTTTACAGCAACTGCACAGTTCTATCCAGAAATTAATGGTAGAATATACAGCTTTGCAGTTGGAAAAATTACACATCTAATTTGGTGTGGGATTCAAATTATTTTACTACCGGTTCTGTGGGCATGGCTTGGTGGATGTGGCAGTGGAAGGATACTGTAAAATCTCCAGTAAGAGGTGGTATTTGCCAGTTCTCTGAATTACTCAAAATTTTTGCTACCGGTTCTCCAGAACTAGCCAGAACCTGCTGAATACCACTTCTAAATAATATAATTTAGTGCCCCTTCTCTATTTTTTCTATTGCCAGGCTACTTATAGACTAGTTCTCAAAAGTTTATGAAAAGAATCATATTTCTGAGGAATTATGTAAAAACTGAAATTTCATTATGAAAAAAAGTGAGCCTGTTGCAAAAGCATAGGTTTTTATATATTTTTCTTTAATTATTTTTCTTCATAATATTAAAAAATATCTGTATTTGTAATTTTGTGCAATTATTGTTTACTCTAAATATAATATTAATTTGGGCTTTCAGAAAACAACAATTTTTAAAAATAGTCAAGCTTCATTAGAGACTGGCTGATTTATCACAGATTCTGAAGCAAGATTTGGAAAATCAAAATTTCCACTGAACTATAGTTTCAACTAGGAAACTAGGAGCATCCTAGATCAAGCTAGATCCTAGACCAAAACCACTGGGAAATTCCTAGCAGCTTTGCATTCAGACAAATCAACCATTGCTAGACACATAAACCACATTTATACCTGATTAAAAAAACAATAAAGTTAAGAAGGAAACAGAAAGACCAGAACACATCCTCTGCAGTAATCAACACCCAGATAAGCAGGAATTGACCAGATAAATAATCAAGCTGAAAACAGTACCCTAATCAAGAAACGACCAGGAGGAAACCTTACTCCCACAATACTGGCAGGGCAAGCTACTGTATGTAAACAAAAAACAAACCTCACATTCACTAGCACTTATGATGTTACTGCTGTGTTCAAAGACTTGCAGCAGTCCTCTCTCCGGTCCACCACCAACGCAAGAGCGCCGATCGCTCCCATTGGCTGATGCCGTTTGACAGCCGGCTATAAAAGGAAGCTGTCAAACGGCATCAGCTGTCGCCGCCAGCTGGCTGTCAGATAGCCTTGGCAGCCATGGCGACCCTTTATTCGCAAAGAATAAAGCTTGTTAAATTCAGCCTGGTTCTGTCTCTCTCTGTGGCCGCCGCTCCACAACACTGGCGACGAAGGTGGGATACAGCAAAGACGACCAGGCAGGAAACTGAGCCGAAATCACAATAAGAAAGAGCCGAAGTCACAATAAGAAAGAGCTGAAGCTGCTACGAGCCGATCGAAGTCACCGCTGCTGACACTCTCTAAAGAGCGCGAAGTTTAAAGCCCTCTCAGCTGAGGAGCCGAACACCGCTGACAGGCGCTGCCAGAAACACTTTTCTAAAAGCGAAAACTCGAACTTCCACAGTTGAGGAAACCAACGCTGCCACTCTAATGGCCTCAAATCCAGCATTCCCTCACTTCCAACCGGGGGCAGAAACATGGGAATCATATATGAATAAATTTGAATGTTTTTTAAATGCCATTGATCTGACTGAAGCTATGGACCTGAGGAAAAGGTCCTATTTTTTAAGCTTCTGTGGGGCTGCAGTTTTTGACACAGCCTCTGCGCTAGTGTCCCCACATTCCATAAAGGCTATTCCCTGGGATGAGTTGAGGGAAATCTTGTCAAACCACTATTCCCCCAGACCCTCAAAGATAGCCAGGAGACTGGCTTTCAGAAGAACTCAGGCTGAAGGGGAGACTGTGAGCCAGTACATGGCAGCATTGAGATCTGCTGCCATACACTGCGGTTTTAGGGACTACCTTGAGGACATGCTGCTCGATCAAATTGTGGGAGGGACCTAAAGCTACAAAGGCGGTTACTGGCTAAAAAAGACTTAACCCTAGCCTCAGCTATTGAGGAAGCTCAGGCTGCTGAATTGTCAGAATTATCAGCAGCTGAAATTCAGGGGAACACCCCTAAGCAAGGGCAGGCTACAGTCCACTATGATGAGGTCTCCCAAGAAGTAGAAGAAGAACCTCTGGAGGTAAACAGCCTCACGCGTCCAAGACCCCCCCCCCCAGGGCCACTTAGGAAATACAACAGCCAGACAACCAAACAGCAAACTCCTTGTATGAGCTGCGGGGGTAACCACCATAGATCAACTTGCAGGTTCAGAAACGTTATCTGTCTGAACTGCCAGAAGAGAGGGCACATAGCCAGGGTTTGCCAAGCTGAACAAGTCTCCACACAAAGACCTCAAGTTTCTGCCTCCTACCAAAGGCAAGTGGAACATTGCTGCACACTCCAAGAAAGACCAGGTGATCTCCCAAGTCCTGGATTGGGTAGGGAGGGGGGTGGCCTGACATTCAGTTCGCCCCTGAATTCATGCCCTTTAAGACCCGCAGGCAGGAGCTGTCTTCACTACAAGGTTGCCTGTTATGGAGAACAAGGGTGGTCATACCACCCACCTTGCAAGAACCAGTTTTAAGGGCACTGCACGAGTGGCATCGTAAGGATGAAGGCCTTGGCCTGCAGCTAGGGCCAGGGTTGGATTCCCGGATTGCCAACTGGGTAAACTCATGCCAGCCCTGCCAGGCAACAAGAGCAGCCCCACCAACAGCCGCCCCAACCAAATGGGAAGATTCAGGGGCCCCGTGGGCCAGGCTGCATATTGACCTGGCTGGTCCCATGCAGGGGAGGATATTTTTGGTTGTTGTAGACTCATTCTCCAAATGGACTGAAGTGGCCTTGTTACCCTCCACCACAACACTGGCTGTCACAAAGGCCTTGACCAGACTGTTTGTTACACACGGATTGCCTGACACATTAGTTTCAGATAACGGCCCCCAATTCAGTTCTAATGAGTTCGCCATCTTCGCAGCTAACCTGGGCATCAGACATGCTCTCACAGCCCCCTTTCACCCTGCAAGCAATGGAATGGCAGAAAGGGCTGTCAGATCTGCCAAGGAAGTTTTGGCCAAGTTGGGCCAGGCAGACTGGCACTCTAAACTGTCCACTTGCCTACTTACGCAACATGCCACTCCGTGCCCTTCCACCAACAAGTCCCCTGCTGAACTCTTAATGGGCAGACGCCTCAGGACCACCCTGGACAGGTTGCACCCCACTATGCTCCCAGCACCCCACTGGCCTCTGACAGCCATGCCTTGCAAGACCTAGTGTATGCCAGGAACTATGCAGGGCACCCCTTGTGGCTGCCAGGGCAGATAGTTTTTGTTGCAGGACCCAGGTCATACAGAATCCTCCTGAAAGATGGTCAAATCTGGAGAAGGCATGTGGACCAGCTAAGGAGGCGCTGGGGCAAGCCTGCCACCGAAAACCCAGTCTACACGCCGCCGGACGACCCGATCTACTCACCGCCTACCGCAGCCGACCTGCTGAAGGACCTGGTCTACCCGTCACCCGACAACGCGACCAACCGACCGCCGTGAGAAGACTCACCCGAGCAGCAGCCGGACAGCAGCCCAAGGACGACCAACTACTCTCTGCAGGTTCCTGTCACTGCCCGTGAGGAACAGGACTCGCTAGCCGCTAACAAGCCTCAGGAACTATGAAGATCAGGCCGTGAGCGAAAGCGGCCGTCCCTGCTGCAGGACTACGCATGCACGTGGCCAGGGGGAAGGTGTGCTGTGTTCAAAGACTACCAGCAGTCCTCCCTCCGGTCCGCTGCCAGCGCGGGAGCACCGATCGCTCCCATTGGCTGATGCTGTTTGACAGCTGGCTATAAAAGGGAGCTGTCAAACGGCATCAGCTGTCGCCGCCAGCTGGCTGTCAGATAGCCTTGGCAGCCACGGTGACCCTTTATTCGCAAAGAATAAAGCTTGTTAAATTCAGCCTGGCTCCGTCTCTCTCTGTGACCGCCGCTCCACAACAGTTACCTAATCAAATGGTGAATTGCAAGCAAAAACCTAAGCTCAGAGAGCACTAAGGACTCCACAGTTCAACCATAAGCTATGTATCTTCTCTTCTACTGGTACAGTCCTTTATTTCAGAAAACTGTCATTTAGATATATTTAACTTAAATCATTTATTTTCTTGATCTTATTGAATTTTTCTTTGTAAAGCAAAGTTATAAATTTATTTAATTCTTATGAATACATTTCAGATTTGCCACTTAGTCATGTTTATTCTTTTCTCCAAGAAAATGATCATTGTAGGTATAGATCTCTTTGAAGGAATACAATTTGATTAATAGCAGAGAAATAGATTTTGGTGGATTAAAGCTAAATTCTGTTAATTTTTTTAAAAAATAAATTTGTCTTTGCTGCTGTTTTTGATAATAGCATTGTATTTGCCTCAGTAGGGAGCAGTACCTGGCTCTGTCTGAGCTCAGGAACTGAGAAACGTCAGGGTTGCTTAGTACTTGGATTACTAGGAAATATCAAGATCAATAGGTTAGTCTGGAAAGTCAAAAATGATCATGCATGGTTCATGAAGTCCTCATAAAGTCCAAGTATGACTTTCTTCTAGATTGTCCTAGAAAGCAAATTTATGCTTCTCTGATGATAAGCCTGAAACAAGATTTTTGTAGTCAAAATAATTCTTACAATAAAAAATAAAATTTTTATAATAAATACACATTGTTTAAAAATGCAACGAAGATTTCATGAAGTCTTTTTAGGGATTAAGCCATCAGTTAGTGATTTGGTACTGAATACAGAATAGCTGTTGATCCTGATACTTTTCAACACTTGTACACTAAGAAGAATATCCTGCCAGCTTTTTCAGTCTATTAATTCCTGGATCAACGTCACAAAGAATGTCAGAGCAAAGTTCCTGTGAGACATAGTTGTCAGGATCAAAAGTCAGATACATTTTCAAAACAGCAGGGAACGTTTCTTGTTAGATCTAATTGTATCAATTATTGTAGCATCTATCATGTACCAGGTTCTGTATTTTCTTTTATGTTTCTGTTAATTTGCAGGCATATTGGAAAGGCATTATCAGGTTTGAGGGAAAATAGTAAATGGTGCTGACCTTGATTTTCTTTTTTGCTAGTTTTTCAGAGTATTTAACCATCAGCCAAATCATGTTACATTCTGAAATAATGCCTGCCAATTGTCCATATTAATTGCCACTATTTATTCAGTGCAAATTAAATCTTTCATGCTGCTAATGAGAAAATATTTCCACATACATTCAATTTGGATTCAGTCGATCAAAATCTGAGTTATTTGATAAGTGCCTTAAAGTTGTAACCATTTTATTAATGCATACAAATGGTTAATAGAAACATGCTGCTGATATTTAATGATTTTAATATATATCTGCCTAATTATATGTAACAGAAAAGAAGGCCATAGAAAAAAAGAGAAAGCACAAGAATATGCATGCATACATATATACATAAATATTAGAAGGATACCAATTACTCCAGCATGTCCAATCCCCTAAATTATAAGGCTGTTGTAATATATGGGACTGAATAAAGTTTACTAACAGATTCTAACATAGGGTAGAATTGTTTTAATTGGCAATTACTTTGTTTTTAGGCATGTGCATTATGCAACTTGTAAATTCTCTAATGCTCAAGTTAAACTTAAAGGTTTCTAAATTCTTCAATTAATTTTCTCCCCCCGCCCCAAGTGTTTATTCTGTGAATTGAAGAGACAATTCTGTTGCTTAGGTAATTCAGATTGCATGTATACAGTGGTTATGAACCATTTTGAATATTTCTGCATATCTGTACATACGACCTAAACTGTGTTCCACATAAGTCCTAAAATTAACACAGTTAATTAAATGAGTCAAAAGCATTATACTTATTCATTCATTTAAGAAAATGATCCAAAGGAATAATAGGCAGATGTTAATAGTAATGGAATCACCTCACAAGTTCATCTATCCCCTGGGGTTCCCAGTCCTTTTGGCATAACCAGGTCTTGAAGGACCTTCGAAAGCCCAGGAGTGATGAAGCTGACCTATATCTCGGGAAACAGGATTCCACAATGTGGACACCATAGCAGGAAAGGTCTACTGCTTAGGGGTCACTGAATGTAATTCCCTAGATAATGGAACACATAATATACCCATTCTGCTGGATCTGGTGGACAGGCAGATGAAATTGGAAAGAGGTGGTCCTCAAATAATACTATCCCATGCCATGTAGTCTTTAAAAGTCAACATCAGCAGCAATGGTAACAAAATAGTAACCATTGCATCTTGTGCAGTAGAGGTGTATCATGCACTCTACCAGAAACATACATTACTGCTTGTGCAGCTGCATTGTCAGATACCCAAAGAATAGAATGTTGTGTTCATGTCCAAAGATTACAAGAGTCACGACTAACTCTAACCCTGAGTGACTTCCCTCTCTGCCAAAACCCTTGATTCTGCATCCCAGTTTATAGGGTCTAATGTACATTCTGTATCTGTAACTCCTGTCCAAAGCCTAAGAGACAAATGCCATTGTTGAAAAAAT